>OZ038492.1:31042561-31127561 GCA_964036315.1 Acanthosepion esculentum | reverse complement strand
AATTATTATTTTTTTAAATTATTTTAAGAATGTTAGAAATTATAAAGTTTATTTAATATATTTTGAAACAACATTACTTAATTTCTGCGCTGAAAAAATGTACTTTAAATTTGAGAAAGCCGGTCTTAACAGCAGTGTTGATTGCAAGTGACATCTTACGGGAGGAAAGTTATATTACGGAAGGTCAAAAGTGATAATTTAGCTTTACATGAACAACTTATTTACCTCGTTATTTTTAATTAGGCATAGTATGATAAAAACGGCCTTAAACTTGACGAAAGCAGAATTTTATCGTTAAAATGTTAATGCTACTACCAACGCAAACCACGTGACGGACTATTGTTTTCATGATGCTTCCGGTCTTCCGTATATTTGAACTAAGCTATTTTTGAACAAAAAAATCATGTTATATTAGATTTTTATCTATTTGCAGATTGCGATTGTAACCACCTTTAGTTGATAATCTGTAATGATATTTTTCTACTTAATAACACCATTGACTAAACTGTACAACATTTTCATTAATTTTAGAATATTTAACAACTTTAATGTAAAAAAAAATAAAATAATTTAAGAAATAACAAATAATTGTTGTAAAAATTTTTTTTTCATTGAAAACGTTTTTTGCTTTCAGACAATATTATCCATATTCATAAAAACAAGTAAAAGCAACTAAAACCTTTTGAAATTAAATAATATCTTTGTTTTATTGAGTTTTGCATGTTATAATTCAGAGCTGATTTTAAGGTAGAAGGGTGTCAACTAAAAAAAAAGAAAAATGATTTGCTTTCCTCAAAGCCTTGTGCTTTTAACTAATTAATCACTAAAAATGTACACATTTAAATTTCAAGAGTTTTCATAAAATTAGTTATGGGGGAGTAATAAATATAAAAAATATATATTTTACTATGACTTTAAAGAAATAAACATATTTATAATAATTTCCATCATTTATGAATAGTTTCTGAAAGTTTCATTAAGATCTGAAAATTACTTTTATTTTTGCAAGATTTTCAAAATTAATGACTGCCATTAAAAAAATGGACAAAAATCCGACGTTATTTAATAGGACTTCCGCTGATAAAGAGAAACGATGTTTTTCAATCAAAAGTTAGAATGATCTAATAAATACAGAAAAATTTTGAAAAATAAAAAAAAATTCTTTGTTCTTTTCTCTTAATAAAAGCATAAACATTTTGATAATACAATTTTGTTTTCGTCAAATTTAAGGCCGTTATTATCCTGCTATGCTCATTTCCCAGCGATCTCATGTTGGTACCTACTAAAATGTGATTTACCGAAAACCTGGTTACAAAGGTTTGAATCATCTTTCGGTAGTGTTATAACGACGAATAAAAAGACAAAAAATAGTAACAATATTGGCAATAAGATTATGATATTTATTATATATTGGTAGGCCTTTTGACAAAAATGAAGCACGAAGAGAAAGATTTTAAAGTCGGAATTTTCGGACACGCCTGTGTCCTTTTTCAACGATACAAGAAATAAACAAAATAGAGTGACTACCTATTCCGGGAAAGGTTGTTGTTGGGATTTTACCTTATGAGTTAAAATACAATATCAAAATAGAATCACAACTTAAAGGATTAAACAGTGATTTCGATTTACTAAGAGAATATAGTTTTCCCAGGGAGACATTTACAAATCCTATGCAACTTTAATCCTGACAATCTATTAGTTCCAAATCAAATTTCTTACAGAAAAACAACACATAAATATCATCATGGAAAATTTGTTGTTTAAAACCAGTAATTTGACATTGCTAACCAGACGCTTCTTCTGTAGGTAAATGGTATAGCACGTTATGCCAAATGACGGTCCCGTGCAAGGTACAAGTTCGATTCCTGTCGGAGAACACATGTTTTCAACGAAATTTCTCGGATATTCAGGCCGGTAAATGCAGTTAAAAGTTTTTATTATAAACTGAGCATTTACTTAAATATTTTATCTATAAAAATAACGTATAACCTGAACATATATTAAAATAATTGTTGGAATTAGTCATTCATTCATTCATACATACATACATGCATACATACATACATATATATATATATATATATATATATATATATATATATATATATATATATGCGTTTAAGGGCGAAAATACCTCTGTACTTTTGAATCCAACATGTTTCCCCACAAGGCGAGGAAGAACGTCTCAGCAAGGATTTAAGAGAAAAGGATTAAAAATTTGATTATATTAAGAATATATATATATATATATATATAATTTTTATTATAAATTAATAGATTTAAAATATGGTTTTACCGCTACACAGTGATGACCATGTTTCAGAAATGGAAGCTATTCTGAAACATGGTCATCACTGTGTAGCGGTAAAACCATATTTTAAATCTATAAATTTATAATATTAATGCTCTGTAAATTTAAATTTACATAGAGCACTATTGTGTAAAAATAAAAATATCTATAAGAACACCGGATTTTATATCTTACTGTTCTTTCCTTTTTATTTATATATACATATATATATATATATATATATATATATATATATATATATATATATATATATATACTCCGATTAAATGTTCTTTTCATCTGCCATTTTGATCTGCTTTCCAAATATTTCTCCAAGGCATTTTATCTATCTATCTATACATATATATATATATGTGTGCGTGTGTGTGTGTGTGTGTATGTATGTATATATATTCTTAATCTAATCTAACTTTTAATCCTTTTTTATTAAAACCTTGCTGTGACCTTCTTCCTCGCCTTGTGGTGAAGCATATTGGATCCAAAAGTACAGAGGTACTATCGCCGCCCTTAAACGCACTTTTATTTTTACTCAAACACGCAAGCCGATAGACATAATACACACTATATGATAAATAAAAATTTGGGGTCTGTTTCAAATGCGATGTATCCACTATAAAAAAGTTTGAAATAATAAATATATATATATATATATGTGTGTGTGTGTGTGTGTGTGTGTGTGTGTGTGTGTGTTTGTCTGTGTGTGTTTATGTGTGTGCGTGGTGAGGAGTGGTCTGTACGTAGGTCCTAACAAATAAATTTAAATGTTTATTTATTTGGCCTTACTATTAGTTTCTTGGAAAATACGTCCACACGTCAGCGTTGCGTATTATGGATGAAGGCGTAATATATATGTGGAATTACGGTAAATGAAAGCAAGATGTGGAGAGAAAACGGTGAATAAATTAAAGCTAGAAAAGGATAAAAATGTATTTTTAAAAATTAACGCTAGAAATGGAGAGAAAGCGGTAAGTGAAATTAAGGCAAGAAAAACCAAGGACATATATTCTTTTCTCTAGTAACGAGATTGACCTTCTCTCTCTCTCTCTCTCTCTCTCTCTATATATATATATATATATATATATATATATATATATATATATATATATAATTTGTTTAAACGTTATTTTAAGGGATACCCATGTTTGAGTACATTCTCTGTTTTTATTTATTAATTAAACAGTATATTAATTTATTTACATCTACCGGGTTGAATATTTCAGAAATTTTGTTTTACATATATATATATATATGTGTGTGTGTGTGTGTGTGTGTGTGTGTGTGTGTGTGTGTGTGTGTGTGTGTGTGTGTGTGTGTGTGTGTGTGAAGGCTAGAAAAGGCCAGAAATCGATAAATAAATTCCGGTTAGAAAAAGATGGAATTCGATAAATATATTAAGGCTATAAAAGGATAGAAAACGATACATATATTAAGGCTACAAAAGGAGATATATATATATATATATATATATATATATATATATATAACTCTGATTGATCTCACTAAGTGCGGCACCGAGATCCATAGACGTATTGGGAGGGCCAAGAACGCATTCCAAAAGCTGGGCAGGGTATTGCGAGACAGGAGAATTTCTTTGGTAACAAAGAAAAGAATACTGAGCTGTTACATGACATCTGTGCCACTTTGCGGTAGCGAATGTTGGACAATTTCCCCAAAGATGAAGACGAGACTCAAGGAGACGGAGAGGGGGTTCTACAGAAGGATGTCATGGACCGAGCATCTGAACAACGCAGGGATCTTAGAGAGGTTGCAAACAAGGAGGAGGCTTATACATAACATCAAAAAGAGGCAGATGAAGTTTCTGGGACACATGAGAAAGGAGGACCTGGAGAATCAGATACACACAGGTCGAATAGAGCGAAAGAGAGACAAAGGAAAACAAAGCGTGACACACCTGGTAGACTTAAGCAAGTGGATGACGAACGTGGTCTGGGAGAGGAAGCAGAGAGAGGGAACTTGTTGAGAGCTGCAAGGGATAGAGGGAGGTGGAGAGCCATGATCGCCTACGTCCTGAAAGGACATGGCACATAAAAAGGAAAGAAATGAAGGATAGGCAAGCCTATCGTTCGTCTATCGCTATTTCCGTAGAACATATTCTGACGAGCTATATTCCACCAATCCAGACCATCAAACGTAAGACCCGCCATAACTAATACACAGAATCGACACACCCTTCTTCCCTTTATATTCCAGTGACGAGAAGGCAGTTGTATTCGAAAAGCTTCTTTCCAAGAGCCGCTACAACGTGATGGAACATACACCCACGAGAATCCGTCCCATACCTTTCTTGTTTCCATTTCCTTTAAAATTTCCTAGTTACTCATATGTTCGGTCCATGACATTCTCATGACATCCTTCTGTAGAAGCATCTTTCTATTGCCTCGAGTCTCTTCATTATCTGTGAGGCGATTACAATTAATAGCTGCAGAAGGCCAGTAACAGAAATGGAGAAATATCGATCGAAGCTAAAATAAAACCTGCGTTTTTTTTCTTCTTCTCTGCGACGTCGTTCACTGTACTTTTTCTGGGCATATAAGTGGTAGAGGCTTTTACTGTTTGCGCCAAGTTCCATCATTTAAATGGTTCCATCATATCGACTATAAACAGAAAAGCATACATTTCAAAGAATATTCTTCAGGTTCATTTCGAATTCACGGCGTCCAAATAAATCTAATAAAAACAGAATCAATCATATTTTTTAAGAGAGAGAAGACATCGACTTTCACTGATATTCTTTTGATCGCTTCCTTGCTGCCAGTTTCAAAGATAATCATAACATTTCAGACGGACAACTTTGAATATTCTTTCTTGCAATGTTATCTATCTAATAGTGTCCATCTATACACATGCTCATATATATATATATATATATATATATATATATATATATATATATATATATATATATATATATATATAAAGTGGATATGGAAGTCAGCACTTAGAGGCGACAGTCTGTTTCATGCTAGTGCAATCGCCAGGCGACTAGTGCTGTTATTTTTCTCGGCTATTTATATATAAGGGTCAATGGTGCATTATGGGTAGTCTATTTTGGTTGTTACATTTACCGGAAGTCGCTTATTTGTTTATTTATTTATGTCAAATTATTTTTTTAAATTTTATTTTTATTTTTTATCTTATATATTTATTTATTTTTATTTTATTTTGATCGGTGTTTTTTGTTAACGTAGTAAAAATTTGTTTATATAGCTTATTGTTGGTAGTCTATAATGGCGGCCATTTACCGGAAGTCGGTGTTTGCTTATTTATTTGGGTCAAATTGTTTTGCTTGTTTTTATTTATTTTCATTTTTATTTTTTATCTTATATATTTGTTTATTTGTCATTGATTAAATCTATTTGTTGAATTTTGGGGTGGGATGTTGTGGTTTGTTCTTACTATTATTTTGGTCGTAACAGTTTTTAATTTATCTTAACAGTTATAACTGTTATATAACGATAAAAAATTTAAAAAACACACTCACATCAACCCAACTAAATATGTCAGTTCTATCACTGATATTGGGCGCTTTTCCAATAAGTACCGCGCATATATAATATATAAATAATATAAATGAAAAATTGCATATATATCTTCGCTACACATTAATTACCATGCTTCAAAATCGAAGCTAAATACTCCAAATTTAATTATATAATTAATTTAAAAGCATTAGTTCTGTTTCATCTTCATGCGAATTTTTTGAATAACTTATTTTTTTAATTTTCTGAGTATTAAACGCACATAGAATTCTTATTTTTTTGTTTCCAAGGATACAGAGAAATCCAGTCATTTAGAGAGGGGCGGTAGTGTGTTCATTTTTATTAACTATCATTGTATCAATTATGAGTTACTTTCGAAAAAGAGATTAAGTCTAGGTAGGGTAGGGGTGCATTATTCAACGAATTTTGACATCCGTTCAACGCATGTCGTTTGTTTGTTTTGTTTTTTTATCAACGACAAAAGTGTTTCGGCATTTTTCCCCGTTAAATTCGTACTTGTATACTTAAAGATTCTTTCTAAAAGGGGTGTTTCGGTTAGAATACATTTTATTTAACTACAAATTGAAAATATTTTTACTCTTAATTACTAATAGACTATATTTATTTTTACAACAACTAAATGTAATAGAATTACTTAAATTATTTAAAAATTATTATTACATATCAAATATAAGTATGTATATTTAGTTGGGTTGGTGTGAGCTTATGACACTGTGTTTTCGCTATTTGCGATTGTCAGACAATATATATATATATATATATATATATATATATATATATATATATATATATATAATCCTTTTCATAATTTCTTTCATATCTTCAGAATCCATTTACCATACACATCGTGTAAGTTCTATTTTAACTATATTTTTCGAAACTCAACGTTGCTCCCAGGATTGGCGATTATATGGTAAAGACTTTGAGTTTTAAATCGATGCCGGAATATCAATTATTAGAAGTCCAACTACTTCAAAATTACTCGCAAATTTTGGTCTAATAAATATTCGTTATTTTTTGGCTCTTATCCCGTATATCTAACGGTCTGGATTCTTAAATTATTCCGGTTTACCGTTGTTCTTGGACAGTTAATGAAGAAGGATAATCACAGGACATATTGTAAAAACGTAAAACAGAGAGAAACATCGAGTGACCTAACAAGCTTGTGCAAATGGACAGAAAAACAAAGGGTGGGTGGAATCCATGTCCGCACCCTGCAACATAATGTGGCCTCAGGGTTGCCCACCGGAGGTGAATGCAGAGACACTCTTCCATGCGCGACATGGCACTACAGGACACCCGGTATTATACAACTGTTGATCACACGACCGCTCAAGACGCTACGCAAGAGTTATTGCTCCTAACTACCAATCGGGAACAGCAACCAGAAAACTGTCAATCGTGTACCCTCAGAATGATGATGTTGATTATTCTTTTAACTATATTTTTAAAACTTAAAAATATTTCAGTTTTGGAAGGACTGATTAATCGAGATTGTTGCTTTTTTATCGAAATTGGATTTGCGGTCTTTAAATAAGTATTTTTTATGTGGATTTTTCTCATTCTGCCATCAATATTGATTTTTTTCTTCTTCTTTTTGCAAAATTAGCGGCATCTTTATTAATTATCGAAATTGTATTATCATTTTTGTCTAGTTTGTAAGTGTTGGTGATTTTGTTTGAGAGAAGACCCACTACGTAAAAATATGTTTTTTTATATATATATACCACACACACAGACACACATATTATGTATTTTATAATCATGACCATGAAATAGATATTATGAATTTTAGCTTTTTTACATATTATATTATTATTTTTTCACTCTTCATATATATATATATATATATATATATATATATATATATATATATATATATATTATAATTTTATCATATAGACAAAACCATTTTACTCACAACAAAGATGCAACTTGGTTTCAGTGCATTTTAACTGCACATCTACGGGTGAGGGTCGGAAATGGTTATGAACGATCCTGTTTGTAGGCAAGCCCGGATGTAAAACGTCACTTCCGTTTTCCATTTTTTGAGAAGAAAAATGTACTTAACAAAATATACATAGAGTATTATCGCTCTACTACATGTATCGAGCTCTTTTTTGAATGAATGCTGCGAACGTTAGAATTTATATATTTTATATATTACTTTCGTTCCCACCGCATCGGGTATATATATATATATATATATATATATATATATATATATATATATATATATATATATATATATATAGTGGTACTCGCTTGGAAAAGAATTATGTATTACCCAAGGAAAAATAAGGCATAAAAAAGAAAGAACTAAAAACATGAAATTGAGTCGAAAACAATCGTCCAGAATCCAAGCCCAGAGCCCAAAGAAAAAAAACTCCAAAGCGAGTTCAAGTAACCACGTAAATTGCTCAATACACGAAGTAGAGGAAACCTAGGTGTAGACAAAGGAAACGCTGGTTATTAGAATAGTTTTTTTTTTTCTTGTTGAATAAAAAACGTGAACCCTAACCCCCCGTTGTTGAGTATTTACTGGTTTTACTTGTTTGTTTATTTTTGTTTTTGTTTTTTATTTTTTTTGTCACGTGGACAGGGTTAGGGTTGTTTTTGGTTAAAGCTATATATTCTGTTCCATTTTTACCTCTTTGGGCAGTTTTACCCTGACGATCTGTTTAGGTGAAACCTAGATAGATTTACCTGGCTCTTTAGGTTTATACTATATATATATATATATATATATATATATATATATATATATATATATATATATATATATATATATATATTTGTGTGTGTGTGTGTGTGTGTGATTGTTATTACATTGACGTAGATGAGATGATGACGATATAAATTTTGAATTAATTTCAATGTATTTCATTAGTTGTCACTTGTATTTCCGTTACCTATCGCTGCAGCACCTTATTCTTTGCCCTACTCTTTTCCCTCTCTCTCCAATAATGCAAATCCCTTGTAAAATTTCTTTAGGTCAAATAATTTCGACATTGACCTCTTGGTCTTTTGTGATTTATTTTTTAAATAATTTTTAATAAACTGTCTGTATGAATTTAAAGAATTTTGTAACTTCTGTCTGATGAGGCAGATATTAAAAACTGTCGAAATAAATTTATTACCGAATTCTTCGATGATGTGTTAAGTTTTCCCTTTTTGACATATATATATATATATATATATATATATATATATATATATATATATATATATATATATATATATAGTATGAAACAGACTGTTGCCGCTCGCTTTGACTTATATATATATATATATAAGTCAAAGCGAGCAGCAACAGTCTGTTTCATATCATCCTGATGATTGCGTCTATGCATGAAATAGACTATCGTTGCCCGGTGATGACTCCATTTGCCACTTATATATTTACATATGCTCTATCTTTGATATTGACTACAGTTACACAGAAATACAGCAAACCGTAAAGCTATATCTTTCACTACACCCAAATCCAGACTCAGACCCATATATATAGATGTGTATACATATATATATATATATGTATGTGTATATATATATATATATATATATATATATATATATATATATATATATATATATATATATATACATATATATATGTTAACAGTTAATATATTTCAGCCTTGAAAATTGCTAAATATATAGCCGAAAACGCTCGGATAAAAAGAACAATTGAACAGTTTTTATATAATATATCACCCGATATATATATATATATATATATATATATATATATATATATATATATATATATATATATATATATAGATAGATAGATAGATATATATAGATATGTATGCATGTATGTATGTATGTATGTATGTATATGTGTGTGTGTTTGTGTGTGTGTGTGTGTATGTGAGTGTGTGTCTATCAATCAACAGAGAAATGAGGGTGGTGCTGAAAGTTTCTCGGACTGACCTACTTCCCAAAATTTGAGCAATTGATTGAGAATCAGATTTTTGGCAGGGAAGGGCTGAAACTCTTCTTGGTCAGGCCGAAAACCTCCCAGCGTCCATTGGTATTTATTATTGCATATAAACCACATCTGAATAGATAATTGGATATTGGAACAATTTGCCAAATGAATATTTGAATTCAAGATAAGCAGACCAGATTGTACTATTCTACTGGGCATGAAAATTGCAATGTGCTTTGAATAAATTCGTCCCTGAAGAGATTTCATCTGTGATTAATATCAGAATTGACTCGTTCACCGCATTAACAATAAGAATAATAGCGGTTAGAGGAGCATATTTGTAGACAAAGCCATATACTAGAATACTTAACTTGTCGCTACATTTAGATTACATTGGCATATTACCCGTAAAAAATGACTGGATTTCTATGTATTTATAAACACCTCTTTGTATGCTCTTCCTTGGATCAATATTGATCCACGTTACTTCTGATTAAGATCAATGTAATGTGTGTGCTCGGTATGTGTTCCACGCATACACAAAACACACACCCCCACACACAAATACACATATTCACATATAAATATCTCCCTTTAAACCATGTCTTAGCTCTAGTTGCTACCAGGTCAATCCAGACCCCGAGTAGTAACACCTGTTAGGGTCCCACTATGAAATTATAAAAAATACTTTTTTTTATAGTAAAAATGCCAGCAATAAATTTTTATACAAAAAAATTACCAATAACACATATTTATAGTAAAACGACCAACGATACACTTTATAGCAAAAGGAGCAAAGATACATTTTATAGCGAAATGACCAACATATTTTACAAGTAGCTGAATGCATGCCACTGCGTTCAAAATATATTTAGTTGAAAGCATACAATTTCTTTCAAAATATTTAGATTTAAGCATTTTAATGAAACCCTAGAGGTGTCGATATGCCGCGAAACCTATTCAAGCAACATTTGTGTTGTGGTGGGATCCACCTAATCTGCATAGGTGACTACCAACTATATAAATAATGGTTGATACCGGAAGAAGAGGGAGAAGGAAGTGGAATCACGAGATCCAACTAGAGACTCTGATCGACTGCGACTAGTCAACACATTCTCCAGGAACGTCTTCCCAGAAATATACAGAAATACTATATGTATTTATTGTGTACACTTTCTTGTTATAATACATTCTTGTTCTAAGTACATTTTGTGTTGCATTATTATTCCATACAATAGGCGAGATTCAACATTGAGTCAAGACTCAACAATTTGCAATATATTTAAAGAAATCCAAGAACGCAAAGTGAATGATTAAAACTATCATTGATTTGAAGTGCGGATTCCATCCGTTCTTTGGGACCACTTAGAAATTCTTGCTTTTGTTATGTTAAAGTTCAGGGAATGCAGTGACGGAAATAAGGTGAAGAAAAACCAGTCACATTTTCCGTCTTGAAGTCATTTAGGATTTAAGACAAAAGGTGGTTAACTAAAGGCAGGACACGTCATTGCAATATGATTTCGTGACAATTACGTTTCCTTACATAATATGTTCACTTGGCTTTGAAAGACATTTTTCTTTTTCTCACAAATCTTATACCGTGAATAAATGATTTCCTTATGCATAGAAATCGAGTTAAATTTGCCTAAATTTATATGAAAGATTTATTTATAGGTTTTAAGATATCGATAGAAGCAAACTAGGAACACCTTGGCTCGAGATGAGAATAGAAAGATAAAGAAATCCCAAAAGATCTGTCGCGGAAGGAGAACAAGCAGGAAAGGCAAAAGATCAAAGTTCCAAAAAGTAATAAAAATGTCTGATTCATTCGGTTTGATTCAATTGATTTGAAAATAACTTTGGTCTTTTCATTTTAGAAGCATTTCTTCATTCTTTTATTTCTCGAACAAAAAAAAATATAATGGATGTCCCCAGAAAATTGACATTATCTTGTAGTCTAGTAACATTTCTCGATCAAATAATCTCAGACTTTAACAAAAATATGTAAAAACTAAGGTGAATGTTTCATTTTAAATATTTTTCAGAGTGAAGAATGACATTAACTAAAAATTAAAAAAGCATTTTGTGTGTTAGAATATGCTTGAACACTGTCAAACAAGAGTGTGGATATTTTCGAGAAATATGCACCAACTAGAAACCAGATTTGGACATGATACAAATAACTGAAAAGCGATGAAGAATGTTACGCAAGACATGCTACAGCGTGTTTAGCAGGAGCTGGACTACCGACTTGACATGTGCGGTGGTGTCTAAATTGAACATATGTGAAGCTTTCTGGGACATGCAGTTAGTCAGATATACACATTTGAAATTATGTCAATTCTAGCGGAAAATTATATATATATATATATATATATATATATATATATATATATATATATATATAAATATATATATATATATATATATATATATATATATATATATATACAGGGTGTCCATAAAGTTCGTGTGCACTTTAAAAATTTATAACTTTATTTGTATTTGCGATAGAAATAATCTGTAAAAAATGTTATAAAGTTTAATGTACCGAGTTTTAAGTATAGCTAAAATAACTAATGCAATTTCAGGCATTACTGTAAATCAGTTGGCAAATGTTTTCCGCGAACTGCAAAATCGTATTACCCTTTGTATTGCTAATGATGGAGGGCATGTGGAAAATTAAATAAAATTTCAATAAAACCTTAAAAAATATAGATTTACTTCTTTCTAATCCTTTTTACAAATTATTTTTATCGCAAATACAAATAAAGTTATAAAGTTTTTAAAGTGCACAGAAACTTTATGGACACCCTGTATATATACATATATATATATATATATATATATATATATATATATATATATATATATATATATATATATATATATAGATAGATAGAGAGAGAGAGAGAGAGAGAGAGAGAGAGAGAGATTCGACATTTGGACATGGCATAAAAAATTCGATGGCGCTGGGGAATGTTACGCAAGACCTACTACAGCGTGTTTAGCAGGAATTGGACTACCGACTTGACGTTTGTCGTGTCACAGTTGCTGCGCAAATTGAACATTTGTGAAGCTTTGTGAAATCGGTTATAAAATATAACTCCCTTTGAATAACTTGTTACAATTTTGATAAATAAATCTTTCATTGTTCAACATGAAGCGTATTTAATTTCGTTTGCCTGGAACATGTAGTTAGTCATGTATACATAATTTAATTTATGTCAATTTTGGTGGACATTTTATATAGATAGATAGATAGATAGATAGATAGATAGATAGATAGAGAGATAGATAGATAGATAGATAGATAGATAGATAGATAGGGCGCTTCGACGTGATGTAATGGTTGGCAATCTTGTCTGGCTAGATCAATTACTGAGTGGCGAGTTTGATCTTCACCCCATAATTTAGGACATGTGCCACATCTAAGCTACGGTTATTAAATCTCTATAGAGAGAGAACGAAATAAATTTCGTGGACGTGGTTTGCAATTCAGTGAGATTTCTATTTTCTCTCTCTATTTATTTTCCTATTACTGTCTCTTTTTTTTTTTGTTACAATTTTGGGAAACGTCCCGTTTGTTCAAAAATGAATAACATATCTCATTTTATGTGGGGTATTTCAAACAAATGTCTCCGTTTTTTCGTTGTCTCTTGTCACAACAATCGGCTGAATATCATCCAACCGTTGCTCGATATATGCAGTGTCCACTGGAATGTCGGATCGTTCTCAGAAATCATATACCTATTTTCCCATATATGTATGACATAGCACCAAATCATGTGTATTCTTGAGTTTACCAATACGCGCAGATAGATAGATAGATAGATAGATAGATAGATAGATAGATAGATACGAACAGAACGAGATAGATAGATAGATAGATAGATAGATAGATAGATAGATAGATAGATAGATAGATAGATAGATACGAACAGAACGAGATAGATAGATAGATAGATAGATACGAACAGAACGAGATAGATAGATAGATAGATAGATAGATAGATAGATAGATAGATAGATAGACATCGATTGATTAACTGATTGATTTTTAAGGCTTATCAAATTTTTTCAGGCTATTTAGAGCCAGAAAATATTTATAGACTGCAAGAGTTTGGTGGGAATAATAACGGTTTAGCGATACAAGCCTTACTAATTAACCCATACTTGGGGAGAAGTGGTGAATTCGAACCTTTTCCAAGTGAATATAACGAACCCAAATGGAATTAAAACTCGATTGCCTGATTAACAATTCCGAGCCATTATCCGTTAAACCACCACACGCAACCAAGCTTACAGCACCTGTTGTTCCCCAGCAGTCACCCATCTAGGTACTGACCAGACTCGTCGTTGCTTAACTTCGGTGATCGTACGGGATAACCCACATAGATAGCTAGCGAGTGAGAGAGAGAGAGAGAGAGAGAGCGAGAGAATGATGACTCGATTTCAAACAATGGCATCACTTGATCCATCCCGGGCAGCGTGGGTATGGCTTTTTAGTCCTGCTAGGATCTTACATTGCACTGCGCAGATGCGACAACGTTCGGCATTAGTCGTTACAATCTCTACAAGAGTGTAAAATGAACGTATAAACAAATTAATCTTTGACATTTAGTTCTTGAGAGATCTCGTAATCAAAATATTTACTTTATCTCTGTCAAGACTGGGGCACCTCGAGGTGGTGTAATGGTTAACAAGCTTGTCTTGCTAGAACAATTATGACTGAATAGTGAGTTCGATCCTCACTGGGCGCTCCATACTTTCGGCCTTGTGCCACATCTAAGCTACGCTTGGAAAAATTAAAAGTTTTTGGGTACCTCGAGGCGGTGTAATTGTTAGCAACCTTGTCTTGCAAGAACATTTACGACTGAATAGTGAGTTCGATCCTCGCCGAGTGCCCCATACTTCCGGCTTTTTGCCACATTTAAGCTATGCTTGGAAAATTACTAGTTTGTGGGCACTTCGGGCTGATGTAATCGTTAGCAACCTTGTCTTACGAGAACAATTACGACTGAATAGTGAGTTCGATCCTCACTTGGTGCCTCATAATTTGGGCCTTGTGCCAGATCTAAGCTACGCTTGGAAAATTACTAGATTTTGGTGCACCTCAAGGTGGTGTAATTGTTAGCAACCTTGTCTCGCTAGAACAATTACGACTGAATAGTGAGTTCGATCCTCACTGTGTGTGCCATACTTTCGGCCTTGTGCCACATCTAAGCTACGCTTGGAAAATTACTATTTTGGGGGCACCTCGAGGTGGTGTAACGGTTAGCAAGCTTGTCTCGCTAAAATAATTACGACTGAATAGTGACTTCGATCGTCACTGGGTGCCCCATACTTGCGGCCCTTTGCCACATCTAAGCCACTCTTGGAAAATCTCTATATCTGTCATGACTGGTAATGACTAGAGCAGCTATTTCTGCAGCTGCAGCCTAAGAAATATGATTATTGTAGACTGCTTTTATATCCATACATTCACCATCTCAGTTCAATTAAGGAGTCTCTGTATGACTGGCGATGGGAGAGGGTGCAGAAAGTTGCTATGTATTTTCCTAGCACGAATATAAAATTAGTTTTAACAGTAATTTGGTTTGCCTATTCCTTTTTTCTTTCGGTTTGGTAATCATTATATTAATCAGATAATCGATAACCCAGAGATAATTCCTAAACAGGATTAAGACAGGGCGAGAGTAGACTCAAATATATTTCGAAGAAACTTATAAATTTTTAATAAAAACTTTCTTCGCAATAGCAAAATGTGGATATGTAAATAATGACTTTCATTTGAAAGAACTCTGACAAAAAAAAAAAAAAAATTGCATCGCATTCACTGATTCCTGTGGAAATGTCTTTGAAAACACAAATACATCCGCCAGTCTGTTATATTTAAATGCTCTCACTTCTTCAAGATTACGTGTGGATAATCCCTCTAGAGATGGTAGACAGCATGAAAATCAATGATGCAATTAATTGTGTCTGCGTTCGATCATTCACAGTGGCGCCGTAGGTAGCTTAGACAGAGAGCTAGATAGACATATGCAGAGATGGATATCCTTTTAAGTAGATTTTATTCATTTACCTTTTCATATCACGGGATAAATTTCAAATAAAAGAAAGCATTGAATATATATATATATATATATATATATATATATATATATATATATATATATATATATATGCGCAGTATTTAGAGGAAAGTTCCCAATATCGATGATAGACCTAATGCGGTTGCATGGATAGTCGTGAGTAAACCCGGGTTTCACGCTTTCGCGATCTTCAATGATCGCGAAAGCGTAAAACCCGGGGTTACAAACTAATATCCATGCAACCGATTAAATATATATACACACACACACACACACATATATATAAATATATATATATATATATGTGTGTGTGTGTGTGTGTGTGTGTGTGTGTGTGTGTGTGTGTGTGTGTGTGTAATTTGGCAGCAACTTTTCTTTTAAACATGTTGTGTTGAATGTTAATGACAACATAGTCTTTCATATTTTCTTTTGAATTTTCTCATATTCTCTAATGAGACTTTTTATTTGAAAATGATTTCGAAATAAGTATTGTCCATACGATGACCTAGCGCTTTCGAACATCATTGTTCAGCGCTAGGTCATCGTTGTCATTAACATTCAACACAACATGTTTAATATATATATATATATATATATTGAACAATAAAAAATATAAAAAAAATAAAATCTTCAGACACACCGGGTTGTATATTAATAATTCTTCGTTTTTATTATTATTTCATTTAGATTCCTCGACTAGTTTCGACCAACATGGCCATCATCAGGAGAAAAATAATTTTCTGCTTGCTGGTAGCAGTGAAATAAAGAAATGAATGTCTTGATGGAGAAAATGAACTTTTGTCTGTAGTTTTCATTTGTTTTTTATGATATGATATGATATTGCACATTGATTACTAGTATTAATAAGATAGTGCTCGATGCATAATAACAGAGTTATACATTATATAAATAATAAATAGACATTATTCCTTCACCAGTAGCGAAACTCTGACTTTCATGCATTACGCAATTGTCAGGTGTTGAATGAAAATTGAGCGTTGCATAATTCAAATATTGATATAAATATACCGTACTACAATTCTCCACTGTCATTCTAGTGCGTCGATCTGACGATGGTTTTTCCTATTATGAGGGACGCAAGTTCGAATCCTAGCGGAGAACGCATATTTTTCTTTAACAGCATTTCTCCAACATTCACGCCGGTACACGAAAAGAAATAAATATACTGCTTAATAAATGAATGGAGCCTGTATTCAAATATGAGTATACATTAAAATAACGCTTAAAGTGGCAAAAATCTATGGCATTGATAAATAAAATCTATTACCTGAGAATACATACATACATACATACATATATATATATATATATATATATATATATATTTAGTTGTATGGATGTGAGTTTGTCTGAGGATCGCAAAAGCATGAAACCTAGGGTTACAAACTCACATCTATACAGCTACGTATGTTAGTTCTATCACTGATATTGAGCGCTTTCCAATAAATACCGCATATATATATATATATATATATATATATATATATATATATATATATATTGTCCGAATGTTCTTTTCCGAGCGCTTTCGGCTATACATTTAGCCATTATGAAGGATTATATTTCAACTGTTAGAATTAGAAATAGTTTGTTATGTGTATGTTTTATAAAGTGATTCATTTTTTTGTTTCAAAACACGGTCTAACAGTTGAAATATAATCCTTAATAATGGCTAAATGTATAGCCGAAAGCGCTCGGAAAAGAACATTCGGACAATTTTTATATAATTTATCCTCTCAAAAGAAAAACTTTATTAGATCGCACGAGAAATTATATAAAAAACTAAATAAAAGCACCTTGTCAGTCGTTTTTAATGAAATGTGCTTGAAAGAAGGATTGCTGCCTAAATACACAAATATATATATATATATATATATATATATATATATATATATATATATATATATATAAGCATTCAACCCCAAGCTAGGCGGAAAGCCTCTAGCACGCAAGGAGTTACAGAGAGCTGGAGCGAGAGCAAAGAGGATTGATAGAGGAAAGGATGAAGAGAATGTCAGGGGATAGATCAGGGCATCTGGAAACGTCGATAGACATTACATTTGAATAGTTGGAGAATATATAGATCAGGAAAACAAGAAATGGGGAGGGAGTTCCACAGGCGAGAAGTGCGAGACACGAAGCTATTGGAGTAGAAGAGACGGCTACATTTAACATTTTCGACAGTGAAAGGGTGAAAGCGAGTCGCCAGAATTTAACGCTTAAATTCATGAAGTCTGGGAACCAGCGAAAGCAGCTCATCAGAGCAGTTACTGTGAATGTATTTGTAAAAAAAGATAAAGGGAGGAAACGGCACGTCTGTGAGAGTGCGGCTGCAGACGAGATGCCAGAGCAGGGCCAATTACATTGCATATGCGTCTTTGGATTTTCTCAGAAGGGGCTCCAGACCATATATGGCAGCACTACTCTATGTAAGGGCGAGTGGTTGATTTGTAGATTTGAAGGATTAACTCCGGCGAGAAAAACTTCCTGGCGCGGCACAGGGAGCCGACTTTCCTTGCCGACTTTCAGCTAAGCGGACAATGTGTGACCGAGCAGACGCAAAGAGGTGCTCCCTTGGAGTTGAGCGTCAGACATTCTAATGGGAGCCAGGGATGGTTCTCTCTGGTGAGTAATAGAGAGCAGTTTTGTTTTTGAGGCATTAAAGTTAACCAGCCAATTCCTGCCCCAGTCCACAACCGATTGGAAGTCCTTTTCGAGACAAACGGCCAGGTTAGTTTTGTCGTCGACACTAGATTTGTTTTTGAGGCAAGAGTAAATAGTAGTGTCGTCCGCATAGATGCCTACTTGGGAACCTATGACATCAGATATATATATATATATTAGATGAAATAGATTAAATCCGACGAATATTTTCGTAGAAGATATGTATTCAGTCTATATGACGGTTTCCATACAGTATACAGGTTTAATTCCTGTCGAAGAATGCATATTTTCTATGAAATTTCTCGAAAATTCAGACCGGTAAATGTAATTAATACGGTTTAATTAAAACAGAGCATTTACTCGAATAATCTGTATCCATAAAAATAACGTATGAACAGAAAATATATTAAAATATTTGTCGGATTTAATCCATTTCATGTAATATGTTGTTAATGTGTTAGGTTACATTTCGGAGCAGAAATGATATATCGAGCATGAACGTCGAAAATGTGTGTTTATGAGCAGTAATTTGGACTTTGCTAACCGGTAATTTCTCTGTGGCCAGTTGTTTAACAGCACATCAGGCTATAGATACAGGTTCGATTTCTGTCGGAAAACGCATATTTTCTACGAAATTTCTCGAACACTCAGGCCAGTAAATGTAATTTATACTGTTTGATTACAACAGAGTATTGCATCCATAAAAATAACGTAAACAATAACAATATATATGTGTGTGTGTGTGTGTGTGTGTGTGTGTGTGTGTGTGTGTGTGTGTGTGAATAAGGTATATTTTGACATCAAGTATACAAAAAAAAACTGGTCTGTCTGTTTAATTTTTTTCATTGGTTCTTGAAAGTGACTGAAACGGCCGGAAGTACTTGAACAAAACAATAATACAAACACGAACTGCAAACAGCCTATTCATAATTTCGAACACAGTTGATTAATTGATCTGAATCTGAGTATAGTTTATTGCAATGTCTTCTTTCAGATAAACAACGTGAACTTCGCTTCTCTAGGTAAACTGATGATGTATTAACGATTATTGCAGAAAGGGTATGTCACGCTTTAGATAAGAATGGTGAAATTCGGATTGTTGCTTTAGATATAACCAGGGTAATTGAAAAGGTATGGTGTGCCGGGCTTCATCACAAGTTGAAAGGTCATAGTACTTGTGGATTCATTTTTAAACATTCAATCTTTCTCATCAAAAAGCGAAATGAACGGCCAGTTTTTGAGATATTTCTACATTAATCAGGTGTCTACAAGGGCCCTATCCTTGGACCTACGTTGCTCCTAAATTTAATGAACGACTTTCCTGATGTCTTCAGATCTTAATTCGGTATCGATGCCAATGAAACAACTATTTACTCCTGTCGAAAGCCTGTTTGGTTCCGGTCAAATTTGCAGCTGATCAGAAAAATGACCAAAAATCTGTTAACTGTGGAAAGGATTGGTTTGTTAATATTTAACACCCCTCACGCGGGATGGATAGGGCACAAGGCCGAGTTTACCGTGGGTTCTCAGAGACCGAGACCAAGAAGGGGCAACGAGACACTCTTGAGAAGTCGAACATCAGCTATGCTGATGGCGGGCAGGGAAGTTTCTCTATGGTGGTTAAATGACATCAGTTTAGTTTTGGAGGCATAAACATTTGTAACTCATTTCTTGCCCCAGTTAATCACTGATAGGAGGCCCTTTTCAAAGGTAGCGGCCAGATTAGCTTTGCCAGCTCTGACGGATTCGCTGTTGAGACAGAAGTAAATGGCAGTGTCATCTACGTAAATGCCAACTTAGGAAGATGAATATCAAACACAGCGTAGAACCCAGGATAGAGCGTTGGGAGACACAAACTGTCGTGTGAAGGCCAGTTCAGAACGACCCTCAGTTCACGATTTGATAGGAATAATTGGATTAAATCAAGCAATCGTCCGGTAATACCGTAGTCCTGAATCTTACGTAGAAGACCAGCATGCTAAACCCAGAGCTTGAGAGATGCTATACATTGTTTCATTCTCTCAGCAAACAGTAACTTCGCTTCATTGAAGACACACCTGCACTCGTTACGAGCAGAGTGAAAGAGACGTCTGTTGCAATCGGGCGTGTCTCTCTGGTACAGTCAGCCGGAAGAAGTGATTCCTTTGGGCTGTATCGGGCGAGGATACAAAGAGAACCAAAGAGATGAACGCGGTTTAAATTGGCATTTCCTTGCCGAAATGAAAGCAACGATGCCGACTTTCGCCCAAGCGGAGAACTCAGACGCACATTTTTTTAACAGGATGATTAAAAACTTCACTTAAAGACGTCATGACGAAAATCACGGAACGAGTCCCAATCTGTTCGTTGATAACAGAAAGATATTCTGTTGGTAGGAGGTTCTTGGCTGGTGGGGGAGCGGAAATTAAGGCCTACCGCATGATCAGAGTTGACAAGCGGGCAGAGCTGCGTAGTAGTACAAGAATCAGGGATAGAGGTAAAAAAAAAAGATCGAGAAGAGAAGCGTTTCTGTCAGGGTTACTGGGGCAACGCGTGGGAAAGTCAACCACTTGCATGAGAGATTGAGTGATTTATGGTTTAGATGCCAGCCAGGTCAGTTACAGAGTGTTTAACCCACCTGGTATGGTGGGCATTAAAGTCGCCGAACACAAATATATTTGCAAACGGGTGTAAGGAGATTGCCTTGTCTATATTATCAAAAATACTATCTAGCACGCAACAGCTTTGAGAGGAAGAGAACCGGTAGAGAAAGAAGAGATAGCTGACTGAGTTTAGTAGAGAGAGACAGAGACACATGTAAGAATGGTCAGGAAATTCCCTATCCAGCGGGAGATGTTCGCGGACATAAACTCTCAGGCCATGCTTGTGGATTTTATAGTCATTTCTTAGGTAGCCAGGAATCGGGAAACCAGAGGAGAGGACTGAAGAGTTATGATTAGTTTCGCAGAGAGCTAGTGATGTCCGGAGACTTTCCGAAAAGGAACGATTCCACTCCGAAGAAGTTATTTCGAATACCACAAATGTTGCAGAAAGAAAGGCTAAAGAGTTTAAGTGTTTCTGTTGAGCTAGATATATATATATTTGGTTGTTGATTATCATGATGTGTTATTTTGGGAAGGAAAGGGCTAGAATAGTAGTAGCAGCCGGTCGTTTAATGTAAGGTGTACAGGAAGGGAACTGGCACAGACTGCAACGTAGTGTGGCCTCGGGGTTGTCCAGCGGAGGTGCTTGCAGAGACACCCTTTCATGCGCGACATGGAACTGCAAGAACCCCGATATTGTGCATCTGTTGATCAGAGCAGCCTCTAAAGACGCTACGCAAGTGTCCGGGCTCCTAACTACCAGTCGGAAACAGCAACCAGAAAACTGCCAACCCGGTACACTCAGTATGAAGTGACGTAGCCACCATCCAAGTACATCACAAAAAATTAATGACAGTACCACTATTAATGCCAGAGAAATAGACAGAATAGGAAGCAAGTGCTGAGCCTTGACTACTGTTCAAGAGAAAGGGGAGGAGTATGGACCGGGTGAAAGGATAGCCTGTCTACTCCGACTAAACAAAAAAACAGAAACAAATCCCAAGTTTGATTTCTATATAAATTATTTTATGTATACATACATTTTAAAAAAGAAATTAAAAAATAATAAAATAAAATAATTAAGTTTTAATTTATTATGAGTCCAAATAAGAACTTTTTCAAACTACGTTCTGATAATCCCCAGGCGGCACCTGCCACCCCCCAAAAAACTTCATTAAGTGCTGCGAACCCATTCAATTAACATTACGTTAACAAACACGTTATCAGTACGAACACACACACACACACACACACACACACACATACACACACATACATACATATATATATATATATATATATATATATATATATATATATATATGCAGAAATATAGTCTTAAAGTGTTCTATATTTATGGGGTAAAGTGCTCAATATCAGAGATAGAGCGTGTGTAAATATAAAAGTGGACATGGAAGTCAGCACTTAGAGGCGACAGTCTGTTTCATGCTAGAGCAATCGTACTGTCGCCTCTAAGTGCTGACTTCCATGTCCACTTTTATATATATATATATATATATATATATATATATATATATATAGGTAACTATACTCGTGTCGAAAAACCTTCGAATTCTTGATTTAACAATAGCCAAATCAATCACGAAGGGAAAAAAAGGTTTTAAAAAAGAAAGAGCCAGGAACATGAAAGTCTGTCGAAAATAATCGCACAGATACAGGTTCAAGGCCCAAAGAAAAAAAACCGATACGAGTAAACAACTAACTAAAGAGCTCGATACAAACGTAGAGTAAACCTAGTCAAAACCTAATGAGCCAGACAAACCTACCAAGGTGACCCTGACGATCTGCCTAAGTGAAACCTTGGTAGGTTTGTCTGGCTCATTAGGTTTGACTATATATATATATATATATATATATATATATATATATATATATAGTCATCCACAGACATACTGTTGCGCTGTATCACAGCTCCTGAGTGTGACTAGACATCCGATTGGTTCAAGCCGGGATCGAGACCCAACCGATTTGGTATCATCAGAGCTTCTACCCCAAATAATATCGTCGCACGGCAAAGCGGAAGGGAAATTTTAAGGTTCTTTATTGTGCGAAAGCCGTTAGTAGCTAGGAGAGCTCCATTCGAGTAGAAGAGCATTGTATTAGCATCAGCAGCCACTGTTTATAAATGCACTGCTTCCTCTCTGAGAGTTCAATCGAATTATATATATATATATATATATATATATATATATATATATATATATATATATATATATATATATATATATATAATCATAAATAAAAGTCCAAGCAAAGGTAGGAAGACATTGCACAAAATCACGAGAAAAATATTAAATCAAAACGAAAACATTACATTTCGTTCGAAAGTGATTGAATTCGCCCATTTTATTTTTAACAGAGAGTTTTGACCAAAACTAAGAATTCTGGGATCTGCCACCAGACGCCATGGAGATGCGATTAAGGAGGAGAGCGTGGGCAACTTCGGCCTTCTACCCCTTCAGTTTTTTTTTTTAACAAAGCAAAAAGAAATACAAACTCTTTCAAACCGCGTTCTCATAATCCCCAGTCAGTGCCCACCAAAAAGAAGAAGAACTTTCTTAGATGCGGCGACCCTAATCCATTAACATTCCGTTAACAAACACATTATATATATATATATATATATATATATATATATATATATATATATATTAATCGATTTCACTCCAAGGGAGGCTGTTAAGCCACTAAGACACAAGGGGTTATATCAAACTAATCTTGTTTATATATTTACTTACCAAGAGATTTGAACAGTTCTGAGTCTGACCAACTTCACAAAATGTGGTTGAAATGAATAAGCATCACACACGCACACATGGCTGTGTTGATGGAAAGGGAGTTGAATTACCTAAGAACATAAAGTAAGCATTTCCAGAATGACCCTGTGTGTGTGTGTGTGTGTGTGTGTGTGTGTGTGTGTGTGTGTGTGTGTGTGTGTTTAGAATAACTTTTAGCGGAAATGGAAGTTTTAGGAAATTCTCAAAACAATGCTATTCGTTCATCCCTTTGAAATCTCTTGAAATGAGCCTGGAATTCCCCGTTGTTTTTCTCGCCAAAGGACATTTTCTTCCCACACCCGAATCTTGTCTTCCACCTTCTCTAATATTTCTCTTTCGCTCTTTCCCTTCGAGACCGTCTTTTAAATCCGAACTTATTGAATTTATTCCATTTATTTTCTCCTATTTACCCAGAAATGTATCCTTCCTTCTTTAGTTTCCCCTTTTTACTTTTATTTTTTTTTCTATGTATTCCTTTTCTTCCATCTTTCACATCCTTTGTCTTCATTTCTTGCATCTTTCTTTCTTTCTTTCTTTCTTTCTTTCATCTTTGCTCATTCCTTTCATCTTTGCTCATTCCTTTCAACGTTCTTTTAACGTCTTAAGAAACTGGAAAACTTAGAAAGAAAGAGAATTGTACAGTATTTACATTAGTCGGACTATTGTCCTCATCTTTGTCGCCATATTTGTCACAACGTTTCGGCCGTTGTACGCTCCGGCCTTCTTCAGGTGGTTGGAATTTCGAACCGAACCCTTTATTTCGCTCACTGGGGTAGACTGTTCTAGTTCCACGAGCCATGTTTGTTGGATGTCAGTTATCAGTTATCTCCTGCTAATTTTCCCTCTGAAAGTTCTCCACTGCCTTAACCGGGTATTGAACTCACACTCTTTGGGTCTGTCACTGGATCTAACCAAGCCTTTATCCACTGTGCCATGTGTCCTTGAGAACACATGGCACAGTGGATAAAACGTTGTGACAAATATGGCGACGAAGATGAGGACAATTGTCCGACTAATGTAAATACTGTACATAATACCTCATCTCAGAAATATAGACAGATTCTAAAGAGAATTGTGATAAACATAACACTGAATATCACTTTTCCGATGAAGAAATGAACTCTGGAAATTTCCTCACAGATCGAGAGAGAAACGTAGGCAACCGAGATGCAGCTCTGCACAAGGATGTTGAGAATTACAAGGAATTCTTCATGAAAATGGAAGCACAAAGGACATTTATACCTAGAATCAGAAAGAAACAGCTGAAATTTCTGAAACACATAATGAGAAAAGAGGGCTTGGAAATTTAATACTTACAGGACATATCGAAGACAAAAAAGACAGGAAGAGGCAAGGGGCCATCAATATAACGAGTTTAGGCGAATGGATGGCAGAACTGCGAAGAACTACAAAGGATAAGCGGTTGTGAAGAGCACCGACGTCATGTAGGGATACCACACAGAAGAAAAAGTATCCTATGTACGGAATATATATATATACATATATATATATATATATATATATATATATATATATATATATATATATATATAATACTCGCCGAATTACCAGCGACCCACGTCCTGCAGTGTGTCAGACATTTTTTGTAAAAAAATGATGATTGATATTAAAACATAATTTGCGGAGAAAAATGATGCATTTCAATATGACTCAATGATCTTGTCGGTGTGACCTCCATCTTCTGGCTTTCTCCTTCCATATTTTGGATAGGAGTCATGCCATGGTTCAAATTTAAATTTAAATTTAATTTTAATCAAAAGGGGAAAAACTTCAGTGCAATACTTGATTGAATGAATTGATGAGCACATTTTAACATTGATATGACGGCTGAATTGTCGCAACAAGTATGTATTGACGTCTGTATTGTCTCATTTTGATATTGCCAATGTAACCTCCATCTTCTGGCTTTCTCCTTCTACACTTTGGATAACAATCATTCCCTTGTTCAAATTTAAGTTTAATTTAAATCAAAGAGAAAAAAAATTCAGTGGGGGGTCGTTTGTGCTCCCCGGAGACCCCCTTTGATGAAAATGAAATATACTTATCCAAGAACCCCAGGTGTCATTCCCTTGTTCAAACTTAAGTTTAATTCAAATAAAAGAGAAAAAAACTTTCAGTGGGAAGTCATTTGTGCTCCAAGGGGACCCCCTTTGATCAAAATGAAATCTACTTATGCAAGTACCATGAGTAATGTAGTTTCAGCATATATATGCTTATGGGGTTTATCTACATAACCCTAGGAAGAGTCCGGTAACAAGCAGACAGACAAGGGATACAGCTTTATATATAGAGATAATATATAAGTAAATATAATAAAAAAATAATGTTATATGTACATGGCACGTGGAACTAGAACAGTCTACCCCAGTGAGCGAAATAAAGGGTTCAGTTCGACATTCCAACCACCTGAAGAAGGCCGGAGCGTACAACGTTGTAATAAACATGGCGACAAAGATGAGGACAATAGTCCGAATAATGTAAATAGTGTACATAATACCTCATCTCAGAAATATCGACAGATAATAAATAATGAGTTAAAAGTGAAAAAAACACACTATACAATAGCTAAAAAATAACCTCATTCTGACGCACAATTATTTCTACTCAAAAGTTTTTAAAATAATTTTAAATAAATCGGAAATACCCGAACTTATTACCCATAATGCTCCATTGGTCAGCCAATATAAACAGTCAAGCCAACACACAACACAACACGGCCTGAAGATTCCATTCAAGCATGAGAGAAACTGCCGGCACTCGGCGTTGAAGTCAGTGTCTACATTTAGTTACTTGTATGTATAGCTGGCCACTCGTATTCGAGGATACCCGTCTACTAGGAAGGCTAGCCAATCCCTATTGCAGACGTTTGCTCAGACGCGTGTGTGTTTATTCAACTCCCACAGAGTCCACCTGTGTTTTATACTGCAACTATGCTGAGCAGACCTTAGTTACAGTTTCTGGGAAAGAGCGTGTTATCTAGCGTGATCAACAATTTGAACAAGGCCAGCACGCTCAAGCTCTCGGCCATGATGACTTGTGACTTTGTGCTAGCACAGCTATCGACGGCCCCCAAGGGTTCCGTCTACCCAATTTCATTTGTAGCTTGGTAACAATACATGATATAAACAATCAATAAAAAGAATAAGAGAGCTTTATATGTCTCATGTTGTCTTTTGCTTTTGGAAATGTTATTTATTCTTTTACCTATTATTGTCTTTTCAATTTCTTAAACCTTCAAAATGACTTCTTTTTTTTTTTGCAGAATGGCGGGAACAAAAAAGTAAAAAAAAAAAGTAAAAGAAATGAGGACAATACATAGCAGCGATTGATATTGCATTTAAATTTTTGAAGTTAGCCGGAAAACACGGAGCCGGAAGGATGTTTAACAAGCGAGAATTGCGAGAAAAGAAACTGTTAACATGGCATTCACAGTTACATCTCGCCAGATCAAGTGTAAATTGATGAGACCCCGACGCCAGTCTAGTACTGAACTTAAATCCATAAAGTCTAGGTACCATAGCGAAGAGATGATCCGAACAATTGCAGAACTGAAGGTATATATATAAAACGTTATTACGGTGGTGGAAAAGGGACTGAAGGCAAGCCGCTTGATGAGGACCTATAATGCTACTGATTCCTCTTTGGGTTTTATCAGGAAGCACAAGGTAAATAGCAGGAGAACAGGACCGTAGGTGCTACAAATATTCTAAGCATGGACGAATGGTAGATTTACCATACTTTATCTTACTAGATCCACATAAGTTATGATATATTCTGGAGAGGAAAATTGTCTCGCACGACACAGTGAACCAACTTTCTTAACAGCTGATATATATGCATTTATTTTATAAAATATCTTTCATAATATAAATACGTGAGTGAGTCTATGGATGTGCATTGCTTTCCTCTGACTTTCTCCTCTTCCTTCCACTTCACACATTCATACCTCGTCTTTTTTTTCTTCTCCTTTTCCTTCCACTTCACTCATTCATCCCTCAACTTTTCTTTCTTCTCCTCTTCCTTCAACTTCACTCATTCATACCTCAACTTTTCTTTCTTCTCCCCTTCCTTTTACTTCACTCATTCATACCTCGACACTTCTTTCTTCTCCTCTTCCTTCCACTTCACTCATTCATACCTCGTCTTTTATTTCTTCTCCTCTTCCTTCCACTTCACTCATTCATACCTCAACTTTTCTTTCTTCTCCTCTCCCTTCCACTTCACTCATTCATACCTCAACTTTTCTTTCTTCTCCTCTTCCTTCCACTTCACTCATTCATACCTCGACTTTTCTTTCTTCTCCACTTCCTTCCACTTCACTCATTCATACCTCAACTTTTCTTTCTACTCCTTTTCCTTCCACTTCACTCATTCATACCTCGACTTTTCTTTCTTCTCCACTTCCTTCCACTTCACTCATTCATACCTCAACTTTTCTTTCTACTCCTTTTCCTTCCACTTCACTCATTCATACCTCGACTTTTCTTTCTTCTCCACTTCCTTCCACTTCACTCATTCATACCTCAACTTTTCTTTCTTCTCCTTTTCCTTCCACTTCACTCATTCATACCTCGACTTTTCTTTCTACTCCTTTTCCTTCAACTTCACTCATTCATACCTCGACTTTTCTTTCTTCTCCTCTTCCTTCCACTTCACTCATTCATACCTCGACTTTTCTTTCTTCTCCACTTCCTTCCACTTCACTCATTCATACCTCAACTTTTCTTTCTTCTCCTTTTCCTTCCACTTCACTCATTCATACCTCAACTTTTCTTTCTTCTCCTCTTCCTTCCACTTCACTCATTCATACCTCGACTTTTCTTTCTTCTCCTCTTCCTTCCACTTCACTCATTCATACCTCAACTTTTCTTTCTACTCCTTTTCCTTCCACTTCACTCATTCATACCGCGACTTTTCTTTCTTCTCCTCTTCCTTCAACTTCACTCATTCATACCTCAACTTTTCTTTCTACTCGTTTTCCTTCCACTTCACTCATTCATACCTCGACTTTTCTTTCTTCTCCACTTCCTTCCACTTCACTCATTCATACCTCAACTTTTCTTTCTACTCCTTTTCCTTCCACTTCACTCATTCATACCTCGACTTTTCTTTCTTCTCCACTTCCTTCCACTTCATTCATTCATACCTCAGCTTTTCTTTCTACTCCTCTTCCTTCCACTTCACTCATTCATACCTCGACTTTTCTTTCTTCTCCTCTTCCTTCCACTTCACTCATTCATACCTCAACATTTCTTTCTTCTCCCCTTCCTTCCACTTCACTCATTCATACCTCGACTTTTCTTTCTTCTCCTCTTCCTTCCACTTCACTCATTCATACCTCAACTTTTCTTTCTACTCCTTTTCCTTCCACTTCACTCATTCATACCTCGACTTTTCTTTCTTCTCCACTTCCTTCCACTTCACTCATTCATACCTCAACTTTTCTTTCTACTCGTTTTCCTTCCACTTCACTCATTCATACCTCGACTTTTCTTTCTTCTCCACTTCCTTCCACTTCACTCATTCATACCTCAACTTTTCTTTCTACTCCTTTTCCTTCCACTTCACTCATTCATACCTCGACTTTTCTTTCTTCTCCACTTCCTTCCACTTCATTCATTCATACCTCAGCTTTTCTTTCTACTCCTCTTCCTTCCACTTCACTCATTCATACCTCGACTTTTCTTTCTTCTCCACTTCCTTCCACTTCACTCATTCATACCTCAACTTTTCTTTCTACTCCTCTTCCTTCCACTTCACTCATTCATACCTCGACTTTTCTTTCTTCTCCTCTTCCTTCCACTTCACTCATTCATACCTCAACTTTTCTTTCTACTCCTTTTCCTTCCAATTCACTCATTCATACCTCGACTTTTCTTTCTTCTCCACTTCCATCCACTTCACTCATTCATACCTCAACTTTTCTTTCTTCTCCTCTTCCTTCCACTTCACTCATTCATACCTCAACTTTTCTTTCTACTCCTTTTCCTTCCACTTCACTCATTCATACCTCGACTTTTCTTTCTTCTCCACTTCCTTCCACTTCACTCATTCATACCTCAACTTTTCTTTCTACTCGTTTTCCTTCCACTTCACTCATTCATACCTCGACTTTTCTTTCTTCTCCACTTCCTTCCACTTCACTCATTCATACCTCAACTTTTCTTTCTACTCCTTTTCCTTCCACTTCACTCATTCATACCTCGACTTTTCTTACTTCTCCACTTCCTTCCACTTCATTCATTCATACCTCAGCTTTTCTTTCTACTCCTCTTCCTTCCACTTCACTCATTCATACCTCGACTTTTCTTTCTTCTCCACTTCCTTCCACTTCACTCATTCATACCTCAACTTTTCTTTCTACTCCTCTTCCTTCCACTTCACTCATTCATACCTCGACTTTTCTTTCTTCTCCTCTTCCTTCCACTTCACTCATTCATACCTCAACTTTTCTTTCTACTCCTTTTCCTTCCAATTCACTCATTCATACCTCGACTTTTCTTTCTTCTCCACTTCCATCCACTTCACTCATTCATACCTCAACTTTTCTTTCTACTCCTCTTCCTTCCACTTCACTCATTCATACCTCGATTTTCTTTCTTCTCCTCTCCCTTCCACTTCACTCATTCATACCTCAACTTTTCTTTCTTCTCCTCTTCCTTCCACTTCACACATTCATACCTCAACTTTTCTTTCTTCTCCTCTCCCTTCCACTTCACTCATTCATACCTCAACTTTTCTTTCTTCTCCTTTTCCTTCCACTTCACTCATTCATACCTCGACTTTTCTTTCTACTCCTTTTCCTTCGACTTCACTCATTCATACCTCGACTTTTCTTTCTTCTCCACTTCCTTCCACTTCACTCATTCATACCTCAACTTTTCTTTCTACTCTTTTTCCTTCCACTTCACTCATTCATACCTCGACTTTTCTTTCTTCTCCACTTCCTTCCACTTCACTCATTCATACCTCAACTTTTCTTTCTACTCCTTTTCCTTCCACTTCACTCATTCATACCTCGACTTTTCTTTCTTCTCCACTTCCTTCCACTTCATTCATTCATACCTCAGCTTTTCTTTCTACTCCTCTTCCTTCCACTTCACTCATTCATACCTCGACTTTTCTTTCTTCTCCACTTCCTTCCACTTCACTCATTCATACCTCAACTTTTCTTTCTACTCCTCTTCCTTCCACTTCACTCATTCATACCTCGACTTTTCTTTCTTCTCATCTTCCTTCCACTTCACTCATTCATACCTCAACTTTTCTTTCTACTCCTTTTCCTTCCACTTCACTCATTCATACCTCGACTTTTCTTTCTTCTCCACTTCCATCCACTTCACTCATTCATACCTCAACTTTTCTTTCTACTCCTCTTCCTTCCACTTCACTCATTCATACCTCGATTTTCTTTCTTCTCCTCTCCCTTCCACTTCACTCATTCATACCTCAACTTTTCTTTCTTCTCCTCTTCCTTCCACTTCACACATTCATACCTCAACTTTTCTTTCTTCTCCTCTCCCTTCCACTTCACTCATTCATACCTCAACTTTTCTTTCTTCTCCTTTTCCTTCCACTTCACTCATTCATACCTCGACTTTTCTTTCTTCTCCACTTCCTTCCACTTCACTCATTCATACCTCAACTTTTCTTTCTACTCCTTTTCCTTCCACTTCACTCATTCATACCTCGACTTTTCTTTCTTCTCCACTTCCTTCCACTTCACTCATTCATAGCTCGTCTTTTCTTTCTTCTCCCCTTCCTTCCACTTCACTCATTCATACCTCAACTTTTCTTTCTTCTCCTTTTCCTTCCACTTCACTCATTCATACCTCGACTTTTCTTTCTACTACTTTTACTTCCACTTCACTCATTCATACCTCAACTTTTCTTTCTTCTCCTTTTCCTTCAACTTCACTCATTCATACCTCGACTTTTCTTTCTTCTCCTCTTCCTTCCACTTCACTCATTCATACCTCGACTTTTCTTTCTTCTCCACTTCCTTCCACTTCACTCATTCATACCTCAACTTTTCTTTCTTCTCCTTTTCCTTCCACTTCACTCATTCATACCTCAACTTTTCTTTCTTCTCCTCTTCCTTCCACTTCACTCATTCATACCTCGACTTTTCTTTCTTCTCCTCTTCCTTCCACTTCACTCATTCATACCTCAACTTTTCTTTCTACTCCTTTTCCTTCCACTTCACTCATTCATACCTCGACTTTTCTTTCTTCTCCACTTCCATCCACTTAACTCATTCATACCTCAACTTTTCTTTCTACTCCTCTTCCTTCCACTTCACTCATTCATACCTCGATTTTCTTTCTTCTCCTCTCCCTTCCACTTCACTCATTCATACCTCAACTTTTCTTTCTTCTCCTCTCCCTTCCACTTCACTCATTCATACCTCAACTTTTCTTTCTTCTCCTTTTCCTTCCACTTCACTCATTCATACCTCGACTTTTCTTTCTTCTCCACTTCCTTCCACTTCACTCATTCATACCTCAACTTTTCTTTCTACTCCTTTTCCTTCCACTTCACTCATTCATACCTCGACTTTTCTTTCTTCTCCACTTCCTTCCACTTCACTCATTCATAGCTCGTCTTTTCTTTCTTCTCCCCTTCCTTCCACTTCACTCATTCATACCTCAACTTTTCTTTCTTCTCCTTTTCCTTCCACTTCACTCATTCATATCTCAACTTTTCTTTCTTCTCCTCTTCCTTCCATTTCACTCATTCATTCCTCGACTTTTCTTTCTTCTCCTCTTCCTTCCACTTCACTCATTCATACCTCAACTTTTCTTTCTACTCCTCTTCCTTCCACTTCACTCATTCATACCTCGATTTTCTTTCTTCTCCTCTCCCTTCCACTTCACTCATTCATAGCTCGTCTTTTCTTTCTTCTCCTCTTCCTTCCACTTCACTCATTCATACCTCAACATTTCTTTCTTCTCCCCTTCCTTTTACTTCACTCATTCATACCTCAACATTTCTTTCTTCTCCTCTTCCTTCCACTTCACTCATTCATGCCTCAACTTTTCTTTCTTCTCCTTTTCCTTCCACTTCACTCATTCATACCTCAACATTTCTTTCTTCTCCCCTTCCTTTTACTTCACTCATTCATACCTCAACTTTTCTTTCTTCTCCTTTTCCTTCCACTTCACTCATTCATACCTGAACATTTCTTTCTTCTCCCCTTCCTTCCACTTCACTCATTCATACCTCAACTTTTCTTTCTTCTCCTTTTCCTTCCACTTCACTCATTCATACCTCAACTTTTCTTTCTTCTCCTTTTCCTTCCACTTCACTCATTCATACCTCAACTTTTCTTTCTTCTCCTCTTCCTTCCACTTCACTCATTCATACCTCAACATTTCTTTCTTCTCCCCTTCCTTTTACTTCACTCATTCATACCTCAACTTTTCTTTCTACTCCTTTTCCTTCCACTTCACTCATTCATGCCTCAACTTTTCTTTCTTCTAGTCTTCCTTCCACTTCACTCATTCATACCTCAACTTTTCTTTCTTCTCCCCTTCCTTCCACTTCACTCATTCATACCTCAACTTTTCTTTCTTCTCCTCTTCCTTCCACTTCACTCATTCATACCTCAACATTTCTTTCTTCTCCCCTTCCTTCCACTTCACTCATTCATACCTCAACTTTTCTTTCTTCTCCTTTTCCTTCCACTTCACTCATTCATACCTCAACTTTTCTTTCTTCTCCTTTTCCTTCCACTTCACACATTCATACCTCAACTTTTCTTTCTTCTCCTCTTCCTTCCACTTCACTCATTCATACCTCAACATTTCTTTCTTCTCCCCTTCCTTTTACTTCACTCATTCATACCTCAACTTTTCTTTCTTCTCCTTTTCGTTCCACTTCACTCATTCATGACTCAACTTTTCTTTCTACTCCCCTTCCTTCCACTTCACTCATTCATACCTCAACTTTTCTTTCTTCTCCTTTTCCTTCCACTTCACTCATTCATACCTCAACATTTCTTTCTTCTCCCCTTCCTTCCACTTCACTCATTCATACCTCGACTTTTCTTTCTTCTCATCTTCCTTCCACTTCACTCATTCATACCTCAACTTTTCTTTCTACTCCTTTTCCTTCCACTTCACTCATTCATACCTCGACTTTTCTTTCTTCTCCACTTCCATCCACTTCACTCATTCATACCTCAACTTTTCTTTCTACTCCTCTTCCTTCCACTTCACTCATTCATACCTCGATTTTCTTTCTTCTCCTCTCCCTTCCACTTCACTCATTCATACCTCAACTTTTCTTTCTTCTCCTCTTCCTTCCACTTCACACATTCATACCTCAACTTTTCTTTCTTCTCCTCTCCCTTCCACTTCACTCATTCATACCTCAACTTTTCTTTCTTCTCCTTTTCCTTCCACTTCACTCATTCATACCTCGACTTTTCTTTCTTCTCCACTTCCTTCCACTTCACTCATTCATACCTCAACTTTTCTTTCTACTCCTTTTCCTTCCACTTCACTCATTCATACCTCGACTTTTCTTTCTTCTCCACTTCCTTCCACTTCACTCATTCATAGCTCGTCTTTTCTTTCTTCTCCCCTTCCTTCCACTTCACTCATTCATACCTCAACTTTTCTTTCTTCTCCTTTTCCTTCCACTTCACTCATTCATACCTCGACTTTTCTTTCTACTACTTTTACTTCCACTTCACTCATTCATACCTCAACTTTTCTTTCTTCTCCTTTTCCTTCAACTTCACTCATTCATACCTCGACTTTTCTTTCTTCTCCTCTTCCTTCCACTTCACTCATTCATACCTCGACTTTTCTTTCTTCTCCACTTCCTTCCACTTCACTCATTCATACCTCAACTTTTCTTTCTTCTCCTTTTCCTTCCACTTCACTCATTCATACCTCAACTTTTCTTTCTTCTCCTCTTCCTTCCACTTCACTCATTCATACCTCGACTTTTCTTTCTTCTCCTCTTCCTTCCACTTCACTCATTCATACCTCAACTTTTCTTTCTACTCCTTTTCCTTCCACTTCACTCATTCATACCTCGACTTTTCTTTCTTCTCCACTTCCATCCACTTAACTCATTCATACCTCAACTTTTCTTTCTACTCCTCTTCCTTCCACTTCACTCATTCATACCTCGATTTTCTTTCTTCTCCTCTCCCTTCCACTTCACTCATTCATACCTCAACTTTTCTTTCTTCTCCTCTCCCTTCCACTTCACTCATTCATACCTCAACTTTTCTTTCTTCTCATTTTCCTTCCACTTCACTCATTCATACCTCGACTTTTCTTTCTTCTCCACTTCCTTCCACTTCACTCATTCATAGCTCGTCTTTTCTTTCTTCTCCCCTTCCTTCCACTTCACTCATTCATACCTCAACTTTTCTTTCTTCTCCTTTTCCTTCCACTTCACTCATTCATATCTCAACTTTTCTTTCTTCTCCTCTTCCTTCCATTTCACTCATTCATTCCTCGACTTTTCTTTCTTCTCCTCTTCCTTCCACTTCACTCATTCATACCTCAACTTTTCTTTCTACTCCTCTTCCTTCCACTTCACTCATTCATACCTCGATTTTCTTTCTTCTCCTCTCCCTTCCACTTCACTCATTCATAGCTCGTCTTTTCTTTCTTCTCCTCTTCCTTCCACTTCACTCATTCATACCTCAACATTTCTTTCTTCTCCCCTTCCTTTTACTTCACTCATTCATACCTCAACATTTCTTTCTTCTCCTCTTCCTTCCACTTCACTCATTCATGCCTCAACTTTTCTTTCTTCTCCTTTTCCTTCCACTTCACTCATTCATACCTCAACATTTCTTTCTTCTCCCCTTCCTTTTACTTCACTCATTCATACCTCAACTTTTCTTTCTTCTCCTTTTCCTTCCACTTCACTCATTCATACCTGAACATTTCTTTCTTCTCCCCTTCCTTCCACTTCACTCATTCATACCTCAACTTTTCTTTCTTCTCCTTTTCCTTCCACTTCACTCATTCATACCTCAACTTTTCTTTCTTCTCCTTTTCCTTCCACTTCACTCATTCATACCTCAACTTTTCTTTCTTCTCCTCTTCCTTCCACTTCACTCATTCATACCTCAACATTTCTTTCTTCTCCCCTTCCTTTTACTTCACTCATTCATACCTCAACTTTTCTTTCTTCTCCTTTTCCTTCCACTTCACTCATTCATGCCTCAACTTTTCTTTCTTCTCGTCTTCCTTCCACTTCACTCATTCATACCTCAACTTTTCTTTCTTCTCCCCTTCCTTCCACTTCACTCATTCATACCTCAACTTTTCTTTCTTCTCCTCTTCCTTCCACTTCACTCATTCATACCTCAACATTTCTTTCTTCTCCCCTTCCTTCCACTTCACTCATTCATACCTCAACTTTTCTTTCTTCTCCTTTTCCTTCCACTTCACTCATTCATACCTCAACTTTTCTTTCTTCTCCTTTTCCTTCCACTTCACACATTCATACCTCAACTTTTCTTTCTTCTCCTCTTCCTTCCACTTCACTCATTCATACCTCAACATTTCTTTCTTCTCCCCTTCCTTTTACTTCACTCATTCATACCTCAACTTTTCTTTCTTCTCCTTTTCGTTCCACTTCACTCATTCATGACTCAACTTTTCTTTCTTCTCCTTTTCCTTCCACTGCACTCATTCATACCTCAACTTTTCTTTCTTCTCCCCTTCCTTCCACTTCACTCATTCATACCTCAACTTTTCTTTCTTCTCCTTTTCCTTCCACTTCACTCATTCATACCTCAACATTTCTTTCTTCTCCCCTTCCTTCCACTTCACTCATTCATACCTCGACTTTTCTTTCTTCTCATCTTCCTTCCACTTCACTCATTCATACCTCAACTTTTCTTTCTACTACTTTTCCTTCCACTTCACTCATTCATACCTCGACTTTTCTTTCTTCTCCACTTCCATCCACTTCACTCATTCATACCTCAACTTTTCTTTCTACTCCTCTTCCTTCCACTTCACTCATTCATACCTCGATTTTCTTTCTTCTCCTCTCCCTTCCACTTCACTCATTCATACCTCAACTTTTCTTTCTTCTCCTCTTCCTTCCACTTCACACATTCATACCTCAACTTTTCTTTCTTCTCCTCTCCCTTCCACTTCACTCATTCATACCTCAACTTTTCTTTCTTCTCCTTTTCCTTCCACTTCACTCATTCATACCTCGACTTTTCTTTCTTCTCCACTTCCTTCCACTTCACTCATTCATACCTCAACTTTTCTTTCTACTCCTTTTCCTTCCACTTCACTCATTCATACCTCGACTTTTCTTTCTTCTCCACTTCCTTCCACTTCACTCATTCATAGCTCGTCTTTTCTTTCTTCTCCCCTTCCTTCCACTTCACTCATTCATACCTCAACTTTTCTTTCTTCTCCTTTTCCTTCCACTTCACTCATTCATACCTCGACTTTTCTTTCTACTACTTTTACTTCCACTTCACTCATTCATACCTCAACTTTTCTTTCTTCTCCTTTTCCTTCAACTTCACTCATTCATACCTCGACTTTTCTTTCTTCTCCTCTTCCTTCCACTTCACTCATTCATACCTCGACTTTTCTTTCTTCTCCACTTCCTTCCACTTCACTCATTCATACCTCAACTTTTCTTTCTTCTCCTTTTCCTTCCACTTCACTCATTCATACCTCAACTTTTCTTTCTTCTCCTCTTCCTTCCACTTCACTCATTCATACCTCGACTTTTCTTTCTTCTCCTCTTCCTTCCACTTCACTCATTCATACCTCAACTTTTCTTTCTACTCCTTTTCCTTCCACTTCACTCATTCATACCTCGACTTTTCTTTCTTCTCCACTTCCATCCACTTAACTCATTCATACCTCAACTTTTCTTTCTACTCCTCTTCCTTCCACTTCACTCATTCATACCTCGATTTTCTTTCTTCTCCTCTCCCTTCCACTTCACTCATTCATACCTCAACTTTTCTTTCTTCTCCTCTCCCTTCCACTTCACTCATTCATACCTCAACTTTTCTTTCTTCTCCTTTTCCTTCCACTTCACTCATTCATACCTCGACTTTTCTTTCTTCTCCACTTCCTTCCACTTCACTCATTCATACCTCAACTTTTCTTTCTACTCCTTTTCCTTCCACTTCACTCATTCATACCTCGACTTTTCTTTCTTCTCCACTTCCTTCCACTTCACTCATTCATAGCTCGTCTTTTCTTTCTTCTCCCCTTCCTTCCACTTCACTCATTCATACCTCAACTTTTCTTTCTTCTCCTTTTCCTTCCACTTCACTCATTCATATCTCAACTTTTCTTTCTTCTCCTCTTCCTTCCATTTCACTCATTCATTCCTCGACTTTTCTTTCTTCTCCTCTTCCTTCCACTTCACTCATTCATACCTCAACTTTTCTTTCTACTCCTCTTCCTTCCACTTCACTCATTCATACCTCGATTTTCTTTCTTCTCCTCTCCCTACCACTTCACTCATTCATAGCTCGTCTTTTCTTTCTTCTCCTCTTCCTTCCACTTCACTCATTCATACCTCAACATTTCTTTCTTCTCCCCTTCCTTTTACTTCACTCATTCATACCTCAACATTTCTTTCTTCTCCTCTTCCTTCCACTTCACTCATTCATGCCTCAACTTTTCTTTCTTCTCCTTTTCCTTCCACTTCACTCATTCATACCTCAACATTTCTTTCTTCTCCCCTTCCTTTTACTTCACTCATTCATACCTCAACTTTTCTTTCTTCTCCTTTTCCTTCCACTTCACTCATTCATACCTGAACATTTCTTTCTTCTCCCCTTCCTTCCACTTCACTCATTCATACCTCAACTTTTCTTTCTTCTCCTTTTCCTTCCACTTCACTCATTCATACCTCAACTTTTCTTTCTTCTCCTTTTCCTTCCACTTCACTCATTCATACCTCAACTTTTCTTTCTTCTCCTCTTCCTTCCACTTCACTCATTCATACCTCAACATTTCTTTCTTCTCCCCTTCCTTTTACTTCACTCATTCATACCTCAACTTTTCTTTCTTCTCCTTTACCTTCCACTTCACTCATTCATACCTGAACATTTCTTTCTTCTCCCCTTCCTTCCACTTCACTCATTCATACCTCAACTTTTCTTTCTACTCCTTTTCCTTCCACTTCACTCATTCATACCTCGACTTTTCTTTCTTCTCCACTTCCATCCACTTAACTCATTCATACCTCAACTTTTCTTTCTACTCCTCTTCCTTCCACTTCACTCATTCATACCTCGATTTTCTTTCTTCTCCTCTCCCTTCCACTTCACTCATTCATACCTCAACTTTTCTTTCTTCTCCTCTCCCTTCCACTTCACTCATTCATACCTCAACTTTTCTTTCTTCTCCTTTTCCTTCCACTTCACTCATTCATACCTCGACTTTTCTTTCTTCTCCACTTCCTTCCACTTCACTCATTCATACCTCAACTTTTCTTTCTACTCCTTTTCCTTCCACTTCACTCATTCATACCTCGACTTTTCTTTCTTCTCCACTTCCTTCCACTTCACTCATTCATAGCTCGTCTTTTCTTTCTTCTCCCCTTCCTTCCACTTCACTCATTCATACCTCAACTTTTCTTTCTTCTCCTTTTCCTTCCACTTCACTCATTCATATCTCAACTTTTCTTTCTTCTCCTCTTCCTTCCATTTCACTCATTCATTCCTCGACTTTTCTTTCTTCTCCTCTTCCTTCCACTTCACTCATTCATACCTCAACTTTTCTTTCTACTCCTCTTCCTTCCACTTCACTCATTCATACCTCGATTTTCTTTCTTCTCCTCTCCCTACCACTTCACTCATTCATAGCTCGTCTTTTCTTTCTTCTCCTCTTCCTTCCACTTCACTCATTCATACCTCAACATTTCTTTCTTCTCCCCTTCCTTTTACTTCACTCATTCATACCTCAACATTTCTTTCTTCTCCTCTTCCTTCCACTTCACTCATTCATGCCTCAACTTTTCTTTCTTCTCCTTTTCCTTCCACTTCACTCATTCATACCTCAACATTTCTTTCTTCTCCCCTTCCTTTTACTTCACTCATTCATACCTCAACTTTTCTTTCTTCTCCTTTTCCTTCCACTTCACTCATTCATACCTGAACATTTCTTTCTTCTCCCCTTCCTTCCACTTCACTCATTCATACCTCAACTTTTCTTTCTTCTCCTTTTCCTTCCACTTCACTCATTCATACCTCAACTTTTCTTTCTTCTCCTTTTCCTTCCACTTCACTCATTCATACCTCAACTTTTCTTTCTTCTCCTCTTCCTTCCACTTCACTCATTCATACCTCAACATTTCTTTCTTCTCCCCTTCCTTTACTTCACTCATTCATACCTCAACTTTTCTTTCTTCTCCTTTTCCTTCCACTTCACTCATTCATGCCTCAACTTTTCTTTCTTCTCGTCTTCCTTCCACTTCACTCATTCATACCTCAACTTTTCTTTCTTCTCCCCTTCCTTCCACTTCACTCATTCATACCTCAACTTTTCTTTCTTCTCCTCTTCCTTCCACTTCACTCATTCATACCTCAACATTTCTTTCTTCTCCCCTTCCTTCCACTTCACTCATTCATACCTCAACTTTTCTTTCTTCTCCTTTTCCTTCCACTTCACTCATTCATACCTCAACTTTTCTTTCTTCTCCTTTTCCTTCCACTTCACACATTCATACCTCAACTTTTCTTTCTTGTCCTCTTCCTTCCACTTCACTCATTCATACCTCAACATTTCTTTCTTCTCCCCTTCCTTTTACTTCACTCATTCATACCTCAACTTTTCTTTCTTCTCCTTTTCGTTCCACTTCACTCATTCATGACTCAACTTTTCTTTCTTCTCCTTTTCCTTCCACTGCACTCATTCATACCTCAACTTTTCTTTCTTCTCCCCTTCCTTCCACTTCACTCATTCATACCTCAACTTTTCTTTCTTCTCCTTTTCCTTCCACTTCACTCATTCATACCTCAACATTTCTTTCTTCTCCCCTTCCTTCCACTTCACTCATTCATACCTCAACTTTTCTTTCTTCTCCTTTTCCTTCCACTTCACTCATTCATACCTCAACTTTTCTTTCTTCTCCTTTTCCTTCCACTTCACTCATTCATACCTCAACTTTTCTTTCTTCTCCTCTTCCTTCCACTTCACTCATTCATACCTCAACATTTCTTTCTTCTCCCCTTCCTTTTACTTCATTCATTCATACCTCAAATTTTCTTTCTTCTCCTTTTCCTTCCACTTCACTCATTCATACCTCGTCTTTTCTTTCTTCTCCACTTCCTTCCACTTCACTCATTCATACCTCAACTTTTCTTTCTTCTCCCCTTCCTTTTACTTCACTCATTCATACCTCGACATTTCTTTCTTCTCCTCTTCCTTCCACTTCACTCATTCATACCTCGTCTTTTCTTTCTTCTCCACTTCCTTCCACTTCACTCATTCATACCTCAACTTTTCTTTCTTCTCCACTTCCTTCCACTTCACCCATTCATGCCTCAACTTTTCTTTCTTCTCCTCTTCCTTCAACTTCACTCATTCATAACTGAACTTTTCTTTCTTCTCCTCTTCCTTCCACTTCACTCATTCATGCCTCAACTTTTCTTTCTTCTCCACTTCCTTCCACTTCACTCATTCATGCCTCAACTTTTCTTTCTTCTCCTCTTCCTTAAACTTCACTCATTCATGCCTCAACTTTTCTTTCTTCTCCACTTCCTTCCACTTCACTCATTCATGCCTCAACTTTTCTTTCTTCTCCTCTTCCTTCCACTTCACTCATTCATACCTCAACTTTTCTTTCTTCTCCTCTTCCTTCCACTTCACTCATACATGCCTCAACTTTTCTTTCTTCTCCTCTTCCTTCCACTTCACTCATTCATACCTCAACTTTTCTTTCTTCTCCTCTTCCTTCCACTTCACTCATTCATGCCTCAACTTTTTTTTCTTCTCCTCTTCCTTCCACTTCACTCATTCATACCTCAACTTTTCTTTCTTCTCCTCTTCCTTCCACTTCACTCATTCATGCCTCAACTTTTCTTTCTTCTCCTCTTCCTTCCACTTCACTCATTCATGCCTCAACTTTTCTTTCTTCTCCTCTTCCTTCCACTTCACTCATTCATGCCTCAACTTTTCTTTCTTCTCCCCTTCCTTTTACTTCACTCATTTATACCTCGACATTTCTTTCTTCTCCCCTTCCTTTTACTTCACTCATTCATACCTCAACTTTTCTTTCTTCTCCTTTTCGTTCCACTTCACTCATTCATGACTCTAACTTTTCTTTCTTCTCCTTTTCCTTCCACTGCACTCATTCATACCTCAACTTTTCTTTCATCTCCCCTTCCTTCCACTTCACTCATTCATACCTCAACTTTTCTTTCTTCTCCTTTTCCTTCCACTTCACTCATTCATACCTCAACATTTCTTTCTTCTCCCCTTCCTTCCACTTCACTCATTCATACCTCAACTTTTCTTTCTTCTCCTTTTCCTTCCACTTCACTCATTCATACCTCAACTTTTTTTTCTTCTCCTTTTCCTTCCACTTCACTCATTCATACCTCAACTTTTCTGTCTTCTCCTCTTCCTTCCACTTCACTCATTCATACCTCAACATTTCTTTCTTCTCCCCTTCCTTTTACTTCATTCATTCATACCTCAAATTTTCTTTCTTCTCCTTTTCCTTCCACTTCACTCATTCATACCTCGTCTTTTCTTTCTTCTCCACTTCCTTCCACTTCACTCATTCATACCTCAACTTTTCTTTCTTCTCCCCTTCCTTTTACTTCACTCATTCATACCTCGACATTTCTTTCTTCTCCTCTTCCTTCCACTTCACTCATTCATACCTCGTCTTTTCTTTCTTCTCCACTTCCTTCCACTTCAGTCATTCATACCTCAACTTTTCTTTCTTCTCCACTTCCTTCAACTTCACTCATTCATGCCTCAACTTTTCTTTCTTCTCCTCTTCCTTCAACTTCACTCATTCATGCCTCAACTTTTCTTTCTTCTCCTCTTCCTTCAACTTCACTCATTCATAACTGAACTTTTTTTCTTCTCCTCTTCCTTCCACTTCACTCATTCATGCCTCAACTTTTCTTTCTTCTCCACTTCCTTCCACTTCACTCATTCATGCCTCAACTTTTCTTTCTTCTCCTCTTCCTTAAACTTCACTCATTCATGCCTCAACTTTTCTTTCTTCTCCACTTCCTTCCACTTCACTCATTCATGCCTCAACTTTTCTTTCTTCTCCTCTTCCTTCCACTTCACTCATTCATACCTCAACTTTTCTTTCTTCTCCTCTTCCTTCCACTTCACTCATTCATGCCTCAACTTTTCTTTCTTCTCCTCTTCCTTCCACTTCACTCATTCATGCCTCAACTTTTCTTTCTTCTCCTCTTCCTTTAACTTCACTCATTCATACCTCAACTTTTCTTTCTTCTCCTCTTCCTTCCACTTCACTCATTCATGCCTCAACTTTTCTTTCTTCTCCTCTTCCTTTAACTTCACTCATTCATGCCTCAACTTTTCTTTCTTCTCCACTTCCTTCCACTTCACTCATTCATGCCTCAACTTTTCTTTCTTCTCCTCTTCCTTTAACTTCACTCATTCATGCCTCAACTTTTCTTTCTTCTCCACTTCCTTCCACTTCACTCATTCATGCCTCAACTTTTCTTTCTTCTCCTCTTCCTTTAACTTCACTCATTCATGCCTCAACTTTTCTTTCTTCTCCTCTTCCTTCCACTTCACTCATTCATGCCTCAACTTTTCTTTCTTCTCCTCTTCCTTTAACTTCACTCATTCATGCCTCAACTTTTCTTTCTTCTCCTCTTCCTTCCACTTCACTCATTCATGCCTCAACTTTTCTTTCTTCTCCTCTTCCTTCCACTTCACTCATTCATGCCTCAACTTTTCTTTCTTCTCCTCTTCCTTTAACTTCACTCATTCATGCCTCAACTTTTCTTTCTTCTCCTCTTCCTTCCACTTCACTCATTCATACCTCAACTTTTCTTTCTTCTCCTCTTCCTTCCACTTCACTCATTCATGCCTCAACTTTTCTTTCTTCTCCTCTTCCTTCCACTTTACTCATTCATGCCTCAACTTTTCTTTCTTCTCCTCTTCCTTTAACTTCACTCATTCATGCCTCAACTTTTCTTTCTTCTCCTCTTCCTTCCACTTCACTCGTTCATGCCTCAACTTTTCTTTCTTCTCCTCTTCCTTTAACTTCACTCATTCATGCCTCAACTTTTCTTTCTTCTCCACTTCCTTCCACTTCACTCATTCATGCCTCAACTTTTCTTTCTTCTCCTCTTCCTTTAACTTCACTCATTCATGCCTCAACTTTTCTTTCTTCTCCACTTCCTTCCACTTCACTCATTCATGCCTCAACTTTTCTTTCTTCTCCTCTTCCTTTAACTTCACTCATTCATGCCTCAACTTTTCTTTCTTCTCCTCTTCCTTCCACTTCACTCATTCATGCCTCAACTTTTCTTTCTTCTCCTCTTCCTTCCACTTCACTCATTCATGCCTCAACTTTTCTTTCTTCTCCTCTTCCTTTAACTTCACTCATTCATGCCTCAACTTTTCTTTCTTCTCCTCTTCCTTCCACTTCACTCATTCATACCTCAACTTTTCTTTCTTCTCCTCTTCCTTCCACTTCACTCATTCATGCCTCAACTTTTCTTTCTTCTCCTCTTCCTTCCACTTCACTCATTCATGCCTCAACTTTTCTTTCTTCTCCTCTTCCTTTAACTTCACTCATTCATACCTCAACTTTTCTTTCTTCTCCTCTTCCTTCCACTTCACTCATTCATGCCTCAACTTTTCTTTCTTCTCCTCTTCCTTTAACTTCACTCATTCATGCCTCAACTTTTCTTTCTTCTCCACTTCCTTCCACTTCACTCATTCATGCCTCAACTTTTCTTTCTTCTCCTCTTCCTTCCACTTCACTCATTCATGCCTCAACTTTTCTTTCTTCTCCTCTTCCTTTAACTTCACTCATTCATACCTCAACTTTTCTTTCTTCTCCTCTTCCTTCCACTTCACTCATTCATGCCTCAACTTTTCTTTCTTCTCCTCTTCCTTAAACTTCACTCATTCATGCCTCAACTTTTCTTTCTTCTCCACTTCCTTCCACTTCACTCATTCATGCCTCAACTTTTCTTTCTTCTCCTCTTCCTTCCACTTCACTCATTCATGCCTCAACTTTTCTTTCTTCTCCTCTTCCTTTAACTTCACTCATTCATGCCTCAACTTTTCTTTCTTCTCCTCTTCCTTCCACTTCACTCATTCATGCCTCAACTTTTCTTTCTTCTCCCCTTCCTTTTACTTCACTCATTTATACCTCGACATTTCTTTCTTCTCCTCTTCCTTCCACTTCACTCATTCATACCTCGTCTTTTCTTTCTTCTCCTCTTCCTTCCACTTCACTCATTCATACCTCGTCTTTTCTTTCTTCTCCTTTTCCTTCCACTTCACTCATTCATGCATCAACTTTTCTTTCTTCTCTTCTTCCTTCCACTTCACTCATTCATACCTCAACATTTCTTTCTTCTCCTCTTCCTTCCATTTCACTCATTAATACCTCAAAATTTCTTTCTTCTCCTCTTCCTTCCACATCACTCATTCATACCTCAACTTTTCTTTCTTCTCCTTTTCCTTCCACTTCACTCATTCATACCTCGACTTTTCTTTCTACTCCTTTTCCTTCCACTTCACTCATTCATACCTTGACTTTTCTTTCTTCTCCGCTTCCTTCCACTTCACTCATTCATACCTCGACTTTTCTTTCTTCTCCACTTCCTTCCACATCACTCATTCATACCTCGACTTTTCTTTCTTCTCCACTTCCTTCCACTTCACTCATTCATAGCTCGTCTTTTCTTTCTTCTCCCCTTCCTTCCACTTCACTCATTCATACCTTAACTTTTCTTTCTTCTCCTTTTCCTTCCACTTCACTCATTCATACCTCGACTTTTCTTTCTACTCCTTTTCCTTCCACTTCACTCATTCATACCTCGACTTTTCTTTCTTCTCCTCTTCCTTCCACTTCACTAATTCATACCTCGACTTTTCTTTCTTCTCCACTTCCTTCCACATCACTCATTCATACCTCCACTTTTCTTTCTTCTCCTTTTCCTTCCACTTCACTCATTCATACCTCAACTTTTCTTTCTTCTCCTCTTCCTTCCACTTCACTCATTCATACCTCAACATTTCTTTCTTCTCCCCTTCCTTCCACTTCACTCATTCATACCTCAACTTTTCTTTCTTCTCCTTTTCCTTCCACTTCACTCATTCATACCTCAACTTTTCTTTCTTCTCCTTTTCCTTCCACTTCACACATTCATACCTCAACTTTTCTTTCTACTCCTCTTCCTTCCACTTCACTCATTCATACCTCAACATTTCTTTCTTCTCCCCTTCCTTTTACTTCACTCATTCATACCTCAACATTTCTTTCTTCTCCTCTTCCTTCCACTTCACTCATTCATGCCTCAACTTTTCTTTCTTCTCCTTTTCCTTCCACTTCACTCATTCATACCTCAACATTTCTTTCTTCTCCCCTTCCTTTTACTTCACTCATTCATACCTCAACTTTTCTTTCTTCTCCTTTTCCTTCCACTTCACTCATTCATACCTCAACATTTCTTTCTTCTCCCCTTCCTTCCACTTCACTCATTCATACCTCAACTTTTCTTTCTTCTCCTTTTCCTTCCACTTCACTCATTCATACCTCAACTTTTCTTTCTTCTCCTTTTCCTTCCACTTCACTCATTCATACCTCAACTTTTCTTTCTTCTCCTCTTCCTTCCACTTCACTCATTCATACCTCAACATTTCTTTTTTCTCCCCTTCCTTTTACTTCACTCATTCATACCTCAACTTTTCTTTCTTCTCCTTTTCCTTCCACTTCACTCATTCATGCCTCAACTTTTCTTTCTTCTCGTCTTCCTTCCACTTCACTCATTCATACCTCAACTTTTCTTTCTTCTCCCCTTCCTTCCACTTCACTCATTCATACCTCAAGTTTTCTTTCTTCTCCTCTTCCTTCCACTTCACTCATTCATACCTCAACATTTCTTTCTTCTCCCCTTCCTTCCACTTCACTCATTCATACCTCAACTTTTCTTTCTTCTCCTTTTCCTTCCACTTCACTCATTCATACCTAAACTTTTCTTTCTTCTCCTTTTCCTTCCACTTCACACATTCATACCTCAACTTTTCTTTCTTCTCCTCTTCCTTCCACTTCACTCATTCATACCTCAACATTTCTTTCTTCTCCCCTTCCTTTTACTTCACTCATTCATACCTCAACTTTTCTTTCTTCTCCTTTTCGTTCCACTTCACTCATTCATGACTCAACTTTTCTTTCTTCTCCTTTTCCTTCCACTTCACTCATTCATACCTCAACTTTTCTTTCTTCTCTCCTTCCTTCCACTTCACTCATTCATACCTCAACTTTTCTTTCTTCTCCTTTTCCTTCCACTTCACTCATTCATACCTCAACATTTCTTTCTTCTCCTCTTCCTTCCACTTCACTCATTCATACCTCAACATTTCTTTCTTCTCCCCTTCCTTTTACTTCACTCATTCATACCTCAACTTTTCTTTCTTCTCCTTTTCCTTCCACTTCACTCATTCATACCTCGTCTTTTCTTTCTTCTCCACTTCCTTCCACTTCACTCATTCATACCTCAACTTTTCTTTCTTCTCCCCTTCCTTTTACTTCACTCATTCATACCTCGACATTTCTTTATTCTCCTCTTCCTTCCACTTCACTCATTCATACCTCGTCTTTTCTTTCTTCTCCACTTCCTTCCACTTCACTCATTCATACCTCAACTTTTCTTTCTTCTCCACTTGCTTCCACTTCACTCATTCATGCCTCAACCTTTCTTTCTTCTCCTCTTCCTTCAACTTCACTCATTCATGCCTCAACTTTTCTTTCTTCTCCACTTCCTTCCACTTCACTCATTCATACCTCAACTTTTCTTTCTTCTCCTCTTCCTTCCACTTCACTCATTCATGCCTCAACTTTTCTTTCTTCTCCTCTTCCTTAAACTTCACTCATTCATGCCTCAACTTTTCTTTCTTCTCCACTTCCTTCCACTTCACTCATTCATGCCTCAACTTTTCTTTCTTCTCCTCTTCCTTCCATTTCACTCATTCATACCTCAACTTTTCTTTCTTCTCCTCTTCCTTCCACTTCACTCATTCATGCCTCAACTTTTCTTTCTTCTCCACTTCCTTCCACTTCACTCATTCATGCCTCAACTTTTCTTTCTTCTCCCCTTCCTTTTACTTCACTCATTTATACCTCGACATTTCTTTCTTCTACTCTTCCTTCCACTTCACTCATTCATACCTCGTCTTTTCTTTCTTCTCCTCTTCCTTCCACTTCACTCATTCATACCTCAACTTTTCTTTCTTCTCCTTTTCCTTCCACTTCACACATTCATACCTCAACTTTTCTTTCTACTCCTCTTCCTTCCACTTCACTCATTCATACCTCAACATTTCTTTCTTCTCCCCTTCCTTTTACTTCACTCATTCATACCTCAACATTTCTTTCTTCTCCTCTTCCTTCCACTTCACTCATTCATGCCTCAACTTTTCTTTCTTCTCCTTTTCCTTCCACTTCACTCATTCATACCTCAACATTTCTTTCTTCTCCCCTTCCTTTTACTTCACTCATTCATACCTCAACTTTTCTTTCTTCTCCTTTTCCTTCCACTTCACTCATTCATACCTCAACATTTCTTTCTTCTCCCCTTCCTTCCACTTCACTCATTCATACCTCAACTTTTCTTTCTTCTCCTTTTCCTTCCACTTCACTCATTCATACCTCAACTTTTCTTTCTTCTCCTTTTCCTTCCACTTCACTCATTCATACCTCAACTTTTCTTTCTTCTCCTCTTCCTTCCACTTCACTCATTCATACCTCAACATTTCTTTTTTCTCCCCTTCCTTTTACTTCACTCATTCATACCTCAACTTTTCTTTCTTCTCCTTTTCCTTCCACTTCACTCATTCATGCCTCAACTTTTCTTTCTTCTCGTCTTCCTTCCACTTCACTCATTCATACCTCAACTTTTCTTTCTTCTCCCCTTCCTTCCACTTCACTCATTCATACCTCAAGTTTTCTTTCTTCTCCTCTTCCTTCCACTTCACTCATTCATACCTCAACATTTCTTTCTTCTCCCCTTCCTTCCACTTCACTCATTCATACCTCAACTTTTCTTTCTTCTCCTTTTCCTTCCACTTCACTCATTCATACCTAAACTTTTCTTTCTTCTCCTTTTCCTTCCACTTCACACATTCATACCTCAACTTTTCTTTCTTCTCCTCTTCCTTCCACTTCACTCATTCATACCTCAACATTTCTTTCTTCTCCCCTTCCTTTTACTTCACTCATTCATACCTCAACTTTTCTTTCTTCTCCTTTTCGTTCCACTTCACTCATTCATGACTCAACTTTTCTTTCTTCTCCTTTTCCTTCCACTTCACTCATTCATACCTCAACTTTTCTTTCTTCTCTCCTTCCTTCCACTTCACTCATTCATACCTCAACTTTTCTTTCTTCTCCTTTTCCTTCCACTTCACTCATTCATACCTCAACATTTCTTTCTTCTCCTCTTCCTTCCACTTCACTCATTCATACCTCAACATTTCTTTCTTCTCCCCTTCCTTTTACTTCACTCATTCATACCTCAACTTTTCTTTCTTCTCCTTTTCCTTCCACTTCACTCATTCATACCTCGTCTTTTCTTTCTTCTCCACTTCCTTCCACTTCACTCATTCATACCTCAACTTTTCTTTCTTCTCCCCTTCCTTTTACTTCACTCATTCATACCTCGACATTTCTTTATTCTCCTCTTCCTTCCACTTCACTCATTCATACCTCGTCTTTTCTTTCTTCTCCACTTCCTTCCACTTCACTCATTCATACCTCAACTTTTCTTTCTTCTCCACTTCCTTCCACTTCACTCATTCATGCCTCAACCTTTCTTTCTTCTCCTCTTCCTTCAACTTCACTCATTCCTGCCTCAACTTTTCTTTCTTCTCCACTTCCTTCCACTTCACTCATTCATACCTCAACTTTTCTTTCTTCTCCTCTTCCTTCCACTTCACTCATTCATGCCTCAACTTTTCTTTCTTCTCCTCTTCCTTAAACTTCACTCATTCATGCCTCAACTTTTCTTTCTTCTCCACTTCCTTCCACTTCACTCATTCATGCCTCAACTTTTCTTTCTTCTCCTCTTCCTTCCATTTCACTCATTCATACCTCAACTTTTCTTTCTTCTCCTCTTCCTTCCACTTCACTCATTCATGCCTCAACTTTTCTTTCTTCTCCACTTCCTTCCACTTCACTCATTCATGCCTCAACTTTTCTTTCTTCTCCCCTTCCTTTTTCTTCACTCATTTATACCTCGACATTTCTTTCTTCTACTCTTCCTTCCACTTCACTCATTCATACCTCGTCTTTTCTTTCTTCTCCTCTTCCTTCCACTTCACTCATTCATACCTCGTCTTTTCTTTCTTCTCCTTTTCCTTCCACTTCACTCATTCATGCATCAACTTTTCTTTCTTCTCTTCTTCCTTCCACTTCACTCATTCATACCTCAACATTTCTTTCTTCTCCTCTTCCTTCCATTTCACTCATTCATACCTCAAAATTTCTTTCTTCTCCTCTTCCTTCCACATCACTCATTCATACCTCAACTTTTCTTTCTTCTCCTTTTCCTTCCACTTCACTCATTCATACCTCGACTTTTCTTTCTACTCCTTTTCCTTCAACTTCACTCATTCATACCTTGTCTTTTCTTTCTTCTCCTCTTCCTTCCACTTCACTCATTCATACCTCGACTTTTCTTTCTTCTCCACTTCCTTCCACATCACTCATTCATACCTCGACTTTTCTTTCTTCTCCACTTCCTTCCACTTCACTCATTCATAGCTCGTCTTTTCTTTCTTCTCCCCTTCCTTCCACTTCACTCATTCATACCTCAACTTTTCTTTCTTCTCCTTTTCCTTCCACTTCACTCATTCATACCTCGACTTTTCTTTCTACTCCTTTTCCTTCCACTTCACTCATTCATACCTCGACTTTTCTTCCGTCTCCTCTTCCTTCCACTTCACTAATTCATACCTCGACTTTTCTTTCTTCTCCACTTCCTTCCACATCACTCATTCATACCTCGACTTTTCTTTCTTCTCCTTTTCCTTCCACTTCACTCATTCATACCTCAACTTTTCTTTCTTCTCCTCTTCCTTCCACTTCACTCATTCATACCTCAACATTTCTTTCTTCTCCCCTTCCTTCCACTTCACTCATTCATACCTCAACTTTTCTTTCTTCTCCTTTTCCTTCCACTTCACTCATTCATACCTCAACTTTTCTTTCTTCTCCTTTTCCTTCCACTTCACACATTCATACCTCAACTTTTCTTTCTTCTCCTCTTCCTTCCACTTCACTCATTCATACCTCAACATTTCTTTCTTCTCCCCTTCCTTTTACTTCACTCATTCATACCTCAACATTTCTTTCTTCTCCTCTTCCTTCCACTTCACTCATTCATGCCTCAACTTTTCTTTCTTCTCCTTTTACTTCCACTTCACTCATTCATACCTCAACATTTCTTTCTTCTCCCCTTCCTTTTACTTCACTCATTCATACCTCAACTTTTCTTTCTTCTTCTTTTCCTTCCACTTCACTCATTCATACCTCAACTTTTCTTTCTTCTCCTTTTCCTTCCACTTCACTCATTCATACCTCAACTTTTCTTTCTTCTCCTTTTCCTTCCACTTCACTCATTCATACCTCAACTTTTCTTTCTTCTCCTTTTCCTTCCACTTCACTCATTCATACCTCAACATTTCTTTCTTCTCCCCTTCCTTTTACTTCACTCATTCATACCTCAACTTTTCTTTCTTCTCCTTTTCCTTCCACTTCACTCATTCATGCCTCAACTTTTCTTTCTTCTCCTTTTCCTTCCACTTCACTCATTCATACCTCAACTTTTCTTTCTTCTCCCCTTCCTTCCACTTCACTCATTCATACCTCAACTTTTCTTTCTTCTCCTCTTCCTTCCACTTCACTCATTCATACCTCAACATTTCTTTCTTCTCCCCTTCCTTCCACTTCACTCATTCATACCTCAACTTTTCTTTCTTCTCCTTTTCCTTCCACTTCACTCATTCATACCTCAACGTTTCTTTCTTCTCCTTTTCCTTCCACTTCACACATTCATACCTCAACTTTTCTTTCTTCTCCTCTTCCTTCCACTTCACTCATTCATACCTCAACATTTCTTTCTTCTCCCCTTCCTTTTACTTCACTCATTCATACCTCAACATTTCTTTCTTCTCCTCTTCCTTCCACTTCACTCATTCATGCCTCAACTTTTCTTTCTTCTCCTTTTCCTTCCACTTCACTCATTCATACCTCAACATTTCTTTCTTCTCCCCTTCCTTTTACTTCACTCATTCATACCTCAACTTTTCTTTCTTCTCCTTTTCCTTCCACTTCACTCATTCATACCTCAACATTTCTTTCTTCTCCCCTTCCTTCCACTTCACTCATTCATACCTCAACTTTTCTTTCTTCTCCTTTTCCTTCCACTTCACTCATTCATACCTCAACTTTTCTTTCTTCTCCTTTTCCTTCCACTTCACTCATTCATACCTCAACTTTTCTTTCTTCTCCTCTTCCTTCCACTTCACGCATTCATGCCTCAACATTTCTTTCTTCTCCCCTTCCTTTTACTTCACTCATTCATATCTCAACTTTTCTTTCTTCTCCTTTTCCTTCCACTTCACTCATTCATACCTCAACTTTTCTTTCTTCTCCTTTTCCTTCCACTTCACTCATTCATACCTCAACATTTCTTTCTTCTCCCCTTCCTTTTACTTCACTCATTCATACCTCAACTTTTCTTTCTTCTCCTTTTCCTTCCACTTCACTCATTCATACCTCGTCTTTTCTTTCTTCTCCACTTCCTTCCACTTCACTCATTCATACCTCAACTTTTCTTTCTTCTCCTTTTCCTTCCACTTCACTCATTCATACCTCAACTTTTCTTTCTCCTCCCCTTCCTTTTACTTCACTCATTCATACCTCGACATTTCTTTCTTCTCCTCTTCCTTCCACTTCACTCATTCATACCTCGTCTTTTCTTTCTTCTCCACTTCCTTCCACTTCACTCATTCATGCCTCAACTTTTCTTTCTTCTCCTCTTCCTTCAACTTCACTCATTCATACCTGAACTTTTCTTTCTACTCCTCTTCCTTCCACTTCACTCATTCATACCTCGATTTTCTTTCTTCTCCTCTCCCTTCCACTTCACTCATTCATAGCTCGTCTTTTCTTTCTTCTCCTCTTCCTTCCACTTCACTCATTCATACCTCAACTTTTCTTTCTTCTCCTTTTCCTTCCACTTCACTCATTCATACCTCAACATTTCTTTCTTCTCCCCTTCCTTCCACTTCACACATTCATACCTCAACTTTTCTTTCTTCTCCTTTTCCTTCCACTTCACTCTTTCATACCTCAACTTTTCTTTCTTCTCCTTTTCCTTCCACTTCACTCATTCATACCTCAACGTTTCTTTCTTCTCCTCTTCCTTCCACTTCACTCATTCATACCTCAACATTTCTTTCTTCTCCCCTTCCTTTTACTTCACTCATTCATACCTCAAATTTTCTTTCTTCTCCTTTTCCTTCCACTTCACTCATTCATACCTCAACATTTCTTTCTTCTCCCCTTCCTTTTACTTCACTCATTCATACCTCAACTTTTCTTTCTTCTCCTTTTCCTTCCACTTCACTCATTCATACCTCGTCTTTTCTTTCTTCTCCACTTCCTTCCACTTCACTCATTCATACATCAACTTTTCTTTCTTCTCCCCTTCCTTTTACTTCACTCATTCATACCTCGACATTTCTTTCTTCTCCTTTTCCTTCCACTTCACTCATTCATACCTCAACATTTCTTTCTTCTCCCCTTCCTTCCACTTCACACATTCATACCTCAACTTTTCTTTCTTCTCCTTTTCCTTCCACTTCACTCATTCATACCTCAACTTTTCTTTCTTCTCCTTTTCCTTCCACTTCACTCATTCATACCTCAACTTTTCTTTCTTCTCCTCTTCCTTCCACTTCACGCATTCATGCCTCAACATTTCTTTCTTCTCCCCTTCCTTTTACTTCACTCATTCATACCTCAACTTTTCTTTCTTCTCCTTTTCCTTCCACTTCACTCATTCATACCTCAACTTTTCTTTCTTCTCCTTTTCCTTCCACTTCACTCATTCATACCTCAACATTTCTTTCTTCTCCCCTTCCTTTTACTTCACTCATTCATACCTCAACTTTTCTTTCTTCTCCTTTTCCTTCCACTTCACTCATTCATACCTCGTCTTTTCTTTCTTCTCCACTTCCTTCCACTTCACTCATTCATACCTCAACTTTTCTTTCTTCTCCTTTTCCTTCCACTTCACTCATTCATACCTCAACTTTTCTTTCTCCTCCCCTTCCTTTTACTTCACTCATTCATACCTCGACATTTCTTTCTTCTCCTCTTCCTTCCACTTCACTCATTCATACCTCGTCTTTTCTTTCTTCTCCACTTCCTTCCACTTCACTCATTCATGCCTCAACTTTTCTTTCTTCTCCTCTTCCTTCAACTTCACTCATTCATACCTGAACTTTTCTTTCTACTCCTCTTCCTTCCACTTCACTCATTCATACCTCGATTTTCTTTCTTCTCCTCTCCCTTCCACTTCACTCATTCATAGCTCGTCTTTTCTTTCTTCTCCTCTTCCTTCCACTTCACTCATTCATACCTCAACTTTTCTTTCTTCTCCTTTTCCTTCCACTTCACTCATTCATACCTCAACATTTCTTTCTTCTCCCCTTCCTTCCACTTCACACATTCATACCTCAACTTTTCTTTCTTCTCCTTTTCCTTCCACTTCACTCTTTCATACCTCAACTTTTCTTTCTTCTCCTTTTCCTTCCACTTCACTCATTCATACCTCAACGTTTCTTTCTTCTCCTCTTCCTTCCACTTCACTCATTCATACCTCAACATTTCTTTCTTCTCCCCTTCCTTTTACTTCACTCATTCATACCTCAAATTTTCTTTCTTCTCCTTTTCCTTCCACTTCACTCATTCATACCTCAACATTTCTTTCTTCTCCCCTTCCTTTTACTTCACTCATTCATACCTCAACTTTTCTTTCTTCTCCTTTTCCTTCCACTTCACTCATTCATACCTCGTCTTTTCTTTCTTCTCCACTTCCTTCCACTTCACTCATTCATACATCAACTTTTCTTTCTTCTCCCCTTCCTTTTACTTCACTCATTCATACCTCGACATTTCTTTCTTCTCCTCTTCCTTCCACTTCACTCATTCATACCTCGTCTTTTCTTTCTTCTCCACTTCCTTCCAATTCACTCATTTATGCCTCAACTTTTCTTTCTTCTCCTCTTCCTTCCACTTCACTCATTCATACCTCAACTTTTCTTTCTTCTCCACTTCCTTCCACTTCACTCATTCATGCCTCAACTTTTCTTTCTTCTCCTCTTCCTTCAACTTCACTCATTCATACCTGAACCTTTCTTTCTTCTCCTCTTCCTTCCACTTCACTCATTCATACCTCAACTTTTCTTTCTTCTCCTCTTCCTTCCACTTCACTCATTCATGCCTCAACTTTTCTTTCTTCTCCACTTCCTTCCACTTCACTCATTCATGCCTCAACTTTTCTTTCTTCTCCTCTTCCTTTAACTTCACTCATTTATACCTCAACTTTTCTTTATTCTCCCCTTCCTTTTACTTCACTCATTTATACCTCGACATTTCTTTCTTCTCCTCTTCCTTCCACTTCACTCATTCATACCTCGTCTTTTCTTTCTTCTCCTCTTCCTTCCACTTCACTCATTCATACCTCGTCTTTTCTTTCTTCTCCTTTTCCTTCCACTTCACTCATTCATGCATCAACTTTTCTTTCTTCTCTTCTTCCTTCCACTTCACTCATTCATACCTCAACATTTTTTCTTCTCCTCTTCCTTCCACTTCACTCATTCATACCTCAACTTTTCTTTCTTCTCTTCTTCCTTCCACTTCACTCATTCATACCTCAACATTTCTTTCTTCTCCTCTTCCTTCCACTTCACTCATTCATACCTCAAAATTTCTTTCTTCTCCTCTTCCTTCCACTTCACTCATTCATACCTAAACTTTTCTTTCTTCTCTTCTTCCTTCCACTTCACTCATTCATACCTCAACTTTTCTTTCTTCTCTTCTTCCTTCCACTTCACTCATTCATACCTCAACTTTTCTTTCTTCTCCTTTTCCTTCCACTTCACTCTTTCATACCTCAACTTTTCTTTCTTCTCCTTTTCCTTCCACTTCACTCATTCATACCTCAACTTTTCTTTCTTCTTCTCTTCCTTCCACTTCACTCATTCATACCTCAACATTTCTTTCTTCTCCCCTTCCTTTTACTTCACTCATTCATACCTCAACTTTTCTTTCTTCTCCTCTTCCTTCCACTTCACTCATTCATGCCTCAACTTTTCTTTCTTCTCCACTTCCTTCCACTTCACTCATTCATACCTCAACATTTCTTTCTTCTCCCCTTCCTTTTACTTCACTCATTCATACCTCAACTTTTCTTTCTTCTCCTCTTCCTTCCACTTCACTCATTCATGCCTCAACTTTTCTTTCTTCTCCACTTCCTTCCACTTCACTCATTCATACCTCAACATTTCTTTCTTCTCCCCTTCCTTCTACTTCACTCATTCATACCTCAACTTTTCTTTCTTCTCCTCTTCCTTCCACTTCACTCATTCATGCCTCAACTTTTCTTTCTTCTCCACTTCCTTCCACTTCACTCATTCATACCTCAACATTTCTTTCTTCTCCCCTTCCTTTTACTTCACTCATTCATACCTCAACTTTTCTTTCTTCTCCTCTTCCTTCCACTTCACTCATTCATGCCTCAACTTTTCTTTCTTCTCCACTTCCTTCCACTTCACTCATTCATACCTCAACATTTCTTTCTTCTCCCCTTCCTTTTACTTCACTCATTCATACCTCAACTTTTCTTTCTTCTCCTCTTCCTTCCACTTCACTCATTCATGCCTCAACTTTTCTTTCTTCTCCACTTCCTTCCACTTCACTCATTCATACCTCAACTTTTCTTTCTTCTCCTCTTCCTTCCACTTCACTCATTCATGACTCAACTTTTCTTTCTTCTCCTCTTCCTTTAACTTCACTCATTTATACCTCAACTTTTCTTTATTCTCCCCTTCCTTTTACTTCACTCATTTATACCTCGACATTTCTTTCTTCTCCTCTTCCTTCCACTTCACTCATTCATACCTCGTCTTTTCTTTCTTCTCCTCTTCCTTCCACTTCACTCATTCATGCATCAACTTTTCTTTCTTCTCTTCTTCCTTCCACTTCACTCATTCATACCTCAACATTTTTTCTTCTCCTCTTCCTTCCACTTCACTCATTCATACCTCAACTTTTCTTTCTTCTCTTCTTCCTTCCACTTCACTCATTCATACCTCAACATTTCTTTCTTCTCCTCTTCCTTCCACTTCACTCATTCATACCTCAAAATTTCTTTCTTCTCCTCTTCCTTCCACTTCACTCATTCATACCTCAACTTTTCTTTCTTCTCTTCTTCCTTCCACTTCACTCATTCATACCTCAACTTTTCTTTCTTCTCCTTTTCCTTCCACTTCACTCTTTCATACCTCAACTTTTCTTTCTTCTCCTTTTCCTTCCACTTCACTCATTCATACCTCAACTTTTCTTTCTTCTTCTCTTCCTTCCACTTCACTCATTCATACCTCAACATTTCTTTCTTCTCCCCTTCCTTTTACTTCACTCATTCATACCTCAACTTTTCTTTCTTCTCCTCTTCCTTCCACTTCACTCATTCATGCCTCAACTTTTCTTTCTTCTCCACTTCCTTCCACTTCACTCATTCATACCTCAACATTTCTTTCTTCTCCCCTTCCTTTTACTTCACTCATTCATACCTCAACTTTTCTTTCTTCTCCTCTTCCTTCCACTTCACTCATTCATGCCTCAACTTTTCTTTCTTCTCCACTTCCTTCCACTTCACTCATTCATACCTCAACTTTTCTTTCTTCTCCTCTTCCTTCCACTTCACTCATTCATGCCTCAACTTTTCTTTCTTCTCCACTTCCTTCCACTTCACTCATTCATACCTCAACATTTCTTTCTTCTCCCCTTCCTTTTACTTCACTCATTCATACCTCAACTTTTCTTTCTTCTCCTCTTCCTTCCACTTCACTCATTCATGCCTCAACTTTTCTTTCTTCTCCACTTCCTTCCACTTCACTCATTCATACCTCAACATTTCTTTCTTCTCCCCTTCCTTTTACTTCACTCATTCATACCTCAACTTTTCTTTCTTCTCCTCTTCCTTCCACTTCACTCATTCATGCCTCAACTTTTCTTTCTTCTCCACTTCCTTCCACTTCACTCATTCATACCTCAACATTTCTTTCTTCTCCCCTTCCTTTTACTTCACTCATTCATACCTCAACTTTTCTTTCTTCTCCTCTTCCTTCCACTTCACTCATTCATGCCTCAACTTTTCTTTCTTCTCCACTTCCTTCCACTTCACTCATTCATACCTCAACATTTCTTTCTTCTCCCCTTCCTTTTACTTCACTCATTCATACCTCAACTTTTCTTTCTTCTCCACTTCCTTCCACTTCACTCATTCATGCCTCAACTTTTCTTTCTTCTCCTCTTCCTTTAACTTCACTCATTCATACCTCAACTTTTCTTTCTTCTCCCCTTCCTTTTACTTCACTCATTTATACCTCGACATTTCTTTCTTCTCCTCTTCCTTCCACTTCACTCATTCATACCTCGTCTTTTCTTTCTTCTCCTCTTCCTTCCACTTCACTCATTCATACCTCGTCTTTTCTTTCTTCTCCTTTTCCTTCCACTTCACTCATTCATGCATCAACTTTACTTTCTTCTCTTCTTCCTTCCACTTCACTCATTCATACCTCAACATTTCTTTCTTCTCCTCTTCCTTCCACTTCACTCATTCATACCTCAACATTTCTTTCTTCTCTTCTTCCTTCCACTTCACTCATTCATACCTCAACATTTCTTTCTTCTCCTCTTCCTTCCACTTCACTCATTCATACCTCAAAATTTATTTCTTCTCCTCTTCCTTCCACTTCACTCATTCATACCTCAACTTTTCTTTCTTCTCTTCTTCCTTCCACTTCACTCATTCATACCTCAACTTTTCTTTCTTCTCCTTTTCCTTCCACTTCACTCTTTCATACCTCAACTTTTCTTTCTTCTCCTTTTCCTTCCACTTCACTCATTCATACCTCAACTTTTCTTTCTTCTTCTCTTCCTTCCACTTCACTCATTCATACCTCAACATTTCTTTCTTCTCCCCTTCCTTTTACTTCACTCATTCATACCTCAACTTTTCTTTCTTCTCCTTTTCCTTCCACTTCACTCATTCATACCTCGTCTTTTCTTTCTTCTCCACTTCCTTCCACTTCACTCATTCATACATCAACTTTTCTTTCTTCTCCCCTTCCTTTTACTTCACTCATTCATACCTCGACATTTCTTTCTTCTCCTCTTCCTTCCACTTCACTCATTCATACCTCGTCTGTTCTTTCTTCTCCACTTCCTTCCACTTCACTCATTCATGCCTCAACTTTTCTTTCTTCTCCTCTTCCTTGCACTTCACTCATTCATACCTCAACTTTTCTTTCTTTTCCACTTCCTTCCACTTCACTCATTCATGCCTCAACTTTTCTTTCTTCTCCTCTTCCTTCAACTTCACTCATTCATACCTGAACTTTTCTTTCTTCTCCTCTTCCTTCAACTTCACTCATTCATACCTCAACTTTTCTTTCTTCTCCTCTTCCTTCCACTTCACTCATTCATGCCTCAACTTTTCTTTCTTCTCCTCTTCCTTTAACTTCACTCATTCATACCTCAACTTTTCTTTCTTCTCCTCTTCCTTTTACTTCACTCATTCATACCTCAACTTTTGTTTCTTCTCCTCTTCCTTTTACTTCACTCATTCATACCTCGTCTTTTCTTTCTTCTCCTCTTCCTTCCACTTCACTCATTCATACCTCGTCTTTTCTTTCTTCTACTTTTCCTTCCACTTCACTCATTCATGCATCAACTTTTCTTTCTTCTCCTCTTCCTTCCACTTCACTCATTTATGCCTCAACTTTTCTTTCTTCTCCTCTTCATTCCACTTCACTCATTCATACCTCGTCTGTTCTTTCTTCTCCACTTCCTTCCACTTCACTCATTCATGCCTCAACTTTTCTTTCTTCTCCTCTTCCTTGCACTTCACTCATTCATACCTCAACTTTTCTTTCTTCTCCACTTCCTTCCACTTCACTCATTCATGCCTCAACTTTTCTTTCTTCTCCTCTTCCTTCAACTTCACTCATTCATACCTGAACTTTTCTTTCTTCTCCTCTTCCTTCAACTTCACTCTTTCATACCTCAACTTTTCTTTCTTCTCCTCTTCCTTCCACTTCACTCATTCATGCCTCAACTTTTCTTTCTTCTCCTCTTCCTTTAACTTCACTCATTCATACCTCAACTTTTCTTTCTTCTCCTCTTCCTTTTACTTCACTCATTCATACCTCAACTTTTGTTTCTTCTCCTCTTCCTTTTACTTCACTCATTCATACCTCGTCTTTTCTTTCTTCTCCTCTTCCTTCCACTTCACTCATTCATACCTCGTCTTTTCTTTCTTCTACTTTTCCTTCAACTTCACTCATTCATACCTCAAAATTTCTTTCTTCTCTTCTTCCTTCCACTTCACTCATTCATACCTCAACTTTTCTTTCTTCTCTTCTTCCTTCCACTTCACTCATTCATACCTCGTCTTTTCTTTCTTCTCCACTTCCTTCCACTTCACTCATTCATGCCTCAACTTTTCTTTCTTCTCCTCTTCCTTTAACTTCACTCATTCATACCTCAACTTTTCTTTCTTCTCCTCTTCCTTTTACTTCACTCATTCATACCTCAACTTTTCTTTCTTCTCCTCTTCCTTTTACTTCACTCATTCATACCTCGTCTTTTCTTTCTTCTCCTCTTCCTTCCACTTCACTCATTCATACCTCGTCTTTTCTTTCTTCTACTTTTCCTTCAACTTCACTCATTCATACCTCAAAATTTCTTTCTTCTCTTCTTCCTTCCACTTCACTCATTCATACCTCAACTTTTCTTTCTTCTCTTCTTCCTTCCACTTCACTCATTCATACCTCGTCTTTTCTTTCTTCTCCACTTCCTTCCACTTCACTCATTCATGCCTCAACTTTTCTTTCTTCTCCTCTTCCTTTAACTTCACTCATTCATACCTCAACTTTTCTTTCTTCTCCTCTTCCTTTTACTTCACTCATTCATACCTCAACTTTTCTTTCTTCTCCTCTTCCTTTTACTTCACTCATTCATACCTCGTCTTTTCTTTCTTCTCCTCTTCCTTCCACTTCACTCATTCATACCTCGTCTTTTCTTTCTTCTACTTTTCCTTCAACTTCACTCATTCATACCTCAAAATTTCTTTCTTCTCTTCTTCCTTCCACTTCACTCATTCATACCTCAACTTTTCTTTCTTCTCTTCTTCCTTCCACTTCACTCATTCATACCTCGTCTTTTCTTTCTTCTCCACTTCCTTCCACTTCACTCATTCATGCCTCAACTTTTCTTTCTTCTCCTCTTCCTTTAACTTCACTCATTCATACCTCAACTTTTCTTTCTTCTCCTCTTCCTTTTACTTCACTCATTCATACCTCAACTTTTCTTTCTTCTCCTCTTCCTTTTACTTCACTCATTCATACCTCGTCTTTTCTTTCTTCTCCTCTTCCTTCCACTTCACTCATTCATACCTCGTCTTTTCTTTCTTCTACTTTTCCTTCCACTTCACTCATTCATGCATCAACTTTTCTTTCTTCTCTTCTTCCTTCCACTTCACTCATTCATACCTCAACATTTCTTTCTTCTCCTCTTCCTTCCACTTCACTCATTCATACCTCAACTTTTCTTTCTTCTCTTCTTCCTTCCACTTCACTCATTCATACCTCAACATTTCTTTCTTCTCCTCTTCCTTCCACTTCACTCATTCATACCTCAAAATTTCTTTCTTCTCCTCTTCCTTCCACTTCACTCATTCATACCTCAACTTTTCTTTCTTCTCTTCTTCCTTCCACTTCACTCATTCATACCTCAACTTTTCTTTCTTCTCTTCTTCCTTCCACTTCACTCATTCATACCTCAACATTTCTTTCTTCTCCTCTTCCTTCCACTTCACTCATTCATACCTCAACTTTTCTTTCTTCTCCTTTTCCTTCCACTTCACTCATTCATACCTCAACATTTCTTTCTTCTCCTCTTCCTTCCACTTCACTCATTCATACCTCAACTTTTCTTTCTTCTCCTCTTCCTTCCACTTCACTCATTCATACCTCAACATTTCTTTCTTCTCCTCTTCCTTCCACTTCACTCATTCATACCTCAACATTTCTTTCTTCTCCTCTTCCTTCCACTTCACTCATTCATACCTCAACTTTTCTTTCTTCTCCTCTTCCTTCCACTTCACTCATTCATACCTCAACATTTCTTTCTTCTCCTCTTCCTTCCACTTCACTCATTCATACCTCAACATTTCTTTCTTCTCCTCTTCCTTCCACTTCACTCATTCATACCTCAACTTTTCTTTCTTCTCGTCTTCCTTCCACTTCACTCATTCATACCTCAACATTTCTTTCTTCTCCTCTTCCTTCCACTTCACTCATTCATACCTCAACATTTCTTTCTTCTCCTCTTCCTTCCACTTCACTCATTCATACCTCAACTTTTCTTTCTTCTCCTCTTCCTTCCACTTCACTCATTCATACCTCAACTTTTCTTTCTTCTCGTCTTCCTTCCACTTCACTCATTCATACCTCAACTTTTCTTTCTTCTCTTCTTCCTTCCACTTCACTCATTCATACCTCAACATTTCTTTCTTCTCCTCTTCCTTCCACTTCACTCATTCATACCTCAACTTTTCTTTCTTCTCCTCTTCCTTCCACTTCACTCATTCATACCTCAACATTTCTTTCTTCTCCTCTTCCTTCCACTTCACTCATTCATACCTCAACATTTCTTTCTTCTCCTCTTCCTTCCACTTCACTCATTCATACCTCAACTTTTCTTTCTTCTCCTCTTCCTTCCACTTCACTCATTCATACCTCAACATTTCTTTCTTCTCCTCTTCCTTCCACTTCACTCATTCATACCTCAACATTTCTTTCTTCTCCTCTTCCTTCCACTTCACTCATTCATACCTCAACATTTCTTTCTTCTCCTCTTCCTTCCACTTCACTCATTCATACCTCAACTTTTCTTTCTTCTCCTCTTCCTTCCACTTCACTCATTCATACCTCAACTTTTCTTTCTTCTCCTCTTCCTTCCACTTCACTCATTCATACCTCAACATTTCTTTCTTCTCCTCTTCCTTCCACTTCACTCATTCATACCTCAACATTTCTTTCTTCTCCTCTTCCTTCCACTTCACTCATTCATACCTCAACTTTTCTTTCTTCTCCTCTTCCTTCCACTTCACTCATTCATACCTCAACATTTCTTTCTTCTCCTCTTCCTTCCACTTCACTCATTCATACCTCAACATTTCTTTCTTCTCCTCTTCCTTCCACTTCACTCATTCATACCTCAACTTTTCTTTCTTCTCGTCTTCCTTCCACTTCACTCATTCATACCTCAACTTTTCTTTCTTCTCTTCTTCCTTCCACTTCACTCATTCATACCTCAACATTTCTTTCTTCTCCTCTTCCTTCCACTTCACTCATTCATACCTCAACTTTTCTTTCTTCTCCTCTTCCTTCCACTTCACTCATTCATACCGCAACTTTTCTTTCTTCTCTTCTTCCTTCCACTTCACTCATTCATACCTCAACATTTCTTTCTTCTCCTCTTCCTTCCACTTCACTCATTCATACCTCAACATTTCTTTCTTCTCCTCTTCCTTCCACTTCACTCATTCATACCTCAACTTTTCTTTCTTCTCCTCTTCCTTCCACTTCACTCATTCATACCTCAACATTTCTTTCTTCTCCTCTTCCTTCCACTTCACTCATTCATACCTCAACATTTCTTTCTTCTCCTCTTCCTTCCACTTCAATCATTCATACCTCAACATTTCTTTCTTCTCCTCTTCCTTCCACTTCACTCATTCATACCTCAACTTTTCTTTCTTCTCCTCTTCCTTCCACTTCACTCATTCATTCCTCAACTTTTCTTTCTTCTCTTCTTCCTTCCACTTCACTCATTCATACCTCAACATTTCTTTCTTCTCCTCTTCCTTCCACTTCACTCATTCATACCTCAACTTTTCTTTCTTCTCCTCTTCCTTCCTCTTCACTCATTCATACCTCAACTTTTCTTTCTTCTCCTCTTCCTTCCACTTCACTCATTCATACCTCAACTTTTCTTTCTTCTCCCCTTCCTTCCACTTCACTCATTCATACCTCAACATTTCTTTCTTCTCCTCTTCCTTCCACTTCACTCATTCAAATCTCAACTTTTCTTTCTTCTCCTCTTCCTTCCACTTCACTCATTCATACCTCAACTTTTCTTTCTTCTCCTCTTCCTTCCACTTCACTCATTCATACTTCTACTTTTCTTTCTTCTCCTCTTCCTTCCACTTCACTCATTCATACCTCAGCTTTTCTTTCTTCTCCTCTTCCTTCCTCTTCACTCATTCATACCTCTACTTTTCTTTCTTCTCCTCTTCCTTCCACTTCACTCATTCATACCTCAGCTTTTCTTTCTTTCTTGAATGGACCTTTTCTTCAACAGTTTTGACGCTCACATGACTACCTATTTTTCTTTTCTCTTTCTCACGCCACGCCATCTTCTAATGTGACGCGTTGCTTGTTGTGAAAAGAATTCCCAATAAAGTGATGACCCGAGAGCGTGTTGTAATGAAAAGCACGGCGTATTTCCTTTGGGCTCGAGAGTTTTCAGATGGCTGCGACCCACTTAGTCTTCTAAGACGTTGAATATCGTAGTTTGGGACACTGGCTTCTTTTTATTGATGAATATATTTACATGCGTTCCAAAAGGAATTATGTCGGTGAGCCAAAGTTTCACCTTCAACAAATAAAACGTTCTGGTAAATATCGATTCCAGATCATGAATACCGTGACCCATTAATGTTGTAGCTCAGCTATAACACGGAAGGTTCCTGCAAAGTTACAGACACATTATAATTTTACTTGTGGGATATGTTACCGACGCTGTGGCTACGTTACCGTGACGTGGGAGATCAAATATTTTCCTGGCCTCGAACTGGCCACTCATTACAGAACTTTGTTCTCACCTTATAGTAATGTTACCAAATGCTAGAGCTGGAAACTTCCGTAGATAGTGAAACAGAAACGAGAAAACTGTTTAAAATGTAAAAGATATGGAGGGGATAACATTTATCTTCATATTTATTGTTGTGGTGTCCTCTCTCTAATGAGGCTATTGTGGACTCTTCCACATACTATAAAGCAGTAGGAAATTAAGCCTCGGGGAACAGTACCATATCCTGTTCAACTGTCGAACTCTATGCCTTGAGCGGAGAGGAACACGGACGTGGCTTTGCCGAAGGGCAAAGTTTCGAGCGGGGAGGTTGACAAATTCCGAACCCGTTTATGCAGGTTCTAAGGGAATATTTTTGGCCGAGCCTATGGGCTCGCAGAACCCACGGTAAACTCGGCCTTGTTATATAGACTCTTCGTTACTGTCGAACTCTCTGATTTGGACAGAGAGGAACCCGGACGAGGTCGTGCCAAAGGGCAGAGACTCGTCCAATGCTGGTTCTAAGGGGTTTAATTGGTCGAGCCTACGGGCTCCGAGAACCCACTGTAAACTCGGCCTTGTGCCACATACATCCCTCCTGCCACATATTAACAGTGATATAGACTGTTCTACCGAGACTGTGACTCTTCGCAGCTCCTGTAGAACTCTCTGCCTTGAGTAGAGTGGAACCCGGACGAGGATGTAGACAGACCCTGAACCCGTTTATACGGGTTCTACGGGAATATTTTTGTCCAAGCCTTACGGGTTCGGACATCCCACGTTAATCTTGGTTTTGTGTCTATACATCACACGCGAGGGGGGAGCTGTTAAATATTAACAGTGCCATAGCCTGTTCGTTGCTTCCGAACTCATTGCCTTGAGCAGAGAGGAACCCGGATAAGGCTTTACCGAAGGCTAAAGTTTCGTTCGGGGATGTAGACAGACCCTGAACCCGTTTATACAGGTTCTAAGGGAATATTTTTGGCCGAGCCTACGGACTCTGAGAACCCACGGTAAACTAAGTCTTGTGCCACGTACATCTCTCGTGTTTTGTTAAATTTTTACAGTAATATAGACTGTTCGTTACTGTCGACGTCTCTGCTTTGGGAAGAGAGGAACCCGGACGAGGCTGTGCCGAAGGGCAGAGTCTCGCCCGAGAAGTTTGACAGACCCGAACCCGTTTATGCATGTTCTACGGGGATTCTTTGGCCGAGCCTTCGGGTTCGGAGAACCCACATTAACCTCGGCCTTGTGCCACATACATCCCTTGGGGGAGCTGTTAAATATTAAAAGTGATATAGACTGTTCTACCGACGCTGTGACTCTTCGCAGCTCCTGTAGAACTCTCTGCATTGAGCAGAGTGGAACCCGGACGAGGTTTTGCCGAAAGGGCAAAGTTTCGTCCGGGGGTATAGACAGACCCTGAGCCCGTTTATACGGGTTATACGGGAATATTTTTGTCCAAGCCTACGGGCTCGGAGATTCCACGTTAATCTTGGTATTATGCCAAATACATCACACGCGAGTGGGGGGGGGGCTGTTAAATATTAACAGTCCCATAGCCTGTTCGTTACTGCCGAACTCATTGCCTTGTGCAGAGGGGAACCCGGATAAGGCTTTACCGAAGGCTAAAGTTTCGTTCGGGGATGTAGACAGACCCTGAACCCGTTTATACAGGTTCTAAGGGAATATTTTTGGCCGAGCCTACGGACTCTAAGAACCCACGGTAAACTCGGTCTTGTGCCACGTACATCTCTCGTGGGGGGGGGGGGCTTTTAAATTTTTACAGTAATATAGACTGTTCGTTGCTGTCGAACTATCTGCCTTGAGCATAGAGGAACCCGGACCATTCTTTGCCGAAAGGCAGAGTCTCGTCCGAGAAGGTAGACAGACCTGAACCCGCTTATGCGGGTTCTATTGGGATTTTTTGGCCGAGCCTACGTGCTCGAAGAACCCACGTTAAACTCGACCTTGTGCCACATACATCCCTCGTGGGGTGGTCTGACTGTCAGTTATTAACCATGATATAGACTGTTCTACCGGGGCTGTGACTGTTCCCAGCTCCTGTCGAACCCTCTGCCTTGGGCAGAGAGAAACCCATACCATGCTGTGACGAGTTTCGTCCGGGGAGGTAGACAGACCCGAACGCGTTTATTCGGGTTTTACGGAGAGATTTTGGCCTAACCTTCGGGCTCGCATAACCTACGTTAAGCTCGGCCTTGTGCCACATATATTCCTCGTGGAGGGGGGCTGTTAAATATTAACGGTGATATAGACTGAACGCTGGTCAACCGACACGCTCACGCTTATGTTGTATTTATTGTTCAATACGCTATTTATCTAAAACCTCTTGTTTTGTGATTTCTTAAACATGACTTGGTCACAACATTTATTTAACAATGATAATCACTATTTTAGGCGATGAACACACTTCTGAATATCTCCCCAGAATGAGTTATCCTTATTCTATGTATCGACTGATTTCTTTTTGTACGGCTTCTCAATCTTTTGGGAGTTATTTAAAGCCAGAAAATAATTTTAGATTGTAACAATCTCTTGTAGAAAATAATAATTTCTTGGTACATCCTCTAGTAATTAATCCATAGCTATGGATTAATACCTTTCCTTAGGAATAGATTCCGAAGAGAAGTAAATGAATATAATGAACTCGACCGGAATTGGAACTCGGATCTCCGAATTTTAATTGCACTATTCAAACATCCAATCTAATACTCCATGCTCATTCCGAGCGGTCCTCAATGTAAGTCCTGACTTATCCCGACGTTGCTTAACAAGTGAAAACATGCTGATGCTTGGGTTAGGGTTAGGGTCAAAGGACAGAGTCACAACTAAGAAAAATTATACTGATAGGTGCACAGGCCTGGGGAACAGTTGCCCGAAGTCGCGCCCTCCCATTGCACCCGAGAGAGGGATCGGTGCTCGCACCGAGGCCAGCGCAACCGACGGTGCTGCTGGCAATTTTTGTTCCTTGCCCGGGTGTAGGCGCTCGGGTACGAACCTTAAAAAAAGACCTTGTGTCACAATTCGTCTTACTGGGGAGACAGAATAAATACCTAAATATGTAAGATAGATTCTGGAGAGAAAAATTGTCTTTGACGTCAAAGTTAACAAACATTATATATATATATATATATATATATATATATATATATATATATATATATATATATATATCAAAGTGAACATTGATATCAACACTCAGAGGCGATAGACTGTTTCATCAGGGTGGCTTGACGATTGCGTCTAGCATGAAACAGCCTGTCGCCTCTGAAAGTTGACTTCAATGTCTACTGTTATATTTACATACGCCCTATCTCTGATATTGAACATTTTATCCCATAAATATAGAACACCTTATATATATATATATATATATATATATATATATATATATATATATATATATAATATGGAAAAAACAACTGAAAAATTGCACATTAAAAAAAATTGAATGATTTGTTTGTGAAAGTATTTATATATATATATATATATATATATATATATATATATATATATATATATATATTTGATATTTCAGATCTGCTCCGATCTTTCATCAGAAATAACTGTATTCAGAAGTTTGTTTACAAGTAGCGTCCGTCGCGAGACGCGGACGTCACGTGATGTGGAATGCAACTGTGTTTGAATATTTCTAACGTAAATCTAACGATAATAATATTTTAGATGTTGTTTAAAATGTTTATTGATAGATTCCGATTTCAGTTCCACATACACACGCAGAAAAAAAGAAAAATACTTGGGAATTTTAAATCTGTATAAATATTTCAATAGTTAAAAAATTTTTTTTTAGATATAGTTAAAAAAACGCTACTTGTAAACAAACTTCTGAATACAGTTATTTCTGATGAAAGATCGGAGCAGATCTGAAATATCAAATATATATATAAATATAAATAAATACTTTCACAAAAAAAACATTCAATTTTTTTTAATTTGCAACCTTTCAGTTTTCTCCATATTATATACATATCAAGAAAGTATACGTGGCTTCTCATTATTCTCGATATTATGATTATATATATATATATATATATATATATATATATATATATATATATATATATATATATATATATATGATTATATATATTATAATATATTATGTTATATTATAATATATTATGATCCTATCCTAAAACGAATATTTTTGCACCTATTACCCTATTGTAAACATATCTTTTTTTTATTTTAAATATAATTTTTTTTGCGGGGGCTGTTCGTTTGTACTTATTTTCTAACATAAGGTATAAAAGAAAAAAGGTAGACGAAGTATTATTATTTGTGTGTCAAAAAGATGAATTCCATTGACACACTGAGAGTCGCCAAGTCACCACCAGTCGCCAAACGAAAAACTCTAGCACAAATCATAGCGTGAACACATTTTTCACTCCCAGTGCCTACACCGTTTTATCGGCTGCAAAAGCAAAACAACATCCGTTTCAGTTTTAATCCTTGTTTCTCTTTTTCAAATTTCGCTCCTTTTTTACTTTGAATTCGTTACTTATTATCTTCCATTGACTGAAGACCAAACTGCATCTATTAAAAATTCTATAGTCAGATAAGCAGTTATTTCCCCTTAGCAGAAGCGGCATATTTTCTCTCTCGAACAACTAAGAAAACAAAAGATCAAACGAATTATTATACGCTTTGTATTTTTTGCGTTCTTTTTAAAAAAATTTTTTTTCCTTTTCGCAGTTCATTTTTTTCTTTATTTCTGATACTATTAAATAAAATTATGTAGAATTACTAGGTTCATATTTATGCTTTAATATACAGAAAGTATATACATATATATATATATATATATATATATATATATATATATATATATATATATATATATATATGCATATATGTGTGTGTGTGTGTATTTCGGCATATTTTCAGATAAACAGACATGTGCATACCTCCATAATATATGTGTTCAAATCTATATTTTACTAGTTTAGTTTCTATAAATACATACAGATAGATAGATAGATAGATAGATAGATGGATAGATAGATAAAGAAAAAAAGAAGGTAAGGACAAAATGAGATATATAGAGATTGCGATAGATGATAGATAATGAACAGACTACCATAGATAAGAAAGAGTATAATGAAATATAACAGACTTCGATAGATGATAGAAAATGTACAGACTATCATAGAAACGTATAGACAGACTGAGATAGGTAGGTATAGACAGACATAGATAGATAGATAGATTTGTCAATATTTCTTTTTTTTTTAAATTTCATCTTTTCTTTGCATTTTGTTTTTTGAAACGTTATTTTTAACTCGTCTCGTATATTTTTTTTTATTTTTTTTTTTCAATCGACTATTTTGCTCAAATGTCCAACTGCAGATAAATAAAGGAAATCAAAGACCGGAGCACTCATTGCCAGGCTCCATTGAATAAATTTCCGAGGAGCAGAGGAAGGGGAGAATCGTCATGGCGAATACATGCGAACTGCAAAGATGCAGGCAAACAGCAATGAACTGTTTCCCTTTCAGTGAAATATGAGGACATGAACGTTTTCCACGGTAAAATGAAAAATCACATTACAAGTCATGTCAGCACATGCCTAGATCTAAACAGATCTCTCACCCACTCTTTCTCTCTCTCTCTCTCTCTTACACAAAGAGCGAGAGAGAGAGCAGACTGATAATGATAAATAGAGACGGAGAGCAAGAGAGACTAATTAAAATGCATGCACAACCTTAACAAAACAACCAGGCTTTCCACGGGAGAGACCATCAGTTTTATATATCTGCCTATACTGATTTCATTATAGAAGCCAATGTTTTCCTAATAAAATTAGTATTAGGCAACTGATGTTGTTGAAGATTTCATATTATTATTATAGGCATATGCAGAATGTATTTTATGAGTTTTGTAGAAATATCAGTGAGAGCTGAATTGAAAACATCTGAGCTGTCACAAAAATATTTCAGACATTTATTTGCTCTGATGACTGTCAGCATAGTGAAGTGTTCCTCGCAACGACTATGGCAAGCGGCTCGGACAAAGAAAGTCACGGAATGAAAATGAATAACTTTTTCGGACAAAGATGACATGACAAACAAGAATGTTCACTATAAGACAGTGGGCACTATCCACAAAAAGAGCCGACTGCTGTAGAGTGACAAAAAGATCGCCTCGCATCGACGGGAAAGGGAAAACGCCCTTTAGACTGTTCACCTCACCTACGCTTCCTCTCGACTTCGCTCGTCTATAGCAATAGGATACAGACTGTGAATAAAATCTGCTTTGCTGCTACAAATTCTCATGTTTTTTTGGGGGGGGTTATTTTGTGGGTAATGATCTGGCTGAAGGGATATATTTAAGCCATAAGCGTTAGACTGGAAGAAGCTTCACTCTGAGAACGAATCTGGTGTCTGGTCTGAGTTGCAACGCTACAGTTTCAGCTTATAATGACAATCTTTTATTTGAAATCATGTCACTCCAGTTCTGTTGAGATCGCCTCGTTGTATATATGATTTTGCATAATGCGAATCAAATAATATGAATGTTGTTAATGTGAACAAACAAAAATATTTGTTCTTCAGTTGTATATGATTTCTTAACATGACAAGAAGAATGCTTTTGTTGGAATATTTTAAGACCTGCTGTATTCTTGAATAATATTAATCACATAAGTCTGAGATATATTTTGTAGAATGTCATATCATCAAAATATCTCATAAACCACTTTAAGATATCGTTACGTCAAAGATTTAATCGCAACCTACAATTTGTTTTCAGTATCTGTCTCCATTTCTCAGATGAGGTATTATGTACACTATTTACATTATTCGGACTATTGTCCTCACCTTTATCGCCATATTTCGCTCACTGGAGTAGACTGTTCTAGTTCTACGTGCCATGTTTAAATAAAGGGTTCAGTTCGACATTCCAACCACCTGAAGAAGGCCAGAGCGTACAACGGCCGAAAAGTTGTGAATAATATGGCGACAAAGATGAGGACAATAGTCCGAATAATGTAATTTGTTTTCAGTTGTCTCAACAAGAATAAATAGGTTTGCCTAAATAGAAAGTGGAGCAGCCGTTCGTATAGGAGGATGCCAGTCTACTAGGGCGGCTAACTAATCCCCATTGTAGACGCCGCCTCAGGCACATATTCATTTGTTCAACACCCACAGATCCCACCATTGGTTTATACTATAACTATTCTGAGCAAGCCTAAGTTGCAGTTTATGGGAGAGAGAGCGCGTTATCTAGCGTGATCAACAGTCTGACCAAAGCTAGCACACTCAAAACCTCGGTCACGATGACTTTTGCCTTCGTGCTAACACAACCACCGACGGTTCTCAACGGTTTCCGCCTACCCAGTTTCACTCACAAGTCTTGGGTATCTTTCAAAAGGTGCCGCACGTTGGGATCGCCTCCTCCAGACCGATAATATCAAGAATTCACCTTCCTAGCAAATAGACCGTGGTGAGATGCGAACCCTGGTCTAACGGCCACAAAGCGAACGGTCTAACCACTCGGCCTGTGCCCATAACAGGTTCGCGTATCGCTCGGTTAACACTCTTTTTCTCTGTTTCTTGAACAGTTGTAGGGCTTTTATCATTTGTCTCCTGTTTATGATTACGTTTCTGGCACCTTCTAAAGTCTATACTCCTAACGACTCCGGCTAAACTCTGAAATTGTATTTACTATTTTTTTCCTCAACAGGAGCAGACAGGTCTGCCTATCGTCCCGTTCACGCTCCTCCCCGGTCTTTTGAACAGGAATAGAGGTTTTATTCTAGGTTTTCTGTTTAGGATTCGCTTTAGGGCGCCTTCTAAAGTCTTTTTGTTTGTTTTCATTCTCTTTCACTCCCAGTGGCCTCTTGCACCTTAGTGACCATATCGCCTTTCTTCAGGTGAATTGATAATAAAAAAATACAGATAAGAGGATAAAGCCACCAAGTTGAAAGGGGAGTCAAAGAATATGAAAAAAACATTATTGACGAGAGGGGAAAATGAAAGAACACGGTTCAAGACATATAGATTTTAGTATGAAGATGACAACTGACATTTAATTGAAATTCTTGAGAGTTCCACAGGAGAGAAGTGCGACAGAAGAAACTGATGACATTATATGTAAGTAGTTTCTTACATCTAGCAACTAAACATAAAATGAGCAAACGTGTGCCTGCAGATCTAGTCAGTTAAACGCCATACCTGATACACGCTCGTGCGATCATCCCTCTTTCGATTCATGTACCTGTCTAGGCAGAAGATTTTTCCGCAGTAGACTTGTTGCCAACCAAGATTATAGGAGAGTGGCGGAGAGATGTACCCTTATCTTTATCAAGAGCATTTGCGCGTAAGTGATTTAACGAATCGATACTGGAATTCGAACTGCGGTTCTCAAAGTTCTCATTCCGAGTCGATATCCAATACGCCACATCGCCGAGCTCTCACTGCGCTTAAATTCGAGGTATAAAAGCCCAACGGAACAATTCCCATATATTTATAGAAAAAGCACCGGGAAGCCATGTTACAGCGATGGGGGAAGAGATTGAAGCCGAGATTTCAAGTTAGGGCCGATAACATTGAAGATTCGTCTTTGGATTTTGTAAAGAATCTAGATACATAACAGAAAGACAAGATCAAATGTGGCAGCAATATTCGATGCATGGACGTATAAAGGTACAAGATGGATTGTGGTGAGAAAAATTGTCAAGGACGACACAGCACATAAAATGAGAAGAATTTACCTTTGGCCCAAATCAAATGTAGTTCTTGATTCATCATTAAAATAACTGTTGAGAAATCTGTTGTGTGAGTGCTTCTTTGACTGATATACATTTCTATTTGTGATGTTTCCTTGATGTTTTTTTGGTTTGGTGGCTTTTATATCTTCATTTTATATCTATAGCCAATGTTTTTAATTTTCTGCATCTTCGTATCTGTTCTGATTCACAACAAGAGTTTCTTTAGATATTTTTTTGCTGCACAATACAATTTTCTTGCTTATTACACTTTTAATTCTTCTTAAATCTCTTTCTATGACATTATTAAAACCAATTTTTTTTGTCTTTCTGAAAGTATTCAGTTTCCTTATTTTTTTATTTTTTCTTTGAAATTTATTCACCTTTTACAAAATGTCCAATATTTTGTTGCCATTACAAAATAACGTTAAAATACGTTGTTTTTCTTTTGGAAAGTTATATTCTATTATACAACATATGGCAATCAATATGTATCTTAAACTAAAACTATAAAGGTACTATTAGATAGATAGATAGATAGATAGATAGATAGATAGATAGATAGATAGATAGATAGATAGATAGATAGATAGATAGATAGATAATGAACAGTCTGAGGTTGGAAGATAGATAGATAGATAGATAGATAGATAGATAGATAGATAGATAGATAGATAGATAGATAGATAGATAGATAGATAGATAATGAACAGTCTGAGGTTGGAAGATAGATAGATAGATAGATAGATAGATAGATAGATAGATAGATAGATAGATAGATAGATAGATAGATAGATAATGAACACTCTGAGGTTGGAAGATAGATAGATAGATAGATAGATAGATAGATAGATAGATAGATAGATAGATAGATAGATAGATAGATAATGAACAGTCTAAGGTTGGAAGATAGATAGATAGATAGATAGATAGATAGATAGATAGATAGATAGATAGATAGATAGATAGATAGATAGATAGATAATGAACAGTCTGAGGCTGGAAGATAGATAGATAGATAGATAGATAGATAGATAGATAGATAGATAGATAGATAGATAGATAGATAGATAGATAATGAACAGTCTAAGGTTGGAAGATAGATAGATAGATAGATAGATAGATAGATAGATAGATAGATAGATAGATAGATAGATAGATAGATAATGAACAGTCTGAGGTTGGAAGATAGATAGATAGATAGATAGATAGATAGATAGATAGATAGATAGATAGATAGATAGATAGATAATGAACAGTCTGAGGTTGGAAGATAGATAGATAGATAGATAGATAGATAGATAGATAGATAGATAGATAGATAGATAGATAGATAGATAATGAACAGTCTGAGGTTGGAAGATAGATAGATAGATAGATAGATAGATAGATAGATAGATAGATAGATAGATAGATAATGAACAGTCTAAGGTTGGAAGATAGATAGATAGATAGATAGATAGATAGATAGATAGATAGATAGATAGATAGATAATGAACAGTCTGAGGCTGGAAGATAGATAGATAGATAGATAGATAGATAGATAGATAGATAGATAGATAGATAGATAGATAGATAGATAGATAGATAATGAACAGTCTAAGGTTGGAAGATAGATAGATAGATAGATAGATAGATAGATAGATAGATAGATAGATAGATAGATAGATAGATAGATAATGAACAGTCTGAGTTTGGAAGATAGATAGATAGATAGATAGATAGATAGATAGATAGATAGATAGATAGATAGATAGATAGATAATGATCAATAAAACTAGACGTGAAAAATAAAAATTTCTAATAAAACAGATGTTAAAAGATAACTTTTGAAAGCTTCTTTATATTTATCATATAAATAAAAGTATTACCTGAAACATTTACCAAAGTCAGGTCATTTGTTTCAATTTTATTGTACAAATATTGAATTGCATTATAAAATATGGTATAGTGTATAGCACAAAGACATCCATTTCGGTTATCACAACCAAATTAGTAACCATTAGATTATATCTATCTATCTATGTTAGTTTGTTCATATCTCTCTATCTCAGTCTATTCATATCAATCTTAATCTGTTCATATCTATCTATCTATCTATCTATCTATCTACATATTTATCTAAATATTTATCTATCTATCCAATATCTTAAATTAAATGTTCACTTATCTGTCTCTACCGAGTTGGGCCGAAATAACATCCACTAATTTGAAATTGTTTGGCTACAATGACACATCTATATATATATAACATCTATCTATCTATATAACATCTATCTATCTATATATATATATATATATATATATATATATATATATGTGTGTGTGTGTGTGTGTGTGTGTGTGTGTGTGTGTGTGTGGCGGGGAGTATGTGTCTGTTTATTGGCTTTCAATAATGGTCGACAATCAATTTTCTGCAGAGCAAAGATAGCAAATACAATTCCTGGTTTATCAGTCTGCAACCAATGACTGTGGGCGCCGATGTGTTTCGGAACAGCATGCAACGTTCATCCGTCGATTTAATATTGTGACAGTCTCTTGGCGAATAGCGAGGAAGAAATCGAAATTTTACCTGGAATAATAAACGCATGAATATACCCCGGAAAGCAACGTTGGAAAATAAGCGTGTCGACTGCTAACTGTCTAGACAAGAGAAATAATTTCTTTTCAACCGATTTTAAGAGTTCTATTATTATTATTATTATTATTATTATTATTATTATTATTATTATTATTATATCCTTTGATTTATATTGTATATACAATTACTTCCGGGTCCCAACCAGAGACCTAAGGTCAGAAATGGCTGCATGAAATTTTCCAAATTTTTAGATGGATGACGCTTGGGAATATCAAGAGTTGTAAGCTTCGATGTGTGGGTGGTGCAATGGATAACGACTCTGAATTAGAAATCAGAAAGCCGAGTTCGAATTCATGTCGGGTTCGTTATATATACTTACCCGCAAATATCCTTGGGAAAGGTATGAATCAACCTCTACTCCTGTGCCCCTAGCTATGGGTTAATTAGTAGGACTTGTATCAAGAAAAAGTTTTATAATCTCCAAAGAATTAGAGTATGAAAATATTTTCTGGCTTTAAATAACCTGCAAAAGGTGGTACGCCGTACAAAGAAAAAGCCAAATCAATCAATCTTGTTTATGCTGTAATATTTATTTTAAGTAGCCAAGTCGACGTCGGTTGAAAAGCTTCGAGTGAAATAGTCTCACAATACGTGTCGATTATAATTAATAATATTTTCAGCGGAAATAACATACCCTTTAATATATGCATTATCAAAGATTTAAAAGCAAATCATGATTATTATTATTATTATTATTATTATTATTATTTGTGTATGTTATATTTCCTGTTTTGTATCCTGTAGAGCCGGGTCCAAACTATGGTCCTTATACCCTACATGAGAATTGTCATTTAATTGATAGCACTTTTCTTGATATATGGAATGTTCCTAGTAAGGCGATATTCTTGGCAACGTGTATGCTGATGTTACCAAGGACACTGTTAGTAAAATTGTCCATTCCTTTTCTCACGGGGCCCAAAGCTCCAATTACTATTTTTACAGTCTCAGTCTTCATTCCCCACATCCTGTTAATCTGGATCTCGATTGTCGATTTGGACAATTTCTTCGTCATTTTATGGAGGTGTTTCTTTCAGATGGTACTGCTATTTCAATAAACATACACCTCCTGAGTTTCTTGTCTTTTATGATAATATCAGGTCTGTTGGCTTTTATTTCCCTGTCAGTTTGAATTGGCATGTTAGAGAGGATAGTTACATATTGTTTTGGGTAAATGTTTCTGGTTGGTGCTTATACAATCTCTCAGTGATTTCGATTTTGGGATTCTTGCATATCTTCCTCTGCACATATGTCGCTACCTTGTTATGTCTATGTGTATATTCATTTTCGCTAGTTTCTGGACATCCTGAGATAATATTGTCGACAATTTCAGAATATTTGCCACAGATCCTGAATTTCAGGTTAGTTCCATCATTGATTATGTAACAGTAATAGAATCTGGTTGCGAAGCTTTGGCCCTGAGCAGCAATAATTAGGCTTTCTGTCTAAGCTTTCAACCCGATGCTCCTCGGTCACTGATGTGTTTTCTGTTGGTCCACATCTGCTTCTTTCGTTCTCTTTCGGTATTTGCCATGCAACGCCTTCTCCTCCCATGTTTTTTTTTTTGTAATTTCATTTGGCCAAGTTGTTTTGCTTTCTGTTTTACTAGTTTAGCGTAGATGGTATTCTCTTCTGGTTTTGTTGGTTTTCAGGTATATTAAGCTGTTTCTTGAAGAGTGTGGCTTTTTTGTTGATGGGGTGGATTTGGTGTTTTCCTATTTGTAGGAAAGAGTCATTGGTTTTTCCCGGGTATGCTTCCAATCTGATTGTTGTAATTTAGTTCCGGTTGGATTAGGTCTCGGACTCCTAAAGCTCTCATTTCCTTTCAGCCAATCAATATCTGATTTTGGGTGGTAAGCATTTTTCTGGCCTTGGTGTCCAATCTTTTAATGACATTCAACTTCCATTTAATAATGTTGAAGCTGTATGTTACTACGGGTATAGCTAACGTTTGATAGCCTTCATTTTATTGGCCTTATTAAGTTCGCTTTCTAGTATCCGACGCACTCTCTTGTAATATTCCTTTCGGATCTTTTTCTTCATAATTGAATCTTGTATTCCGTTTACTTCATTAATTCCTAAGTATCTGTATGTACCTTCTTGGTCTAGTTCCTTAATCTTGTTGATTTCAAGGTCTAAATCCGTAGTTTTCGTTAGTTTACCGCCTTTGAGAGTGACTCTGGCACATTCGTCGATCCCGAACACCATCCTAATATCTTCGCTGAAGGTTTTTCTGTTGGTTGTCGTCCTTGGCAAACGTTTTAAGATCATCAATATAGAATAGATGATCCATTTTGTAATTCTGTGACTTGTATACGTAGCTACTTTTTTTGTATTTCTTTAAGGCGTGGACTAACAGGAATCTCTCTAGAACCTTTTATCAATCAAATCCATGACCTCAACGACAACTGTAATTATTGATGTGCCACTTTTGGGGAGTTTTCCCTCCAAGATCCTTATATTTGTATAGTATTTTGGGCATATTCAAAGTTATATAACAATCTGCAGGAACTTCCATGTCAATAAGAAAGCACATTCTGTTTTGTTTGGTCTTTGGTCACGACGTCTGGCTGATTAGCTTTGATTGTTTTCTCTTTGTCTTGTAAAGTATCATGAAAGTATCATAGATCTCATGTCTGTAACTGGCTTTGGGTGGCGTTCATACCAATTACTTGCAGTTTGTTTCCCATAAAAGTTGCAGTTTTTCTAATGCAGATATTAGAACAAACCTATCATGCCGACCGGTGGATGATAATAACGTGCAACCTGAAACAAGATGGTCAATTGTTTCGGGATATACAGCCCAGAATCTGGGAACCTCAACGTGGTGTAATGGTTAGAAAGTTTGTCTTGCTAGATCAATTACGACTGAGTAGTGTATTCGATCCTCACTGGGTGCCCCATACTTTCGGCCTTGTGCCACATATAAGCCGGGCTTAGAAAATCACTATTCAACCCAGAATCTGCATTTGTGGTTGGCACAATTTTTCATGTGTTTTTTTGTTTTTTTTTATTTAATATTAATAATAATATTTTATTATTATTATTATTATTATTATTGTTATTATTATTATTATTATTTTGTGATAGACCAGTGCGCCAACATTAGTGCGGAAGTACGAATATACGATGACACATTATGACAACATGGAGTACAATGGGGCCCTGAGTGAGCGTGTTTCCGAGTACCCAAATGTGACTCCTAAATTTCTTTTTCTGCCTTGTCCTGAAATCAATCCTCTCAACATACGGCTACAATGGGCCCCTGTTAAATCCGCTCATAAACAGATATACACAGACCGTCAGTCTCTAGGGCCATGCCAAACTGGTTAATGTGAGGCAAATGGCAAGCAAATATGTTGTACTGAACGGGATATTAAGTGTAGCGTATCTCAATTCAACAAAACCAAACATGCACTTCTCAACACTTGTAATCAGTTAAGACCAGAAGCTGTGAGAGTCGTGTCTAGTGTTATATTCGGTCATCTATGCCTGGTGTAGGACCAAATAATTGATTTTCTTCCTTCGTACTCCTTTGAGTTTTCAACCGGAGATCATGTTCTCTATCAAGTCGTGCGACCTCAAACGGTACTTCTTGCAGGATATGGGATATTCGGCTTTTTTATCTTTTCAATATAGGGCTTTAATTTCAGTGGTCTTCATTATAGTCGCACGTCCCAATGACAACAGAGAGGATTGTAGTCTGAACGTTCCACATTCTATTAGATTTAATCTGAGGATAGTTGCATTTCTTAAGCTTTAAAAAAATAATTTAAATCACTCAACCGCGAATAACACGAACTGTTCGATAAACGAATGCCTAATATTTCCTGTATCAAAATTGCTATTCTATCCTCTCCCTGTTCTCCATACAGAATTCGTTATTAAATAACCAAACATCGTTTGAGATGACGCAAAATCAAGTCAACGGCGACTAAGCCGCTTCTTCCGTTAAGCTTTTACGGTGAGTAGGGTAACTAGACAGCCAGCAGGATTAAAAACAAGGTTCGTCAAATGGCGGGTAAAAATCTCTAGCAATGTTAACGGCTATCAAACACAATGAGGTAGTCTTAGTTTCGTACCTATATATGCAGACAATGAAATATTATTACTGGGTGAAAATCTTCTACACTGAAGTCAACAGCCAGGGTTTTAAACGAGCCTTCAAGTTAAGGGTATCTATGCTATAGGTTGACGAGAAGAATTGATTACGTCAGGTCTACTTGCCCAAGTCATGCTGACATGAATGTATATTTCCCTCCTTTCAAACCTATATGTGGAACGGACTGGTCAGTTTATGCCATCACCTTACGACCACAGCCGCTCATGGGACTAATTATCATGATAAAGATAGTAATTATGAATGAGAATTTAGACAAAGATGGGAGGACGTTGACATAGTCAAAACATCATATGTGATTAAGTACGTGGCTTGAAAATGTTCTCAGTGTCCACGGTCGTTGTTCCGAAGTCGGTCGGGTCTGTTATGTCACTACTTTAGCATCCACGACTGTCTTCCGTCTAATACACCAAAGTCAGACTGTCTCTTTTTGAAAAATCAAAGCAGGTTCTTTTCACCAGGCTCACTATTTTTTTAGTATTTATTATCACAACGCATATGTGGTTGACCATGTTCACCATAGTCTATGAATATAGAATCCAGCGCAGTACGTAATCTGTTCAATGAAACAACATTAAAGTTTAACACTCTACTGAATCTGACTATATCGCCAATACCACCAGCAGCTGTTTCGTAATTCTTCAGTCTTCGATGTCAAAGGCTGGCAGTGAATATTCCGGAAAAACCACGCCGCCTTTATACACGTCGAATTGAATATTTTGAGCCTTCAAATATCTTGTATTTTAGAATTACGATATATTTCAAACAACCAGAGGCTTTTCTTTAGTTATGTGATTTTTTTTTCCTAATCCTAAAATTTGACTTCTATTTCACAAACACAATGTTACAAAAACAACCCCAAAATGTTGGGTGTCTACTGATGGTTTCTATAGTAACAGACCATCTTAAACGCACTAGCAGAAGATCAAATGTTTGAAATATTTCTGGAAATATCAGAAATAAAGTATTTATTCAGTTATCTGGGTAACGTATAAAAAGACTAATTCACTGAATTCTGGCCCCAAACTGGCAACCTTGCGTGGAAGTAGATTCTCCGGTAAATTGATTTATCTAAGAAGGAAAAACAGAAAACCTGCTGACAGCATGAAACCAATTCAAACAAAAATAGAACTATGATTATATTTTTTTTTATTATTATTCGTGTCGCCAAACTCATGGGAACAAATTTTATTACAGATTAAATCACAAATGATCAGATTGTAGTTAAAGAACTGGACGTTCTAGTGGCATGAGTGATCGAGAACTGTCTTTTATCTTATGAATAAACATGACATATCGGTGCATAATAAATCATTTACATACCTTAGAGAGAATTTGCTTCACAAAAACGTGCTCCCCTGAATTTGACTATTGTCAGATGTGTTAACACCCGATGTGGATATAGAGTTATATATTGAGGCGGAGTATTGTTGACACGCGGTTTATTTTGCAATCCGTGCATGTATACCTACAGGCAGTTGTGGACCGAGGCAAGGCGTGGCTATATCATTTGAATGCTTCTAAAACGAAACGATATCTATTAATTATCTTAAAGAAAATGTTTTTTCTTACATCAGCATGGTTACTGCTAATCTCCAGAAGAAGAATTCATTGCTCTTCCCTAGTCTCACGTTTTCCACTCACCTGACGTGGACAAATTGTATTGAATCAATTACTAAGCCTGCTAGCACGAAATGTTGGTCACTACGGTCGAGCTAAACAATTTTTCTCGATAGAATCTATCTTATTTATAAATCTACTATTTGTTCGTGTATCGAATATTGCTACCACATCTGGGCACATGCTTCTGATATATATATATAGAGAGAGTTGCCTGACGATTACACTAGCTTGAAACAGACTGTCGCCTCTAAGTGTTGACTTCTATGTTCACTTTCATATATATATATATATGTATATATATATATATATATATATATATATATATATATATATATATATATATATATATATATATTACAATGAATCATTCATACAAAAAGTAGATTAGTAAAGTTAATGATATAAAATGGCGAAATCCCTTCGCTAACAAAATTTTAAAGATGCATTAACCTACAAATCACTCGATGAATGTTATGATCCTTGTTTTTAAAAATTATAAGCTGTATAAGGTCTTTCTTAAATTCGCGAGTACTTTTCGACTTTGGAGCGTGCAGGTTGATTTTTTTTGAAAATTTAAGTGAGTGCGTTTTTATTACTGGTATGGCAATTTGAGAATTTTTAGTTGTAGGAGTTTATCAGTCCATTAATATTTAATCCCCCCCCCACGAGGGATGTATGTGGCTCAAGGCCGAGTTTACCGTCGGTTCTCCGAGCCTGTAGGCTCGGCCAAAAATATTCCCTTAGAACCCGTATGAACGGTGTTGAAACTTGACTAATGCATGGAATAATAATGCAAACACAAAATGTACTTAGAATAAAATGTATTGAAACAAGAAAGTGTACACAATATTTACATATAGTCTTTTGTATATTCCTGGGAAGACCGTTTCTGGAGAATGTGTTGACTAAGTCGCAGTCGGGCAGAAACTTTTCTTGGAAATACACTTAATGGGAAGCATTCATCTCAGCCTTATTTACTATTGAAGCAGATTTTGAAAATTGTACTTGAAAACTTAGTTTAAAACTTGAGTTTATGGATTACAATAGAAGAGATTTCTCGCCAGGAAAAAGACATTCCTCGAAGCCGGGTCGGCTTTATTGGATTCTCTGTTTGCCAAGCTTCTTTAATTTCTTTTCTGCTTGGCTCGCGAAGAATGAGGAAGAAAGGCAAAATTTCTAATTCTCGAAGAAAAATAAAAAGCGTTGCGTGCGAACGCAAAGCATTTCTCTCCACCAACGATTAATTTATCGCTTACAATTTGTGCCTTCATCTCGTCGTTTAGCCTTCAGTATGCAACCTAAGTCTTTACATTACAATGTATATAGCAGGGTTTATGTGTTTGTGTGATTGTGTGTGTGTATGAGTGTGTATCTCACTCCTATAACTCACACAGAGGCAATAATAACTGTGATATTTTGTTATGCACAACCAGGAACGAGGCTTATTATATATATATATATATATATATATATATATATATATATATATATATATATATATATATATATATATATATATATAAGCACATTTCATTAAATAAGACAGACAAGGTGCTTTGATTTAGTTTTTTATACAATTTCTCATGTGATTTAATATAATGATAAATTACATAAAATCCGCCCGAATGTTCTTTTTATCCGAGCTCTTTCGGCTATACATTTAGTCATTTTCAAGATTAAATATCTTAACTGTTAACAAGAAATAGTCTGTTGTATATATGTATTTATATAATGTTTTCATTTTCAAAACATGAAGACTCACTCTACACCTTTCTGACAATTGCTCAATTAGATCTCACTTAAATATTCAAGGAGACCTACCGGACACTATTCGTAACATACTTGTTGACAACACAAATATAATAGCATCATCTACATGCAAAAAAAAGGCTAAAAATAATGGAAGCCTTATTAGTAAAAAAAACAACAGTCAATAATATCAACTATAAACATGGACACAATATCTTGACCGTGTAACAGTTAATATATTTCAACCTTAAAAATGGCGAAATGCATAGCCGAAAGCGCTCGGACAAAAAAGAACATTCGGACTGTTTTTATATAATTTATCATCTCAAAATAAAAAATAAAATTATTAGATCACATGAGAAATTGTATAAAAAAATAAAAGCACGTTGTGTGTCTTATTCAATGAAATGTACATGAAAGAAAGATTGCTGCCTAAATGCACAAATTATATATATATATATATATTGATATATATATATATATATATATATATATATATATATTTATATATATATGTATAGATAGATAGATAGATAGATAGATAGAGAGAGAGAGAGTGATATATAGATAGATAGATAGATAGATAGATAGATAGATAGATAGATAGATAGATAGATAGATATGAACGGATTTATTTTTACTCCGATATTTTTTCGAACGTTGTTATGGTGGATATTTCGTATTTGAAATAAATACCCTAATTCTGTTTATTAAGCAGTGAGTACGCCGATAGCCACAATACATAG
>OZ038492.1:31035061-31040061 GCA_964036315.1 Acanthosepion esculentum | reverse complement strand
AAAAATTACACAAAAATATCTCAAAATAATAAAGAGTAAATTTATTCAATAACATCGCCATTGTCTTCGACCACCGCCTCCAGACGACTTCGGAATCTTCTGCAACTCCTCTGTACAGTTTCCTTGTTTAATTTGATGAATACTGCCATAATCATTGGCTTCAGTTCATCTTTGGTATTACAAGGTTTTTTGTTGCTCTCTTGCTCAACTTTGTGACATACATCAAGGGGGTTGCACTCTGGGTAGTTAGGTGACCATATGTAAGGGAGAATATGGTTGCAGAAATTGTCTGACAGCCATGACTGGGTTCTCCTGCTTGTGTGGCATGGTGCAGAGTCCTGTTGCCAGACATAGGGTTTTCCAGCAGCCACCATCTTGGCCCAGATCAGCGCTACCTCTTTAAGGCACTCCGTAGGCCTCCGTTTTGAGACTGAGGCTTTGTGGAGAAAAGAATGGAGGTATAACGTCGCCATCACTAGCGATAACTCCAAACACTATTAGACGCATCCAGCTATTTCCGAAATTTCTGCAAGTCCTCTGATTGATACCGAAACACCCTGAAATGTTCGTATTGGATCTTCCGGCACAATTGCCAAGCAGTAGAGCATGTCGTTTCCAAATTGCTGACGTAGTAAATTGTGTCATGGTGCTCTGTTAGTCATACTATACCGTGCAGTCGACAAAATCAAAAACTACCAACGCGCATGCGCGAAATTAAAATATAAAATGGCGAAAATTTGAGGAATCGGAGAGACGAATTCGAATTCCAGTCGAATCCATTAGATTCACTTAAGTTCTAATACCCTTGGGAAAGGTATTAATCCTCTTCTTCTTCCAGTTATGAATAAATAGCAGGACAGGGTTCTATAGCCTTGGATGGCAACTGGTCTAGGAGAAGGAGAACTCTGACAACGTTTCATTCTCAAGCGATGTTTTGAATAACTCTATTCTAAACATTGCTTGAAAATGAAACGTTGCTCTAAATTTCAAGTTTAATTTTGAAATTAAACTTAGGACTTGAGTTGCAGTTTCGAAAGAGAAATTTCTGTGTCGCGATGAAATCATATTTTTAAAATATAATTATAATCACAACGATCAAAATTACAATAAGTTTATCTTTGTGATATATATATATATATATATATATATATATATATATATTTGTAGTGATTTTATAACATATTTATGTTATAATTTTAAAATAAATAATTATACATATATATATATATATATATATATATATATATATATATAGTCATCCACAGACAGACTGTTTCTCTGTATCTTCAGTGTGGCTAGACGTCCGCCTGCTTCTAGCCGGGATCAAACTGTACTGATTTGACATTAGTCAGATATCTTACCTCTAGGCCGCCGTCGCATGGAAGAAACAGGAAGGGAATTTTATCGTTTTTCTCTATACGAAATACGCCAACGGCTCGGAGAACTCAATTCAATTTAGTTGAAGAGTAATCCTTAATAGCAGTATGAGCCGCTGTTTATACATATATATATATATATATATATATATATATATATATATATATATATATATATACATATATATATATATATATATATATATAATATTAAAACTGATCCACAAAAACAGCTCAATGTATTATTAATATATTATCATTATATTATATATTAATAATTTATTATTAATATATTCTTATTAATATTATAAATATTATTGTGTATTATTTTTGTCGGTCGAAATAAGCTTATTCCCAATATGCGGCGATTTTGCATTTTTATTGTGAAGTAATGTATATATATATATATATATATATATATATATATATATATATATATATATATATATATATATATATATGTGTGTGTGTGTGTGTGTGTATGTGTCTGTGTGTGTGTCTGTGTGCGTATCTATATATGAGAGAAGGAGAGGGAGAGAGATATAGGGTGTGCCCGCTCCGCAATATCTTGATTGATCATTGTCCAATTTTATTGTTTTATTCTGACAAGAAAATCAAAATCTTTTTGTCCAATGTCAGAAATCGACGCAAAATCAAAATTCACTGATGTTTATTCAGAAGACCGAATATGCCGTTAGCAACGTGGGAAAGTTTTATTATTATTATTATCATTATTATTATTATTATTATTATTATTATTATTATTATTTTGAAAAAGTACTTTAGAAAATTTCTTCTCATATTGAAACTTCTTTCAAAAGAAAATCGCGTTCAAATTTTTCACCAAAATCAATAATAAGGTTATTAAGAGACGCAATTCATCTAATCTGTTTAATATTAATAATGGCCCTGGGCTAATTTCAACCTCATCAGACAAGGCTAATCTCTTTCCAATGAGCTTTTCTTCGAACTCTACACGAAACAACAAGAATCTACACATACCTGATTTCCCCCGATCACTAATTGGTTGGGGATGTTTCCAAACTCTCCAAACACCTTGACCCTACGAAGGCCACTACTCCGGATAAAATCCCTGTTGATGTTCTTAGGAACCTTAGCCCAGAATTATCAAAGGCAATAAAAGCCACCAGGATGCATGGGGCTACTGACAGTGAAAGAAACACAATGGACATTAAAAAGAACAAGATTCAAGGAGACAGATGATGACAATTCACGTTGGATTTCATTTTTGCGGCATGACTATAGTTGATAGGAAAATAAGAAGTCGGAAGAGAGGTCAGCAACCGAGAATAAGACACTATTAGCATAGAACTTACGGTTCCAACTAGCAAAATAAAAATTATGAAACCTAACTGCCAATCTAGTACTGCGCTTAAATACATGAAATCGAGGTACCAACGAAGTAAGCGCATCATAACATTTACCATAAAAATATGGAGAGAGAGAATGCACAGGAGAGCTACGTTACAGCGTTAGGAAACTGATTGAATCCGATATGCTAGGACCGATAAAGTTGTATTATCAACAAACAGTTGCTCATCTCCATAGAAAACAAGAGACAAACTATACGAGATTCGCTCCTCCAAGTCAACTGCTAACGTATTTTTATTACACAGGGAATCAGAGATGTTCTCGATGGTATTTCAAAGCGTTTTGACAAGTTGTGGCAACAGCGGTTAGTAAATAACCAGCTATGACATTTCTAAAAGAGTCGACACAATTTTCAAGTTCTTTCTATCAATTATGTCCATAAAGACAGTTGTGAATTGCCGATGTAATCATGCTAACATCTTCCAAATCTCTCTTCTCGCTCCTATCCACTTTCTGCATAGAAACATCCTCAGACCATTAGTAAACATCTGAACAGATGATATCACAGTTTATGGAAGTATATTCAAAGATTAAGATATTCGGAGCCTTGTAACTGATCTCGTCTCGGCAGAACTGGCTTGTATCTGCCAATACCTCAAAACCTAAGCCAGTGTCTTTTCATTATTACCATTTAGCCCTAGGCATGACGATAATCTACATCCGGCAACAAGACCTCCTGATCGGGAGATTGGAGGTTTCGAGGAGATTGGAACCATCTCTTAATTGCTGTTGTTTCCATGTCCACTATGATATGGGGTGGTAGCACTATGAAAGGATAAAAATACATTTTTATAGTAAAAATACTAGCAATATATTTTTTTATAGAAAAAATACCAACAATACTTATTTATGATAAAATTATCAACAATACATTTTACTGCTGAATTAATAACAATGCATGTTTTCTGTAGTTGGAGCCATCAATTATGTTCAAAATGTTTAGATTTCGCCATTAAATAACCCATGGAGATGTTGATATGCCTCTAAAGAAAATCAACCAACCAACCAATCATCACTAGTTGTACTCTGATTTTTCCCTTGTTATGATGAATGGTTGCATGCTCAACAAGACTCTATGCTTTGCAGCTCTGCTTGGACTCATGATTATTCCAAACCGCACGTGGAATTGGTATATACGGTCCATGACTAAAGATGATGGAAAGATGGTCGATTCATTCTGTCACTCCAGAATATATGTGACTCCTTCATTTTCTGTTTTGTGCTGGGTTTTTTTTTTCCTTTTTGTTTTGTTTTTTTTTTCTTTCTTTTTTATTTTTTTTTTTTAAATCGGGTTAAGCTCCAACTAAAACTGTAAAACCACTCAGACACAACGGGTTACTGGATGCGGAACAATTATAAGACAGAAACATTATGAAGAAAAGAGAATAATAAAAGGACAATTATTAAGACAGCAAATAATGATTGACATTGCATTTAAATTTTTTAAGAGTAAAGTTGGCTGGAAAGCATGGAGCCGGAAAGGAGTTCCACATGTGAGAAGTGCTAGCAAAGAAACTGTTAACACAGACCTTATAATTACATCTAGCCAATTCAACTGTAAATTGATGAGAACTTTATTAATTGAAGCTGAGATGCCAGGTCAGGAGCGATAACATTGCAGATTATTCTTTGTGGGTGGTTGATTGGCTCTCAGACAAAACTCTCTCTAAAATTCAATTTTAATTTCTTCAAAGGCAGTAATCTTCTTCCAATGTTGACTTCATTTTCCCAAATAACTGTTTTCCTGTATTTTGTTTGCTTGGGGGTTTTTTTTCTCATTTTCTTCACGTACACGACCTTAAACGAATCCGATGTAATCTATTTGTTAATTGAGATTCCATTTGCGTTTAAAGAATTTTAAAGATTTCTTTGGATAGAATTGAATTCGGTTTCACATCCTTTCACAATGTTTTCTGTAGGTTGGGTGTATTCAGATATTTTGCGTGAAGCAACTCTTAAAGAATGACATCCATTCACATAGAAATTTATAGTTCTTCACAACCTCCTTTTTTGTGCTTACTCCTAAACTTCGTAAAGCCATCTTCGTAATTTACTTGACCTTAACAAGTAGTTTACTCGCTGCATTCACCTGCTCCTCTTTACCTTGTAGGCGCCAAGTGAATGTTAGATTTACCAAACCAACTTTCTTCATTACGCGTACCAAAATGCTTCTATTATCTGTTTTATTGTTAGCAATATTGATTTTTAATTGCTATTGTCCTTAAAACTTCA
>OZ038492.1:31015061-31030061 GCA_964036315.1 Acanthosepion esculentum | reverse complement strand
TCTTACTACTCGTCTACTTGACAAGCGGAAATGTATAGGTTTTATAGCTTGGATTATCAAAGGGGAGATAATCCATATTCACAACAATGGCTAAAATAACTAATGTGATTTCAGGCATTACTGTAAATCAGTTGGCAAATGTTTTCCGGGAACTGCAAAATCGTATTACCCTTTGTATTGCTAATGATGGAGGACATGTGGAAACTTAAATATAATTTCAATAAAACCTTAAAAAATATAGATTTACTTCTTTCTAATCCTTTTTACAAATTATTTCTATCGCAAATACAAATAAAGTTATACTTTTTTTCACGTGCACACGAACTTTATGGACACCCTGTATAAAAGCCCACCGTAACCGTTGCCTTAAAAGCATAGCATAGTGATTTACAGACAGAGCGCTTCCCGAAAAATGCACGTTCTTTCTTTGTCAAAGTTGACAACAAGGATTCTACAACAGCAAATCGCCACAAAGAACCTTTTCTACCTGGCACCAGCATGCCTGATGCTAAACTCCAGGACAGCAAAACTCTATGCCTTCTTGGCCTGATGTTTTCCAGTGGCATAAAGTGGAGTGACTGTATCGAATCAATTGCTACGTCTACTGCAGGGAAAGTTGGATCACTGTCTTGTACCAGAAGGTTTTTCTCGTCAGAGTCTATCTTGCCCATTTATAGATCTACCATTCGTCCATGCATCGAATATTCTGGCCATATCTGGTCTGGTCCTCCTGCCGTATATCTCACGATTCTTGACTAAATGCAAAGAAACGTCCGTAATGCAATCGAGATCCTGACCATGCATCTCGACTTTAAACACTTTCTCGCCGATGTCACGTGGCTTCCCTCTGCCTTTTCTACAGTTACTTTCGTGGCAACTATTCTAATGTGTGTGTGTGTTTTTTTTTCATGATGCCTTGACCACATGAATTTAAATGTGCTACTAGATTGGTAACTAGGCCTCCCCCATGTACTGTTGAATTAGCTAGATTCAACCGCCATTTCTACTTTTTTCTCGATTCTCGCATCTCCCAGCTGTGGAACTCCCTCGCGATTTCTTGCTTCCCTGATAATTACGATCTTCAAAAATCTAAATGCAACATCAATCACCATCTCTTGTCTTCTGGAAGACTGTTTATTTCTTCTTTTTCTTTTTTGTTTTGTTTTTGTTCTTTCTTCAATCATTCCGGATTCTCAGACTTATAATTCACTTTCCCTTTCACTCCTTGTAACCCTCCGCGGTCTAGTGGCATCCTTGTCTTGCTTGGGGTGAAACTATTTTTTTCAAATGTAGTCAAAAGTAATACAACTGCTAAGGGACTTAATTCTATCAGAACAACCAAATTTGTACGAAATTATCAATAGGGAAGCCAGAATGCCAATTAACACCATTTCTGAGGAACACAAAGTTTCAAGGCACCCTATCGGAAGAATTGTAAATGAAGACCTTCGATACAACTCATAACATGTAATCAGTTCTCAACTCGATATTTAGGTTGATGACACAATAATTTACTTCTGTCTTAATAGTATATCTCATCGGTTCGATAAGGTCAAATCAGCATCTGATGTAAAAGAATTATCTACATTCTGTTGTTAACTGGGGCAAGGAATGGCTTGTTAATTTTAACGCCTCCGAAATGAATCTGCTCTCTTTTAATCATCTGCGAGAACGCTTTTTGTCTCTCATCAGCATAGCTGATGCTAATCTCCAAGAGAGTGATTTATTACGCCCACTAGAACTAATGTTTACCGATAACAAGGGGTGGAAAAATTATATTAAATCAATTGAATCAGTCTGCAGCTAAGAAAGTCGGTTCATTGTTTCATGCGACACTATTTTCTTATATATCTATAAGTCTATCATTCGTCCTTGCTTTGAATATTATAGACGCAGTTATTCTTGCAGACAGTTACATACGTATATACGTAGATATGAAAAGCTTTTTACAGATACATTATCGGAGAATTTTATTGAAACGTAGGTTTATAGGCATTTTTAAAAGGAAATACTTTAGTTTAGTCGCTCATATATGGAGCGTTATATTCCCGGAGGAGTGGTTCTGTGAGTAATTAAGTGGCCTCCAAAATACACGGAGTTTATTCTTTCTTATCGAATCGCAAAATCGAAGATGTCCTGAATGGCCACTCTTCTAGATCAAGGCTCTATCCTTGAACCAAGGCTGTTTCTAATTTCCACCAATGGCCTTCTTGATTAGTTCTCAACTCGGTATGTATGCTGATGGCACGGCTATTTACTCGTGTCTTAATAGTATATCTGATTGGTTCGATATGGTCAAATTGGCAGCTGATCTAAAAAATGATCTACATTCTGTTGTTAAATGGGGCAACGAATGGCTTGTTAAATTTAACGCCTCCGAAATGAATCTGCTCTATTTTAATCATCTGAGAGAACGCTTTTTGTCTTTCATCTCCCCAGGAGAGTAACTTATTACACCTACTTGGACTAATGTTTTCCGCTAACATGCGGTGGAAGATTATATTTAATTAATTGAATCAGTTTGAAGCTAAGAGAGTTGTTTCATTATGCTGTGCAAGACAATGTTTTCCTCACCAGAATCTATCTTAAATATTTATAAGTCTACTATTCGTACATGCATAGAATATGGCTATCTGGCGCTTCTGAAATATATTTACAGATCATTGATATAATCAAAAAAAGAATCTAAAATGTTATTTTTCCTGACCTGGCACAATGATTTCAGTCACTTTCCCACTACTCTAACATAGTACCTTGTGCCTTTTCTATGAACATTTTCATCATAATTGTCCTGATGAACGTTACTCCATGGTACATAGAACTTATGGATTTGAGCGAAGTACCAATTTGGTGTAATGCTCTCATCATTTTACATTTGAAATCGGTAGATGTAACCGTAAGTTCTATGCTAACAGTTTCTTGGATCGTATTTCTGGCTTGTGAAACTCTCTTGCAACTTCTAGCTTCTCAGTCAAATTTGATATTCAAAAAAATAAATGCAATGCTAATAGTTAACTTTTGTCTTCTTAATTCCTGTTCTTTTATTATTCTCTCTCCTTAATAGTGTATTTTTTATATATTCTACAACGCTTAAAAAGACACTGGGTCTTAATGAATTCATGGTCTTCCATGCGGCTAAATTATTTTAAAAAATGCGATGTCAAGAGGCCAGTTCTCTTCTGCAAAGACTATTTATTGATGTCTGATGCTAGCAAAACGCTTGCTGAGCAGGTTGAAACATCAAAAGCCTGGAATGCTTAGGTCTTCCAAGAGGAAGTTATTAAACTTATTTCCATGAATGAATTATTTTCAAAAATGTGATGCCAAGAGGCCAGTTAAAGCCAGCAAAGACTAAAGATAAATGTCTGATCCTAGCAAACCGTTTGCTGAGCAGATTCAAACAACAAAATCCTGGAAATCTTAGGTCTTCAAAGAGGAAGTTATTAGTATTATTTTCATGAATAAATTCTTTTTAAAAATGTGATGTCAAGAGGACAGTTCAGGCCTGCAAAGACTAAATATTAATATCTGATGCTAGCAAAACGCTTCCTGGGCAGGTTAAAACATCAAAATCTAGGAATGCTTAGGTCTTCCAAGATGAAGTTATTAAACTTATTTTCATGAATGAATTATTTTCAAAAATGCGATATCAAGAGGCTAGTTAAAGCCGGCAAAGACTAAAGATAAATGTCTGGTCCTAGCAAAACGCTTGCTGAGCAGGTTCAAACATCAAAAACCTGGAATGCTTAGGTATTCCAAGACGAAGTTATTAATCTTATTTTCATGAATTAATTATTTTTAAAAAATGTGATGTCAAGAGGACAGTTCAGGCCATCAAAGACTAAAGATAAATGTCTGATCCTAACAAAACGATTGCTGAGCAGGTTCAAACATCAAAATCCTGAAAATCTTAGGTCTTCAAAGAGGAAGTTATTAGTATTATTTTCATGAATAAATTCTATTTAAAAATGTAATGTCAAGAGGACAGTTCAGGCCTGCAAAGACTAAATATTAATATCTGATCCGAGCAAAACGCTTGCTGAGCAGGTTGAAACATCAAAAACCTGGAATGCTTAGGTATTCCAAGAGGAAGTTATTAATCTTATTTTCATGAATAAATTTATTTTTAAAAATGTGAAGTCAAGAGGCCAGTTCAGGCGTACAAATAATAGATATTAATGTCTGATCATAGCAACATGGTTGAAACATCAAAACCAGGAATGCTTAGGTCTTCCAAGAGGAACTTATTAATCTTAATTTCATGAATGAATTATCTTTAAAAATGTGATATCAAGAGGCCAGTTCAGGTTTGCAAAAACTAATTATTAATGTCTGATTCTAGCAAAACGCTTTCTGAGCAAAGTTGAAACATGAAAAGTCTGGAATGCTTAGGTCTTTGAACAGGAAGTTATTAATCTTTTTTTCATGAATATTTGTTGCTGCTAATCACGAAATGAACGCAAATAATAAAGACGTTTCATTTTTTATTTTAGTTTTTCTTTTTTCTATTATTTAATTTTTCTCCGATTTTGTTTTTTGTTCTTGTTTTATTTTCAGACTGAGACCTCATTATCTACCTTGCTACATGATGATTTAAAGCGTCAATTATGTCTCTACGGGAAGCCGCATAAATCGTATCTTCTATCAAAGAAATTGTTATTTCCAATTTTCCTGTTTCGTTTCAAGGCAAAATGAAATCAAACGGCGATAAATTTTTGCTCCAAGTAACAATCTTTTCTATACGTTAAATTTATCATTCGATTTCATGATTAATTGCAAATTTCCGCCACACAATTCATTCTTTATGCGAACTTTGTTATTAATTCTCAAGGGAAAATTTTCTCTAGTATTTAAAACATTTAAACACGATATTTTTGGTGTGGGGTGTGTTTTGTTTTTAATTTCCCAGATATACTTAGAAAGCATTGTGCTGTTCGCATATTTACTATTTGTGAAAGATGTTTTCCGTACATAATTTATTTGTTTCCAGGGTCCTTCAGTTACTCCTATGTATACTTTTTCTTCATTATCTAGTGATTTTATCGTGGCTTGGTATATTACGTTGTTTTGTAAACAATTACCGTTTAAGGGACATTCGTTTTTTATTCTGCAGTTGCACGTGGGTTTAATTTGTTCGTGTGGTTTGTTGATAATTTTCCTGTTGTGCTTTTTTATTATACTGTGTTTTTGTTGAATATTTTGTGTAGGGTGTTTGATTCCCGGAAGAGTTTGTGTAAAAGTTTGAAGAATATGTTTCCTACGTTTGTTTTTATATATATATATATATATATATATATATATATATATATATATATATATATATATATATATAAACAATTTTTATTAAATTCAGCAGCTAATGTGTGTCTGTTTAATGTGTTATTGTTAAACATTAAACAGACACTCTTTAGCTGTAGAATTCAATAAAAATTGTTTATATATATATATATATATATATATATATATATATATATATATATATATATATATATAAACAATTATTATTAAATTCAACAGCTAAAATGTGTCTGTTTAATGTGTTATTGTATTTTACCAATTTCTAAATTAGCTTAAAATATTGATAACAGGATAGAAATTATGGATAAACTCCCAAGTTAATTTTTATTTGTTTTCGATTTTTTTCTCACAAGTACTTTCGGCCATCTCAGTTAGTCTCCAGCGATATGTGCTGTCAATGTGCTAGTCAACATTCCACTTACCACATCTTCGTATTTTATAGAGAGCTGAACGTTTGACACGATCCAATGTGACAATGTGCGTAACGGGTGCAGAATTTACAAAATTGGCGAACACTCTCTTTGTCTCCACCCCGAGAGTAAGAGAAAAACGTTTTCTGTATAAGCCCCTTTGATTATTAATCCTTCCTGAATGGACCACTTTCGGAATTCTTCAAGAAAATTTGCAGGATAAAGTCATTTTTTTTTAAAAATAAATCAATGGCGAAGTGACCTACCAAAATTCTTGTGCTCTATCATGAAATTTGGGACGTGCGAGTAGTGTTATGGCTATCTGCTAGGAATGAGAATTCGCTAAACCGAGATCGAATTCCAGTCGCATCCGATTCATTCACTTACGGTTGGAATCGATCTCCTTATCCTTATAAATAGTAAGACTTGTATCAGAAAAATCATTGTTATTCTAAAAAAATTTTAAAACAATATTCACATTATTATTACAGTGCTGTTTGATAAAAGTGATTCACCTTATCTTTTGAATTTAGCTCAACTTTCGTTTCATCGGAGAAGAGAACATTCTTCCAGTCTCTACGGTGACATTTTTGTAATAGTGAGCCCATTCAAGTCTCTTTGCTTATTAGCGACGTAAACCTTCGTGTACAAGATTTGTAGCCTTGTTATAACAGACACCGACGGACTGCTGAAAAGGCAAGACTAACACCTTGCTCTTCACTTAGACTGGCTGCAATTTCTTGGCTAGTTATAGTCCTATTCTTCGCAACTTCTCTCTTGATTACCCTGCCAGTTCTATCATCAATCTTTTTCTGTCGTCCCCTTGTTTCCTTCCTTGGAGCAGGAGCGGCATCATTATGTGCCCTGTGCACTCGAGAGACAGTTGATTGCGAAGTTATAGCAATTTCTGCAATTTCTCTCGTAGACTTGTGTGCATTTGAGAGGGCAATAATAGATGCCATGCTGGCCCAAATAAATAATATTTATAATAATCCTTTCTAGTTCTCTATCCGCTTCTTGATGTTAATCTGAAATTCATTAAGATAGACGCCGTAGTTTTTTCTGACCCAAGTACTTTTTAAAAAAAAAGCACCATCGGAATGATTACGGTTACAATAAGTTTGTCTTTACAATACACCTCTGAAGATGATCTCGGAGGAATGAAGATATGCTGCCCATATATATATAGAGAGAGATATAGATAGATATATATATATGTGTGTGTGTGTGTGTGTGTGTGTGTGTGTGTGTGTGTGTGTGTGTGTGTGTGTGTGTGTGTGTGTGTGTGTGTAGGAGTAAATTGATTATTTATAATCTAGGTTTCGGGCTATATTCGCCGTACAAGACGACCCGAATCTTTAAACGACTTTTTGAGACACACATCTTCCATGCTAACAACTTACCATAAACCACAGGATTTAAGGTTCACAATTTACACCTGGAGTATAAGACGGCCTTTTATTGGTGTGTGGGGGGTTAAGATTAAAAGGTCGCCATGTACACCGACATGTACGGTATATTTAATTATTTGTGCTTGCGTTATGCATTTACATATTCGTTCTTGCGTTAGGCCTTTTTTTTATTCTGTGAATATAAATGTAGATATATTTGTATATCACAGTGTGCTGGTAACACAGTTTTTATGCCCGGCTACCAATCCTCAATGACCGAACTATTTGCGTAGAATCCAAACCTATGATGAATTACGTGAACACGAAGGTGTGTCAAATCAAAAGTCTCAAAAGAACACGAAAACAATGTAAAATGCACCTATTTTTGTAAAGACGACTAAGTCCCACTTCCAAATACGTAGTAAATAAATTGAGCAATGTCTGTCTGGCGTAAGGCCACAGATTTGAAAAACGCGAAAAGATCGAAAATGCTAACCTATACAATTATACAAAATTAGCTCGCTAACATCTGTGCCACAATAGCTGCCCTAAATACTTATATACCCTATCGTCCGACATTTACAATAAGAGACCTTCATTTATTACAGAGGAGCTAAACCCCAAAATGGGTCCATCTGCTAGGTGGATGCTTGTGAAGTTTGTCAGGGTGTACTAATATATACTTATAGACTCAAGTATAAACGCAACCAGTTGGCTAACGTCCACATCACGTTGAAACACCGGTTCCCGTACGAAGTTATCGTCCTGGGTCCGACGTTAAACTGCATCCAACAGCAAGGCCTCTGATCAGGAGGTTTTGAGGAAGCGTGGAACCACCTCTTAATTGCTGGTGTTCCCAGGTCCACCCAGACCCGGTATGGTAGCACCTGTTGGGGTCCTAGCTATGGGAAAATAGTGAACTTCCAGGTCTTTTCCAGCACGTTGAAACAATGATGTTGCCAACTACACTTTTTTGAAACAATGATGTTGCCAGCTATACGTTTTTGATATATTTAGTAAATACTGGATCTGGCATTAAATAACCCATAGTGGTTGATATGCCATAAAACCCCAACCAACCAACGTATGAAGTTAAGCAATGCTGAGCCTGGTCAGATGGGTGATCTCTAGGGAATTGGGAATACGAGGTGCTGTAAGCTTGGATGTGCATGTGGTGTAATGGATAACAGCTCGGAATTTTTAGTCAGGAAACCGAGTTCATATTCCCGAGTTCTTTATATTCACTTACGCGCAAATACTCTTGGGATATGCATGAATCCATCTCTACTCCCCCTAGCTATGGGTTAATTAGTAAGACTTTTATCTGTAAACCATTATTATCTCCAAAAAATCTTACAATCTAAAAATATTTTCTGGGTTTAAATAACCTGCAATGGGTTTGCAAGCCGTAGAAAACAAATCAATCAATGTAAACATAATCGATATTTGCCTATTTACTTAAGTATAAACCTGGCCATTGTTTGCCTATAGAAATCGATAAAATTATTTACCTTATTCGGACTATTGCACTCATCTTTGTCGCCAAATTTATTACAACGTTTCGGCCGTTGGACGCTCCGGCCTTCTTCATGTGGTTGGAATGTCGCACTGAACCCTTTAGTTCGTTCACTGGGGTAGACTGTTCTAGTTCCACGTGCCATGTTTGGGTCCTGTCACTGAATCTAACCACCGCCTTTATCCACTGTGCCATGTGTCCTCAAGGATAAAGGCGTTGGTTAGAAAGACTGTGAGTTCAATACCCGGTTAAGGCAGTGGAGAACTTTCAGAGGGAAAAATTAACCGGAGATAACTGATAACTGTCATCTATTAAACATGGCACGTGGAACTAGGACCGTCTACCCCAGTGAGCGAAATAAAGGGTTCAGTTCGACATTCCAACCACCTGAAGAAGGCCAGAGCGTACGACGACCGAAACGTTGTAATAAATATGGCGACAAAGATGAGGACAATAGTCCGAATCATGTAAATAATGTACTACTGATGTAAGATGGCAGCGCACAGACATCTTTTGTCCCGACACGAATTGGGATTTATTGGGAAACTGTCTCGATTTAACTTGTCACCTCTTCTATATGATAGTTTCGTTTAGTGCATTTTACAGTTCATTTGGGAATCTTGCAAAGTTTAATCATAGAATCAAGAAGTTCGACCAATATCTACGTGTATACTGAAGTATAATTTAAAAAGGTATTCTAATGTTAAATAACCCAAGAGGATTTAAATATGACGCAAAATCCACAAATTCAACTCAAATCAAATATTTCCAAAAGAAAAGAGAGAACTACTTTATACTTTCTTTGCGCTGTTTTACTCAAATTAAACGAGTGACCGTGGCTAGCAACAGCTAGTCGAAATATTTCCGTGAAATAAATCATTCTTTGGAACTACAAGTTTTTCTTTTAATTATGCAACTACCAACGGAGACAAGCATCCTAACTTTAAAAGAAAGAACTACTTCAGTTCCTGAAAAAATAATAAAAATATTGCAGTACATTGTTCTATATGTACTCCATTCTTAGAGATTGATTTGGCATGGCCAACATGTAGGTAAGTCAATGCCTTTTACTTTAAACTATAAGCCTGTTTCTTCTGCTTTTACATACATTACATACATTTTACATGCATTTTACATTCATTTTACATTGCATTACATACATGAGTCTCACCAAATACTGCGCCAAAAGCCCTTTTTTCAATTCTAAAATGTTGTTCTTTGGCGTCCCCAAGATACAAATCACTATCCCCTCCTGAAACTTCAAGTCGTGAACCGAACGTATTCCTATTTCCACGTTGATGCTTTTGCTGCTCGTCTCTAAATCTCCGTTTAATCGTTCCTAATTCATACACCTACATGTGGTCTCTGTTGTCCTGTGGTGCATAGCCGCGATAACCGGTGGTAGAGTGCGTCTCTCCCCGGGGAGAAATCATTCCTCTTTGTCTAATCAGGGACTCTAATACATACGGTCCCCACGGAATATTAGAACCCGTGTAAACACAGTTAAAAAAAAAAGAACTCCGCTTAACATGTTTTAGAAAAATCAGAGTTGTATTTTATGAAAGTCAAACGAGGGTCGTCTGCAGACTCGTTTCTTTATCGCTTTATTCGCCTAATGCTGAAATTATTGGATAAAATTCAAGGATGGATAAATTCATGACTTTTTGTATTAGATATAACCATTCCCAATTTATTCGAGGAAATAGTCTTGTTATTCGCCTAATGCTGAAATTATTGGATAAAATTCAAGGATGGATAAATTCATGCCTTTTTGTATTAGATATAACCATTCCCAATTTATTCGAGGAAATAGTCTTGTTATTCGCCTAATGCTGAAATTATTGGATAAAATTCAAGGATGGATAAATTCATGCCTTTTTGTATTAGATATAACCATTCCCAATTTATTCGAGGAAATAGTCTTGTTATTCGCCTAATGCTGAAATTATTGGATAAAATTCAAGGATGGATAAATTCATGCCTTTTTGTATTAGATATAACCATTCCCAATTTATTCGAGGAAATAGTCTTGTTATTCGCCTAATGCTGAAATTATTGGATAAAATTCAAGGATGGATAAATTCATGCCTTTTTGTATTAGATATAACCATTCCCAATTTATTCGAGGAAATAGTCTTGTTATTCGCCTAATGCTGAAATTATTGGATAAAATTCAAGGATGGATAAATTCATGCCTTTTTGTATTAGATATAACCATTCCCAATTTATTCGAGGAAATAGTCTTGTTATTCGCCTAATGCTGAAATTATTGGATAAAATTCAAGGATGGATAAATTCATGCCTTTTTGTATTAGATATAACCATTCCCAATTTATTCGAGGAAATAGTCTTGTTATTCGCCTAATGCTGAAATTATTGGATAAAATTCAAGGATGGATAAATTCATGCCTTTTTGTATTAGATATAACCATTCCCAATTTATTCGAGGAAATAGTCTTGTTATTCGCCTAATGCTGAAATTATTGGATAAAATTCAAGGATGGATAAATTCATGCCTTTTTGTATTAGATATAACCATTCCCAATTTATTCGAGGAAATAGTCTTGTTATTCGCCTAATGCTGAAATTATTGGATAAAATTCAAGGATGGATAAATTCATGCCTTTTTGTATTAGATATAACCATTCCCAATTTATTCGAGGAAATAGTCTTGTTATTCGCCTAATGCTGAAATTATTGGATAAAATTCAAGGATGGATAAATTCATGCCTTTTTGTATTAGATATAACCATTCCCAATTTATTCGAGGAAATAGTCTTGTTATTCGCCTAATGCTGAAATTATTGGATAAAATTCAAATATGGATAAATCCATGCCTTTTTGTATTAGATATAACAATTCCCAATTTCTTCGAGGTAATAGTCTTGTTATTGTCTTGTGGCTTAAAGTGTCGGTTGCTGAATTTAATGGGATAGTTATTGTAATGCAGGCTCATGGACAATGGATTCAGAGCAATCATTATTAAAAATGAACAAGACCAGATATCAAGGGACATGGATAGGGAAATGAGGACAATCTACTCCGAAGATTAAATGACGTATTCAGTTCGAGATTCCGTGAAAGTTACCCGTATCAACCGGAAGAAGTCCAGATGCTACCACCACCGAAATATTGTAATAACATGAGGATATTATTTGAAATGTACGTCATGTATATAATCAGTCGTTTTGTTTAAGATAAAATAACCTCCCATTACACACGGCCGGTTTGTTCAAATATAGCGTATTTTTTTAACTTAAAACTGACAGAATATCAAATCTACTTGTATTTCATGCTTTAACATTCTATCAATTGTGAGTACGGTTGAAGTTTAACCGTAGTTCGCCAGCGTGCGAATTTTAGCCTTAGGCATAGTTTTACTAGGAAGAGAAAATATATCACCCTTCGAGAACTTTATTTACAAGCGCACTAAACTTGTTAGAATTATGGTACTAAATTCATTGGTGAATAGGTCCATGACTTTTTCTATTACATTTTTAATTTTCCATTTCCTTTGTCATCATTGTATTAGCATTTGTATTTCTATCTTCTTTTAAGTTGGGGTACGAAAAACTGGATCTGAAGAGGCTATTTAAGAACATAAATCGAGACCTTAGGTTAATCTTTTAGTTTTGCAGCAACATGCGGTGTTATGCGAAACTAGCCCAAGCACAATTCTGTTTTGGGATCAGAGCTGAGACAACTTCAAACCTACATGACATCACAGTACATAACCGAATGTAAGAATAAATAGGTTGAGGTGTCCAATTATAATTTAAATACATACGGATCCTTTACTACTGAGGCACCAAAAAATATGTTTATTAGATTTTACTAAACGTTGACTGGGAATAAAATTCGGAAAATTATTTACTTATAATATCGGATAAAATATACTACCTTTGTGTGTGATTTGGCGAGCATGCGCGCTTCGAAAAGTGAGAAATTTTACCAAAGAAAGTTAATTGCTCAAATTTCTTTGCATTATCTAATTATCTAATAAAATGTTGTACGCACTTTTGTATCGACTTCACGGCTCCATCCGAGTTATTTTTAGACGGAAAACAAATTCCGAAGAAGTCTAAGGTTAATCCAAATAGCTCCAAGTAATCTCTCCACAAGACGCAATATATCCATTATTTATTCTATCCAGGATCGAATCCTCAGGTCATTTTTTTATCCATTTTAGAAGATGAAGGCGAGTCGTATACGCCCACTTCCAACTTTAAAATTACTTGCAGAAAATGTATAGATCCCTACGGTTCATCTTTGCTTGAATATTATTTTCGATTGTCATATACATTTCCTGTATACGCATCCTTTCATTTTTCTCTCTGTTTAAATTCGTAATACGAGCTTCGAATATTTTCGTCCTGGTCAATCCATTTTCTTCTTTGTGACTGTGGTCAAACTAATCGATTACAGAAGAAATGATCGAGCTTCAATTATGAGAAACTAGCAGCCATACCCAGCTGGTTGATCAGAAAAAATGTTCAATTAGAATGGAGCAAAAACAGCATCATGTTTAGATGTAACACAGTCCATCTTCTTCAATTACTTTCAAGTACATTCATTAAACACATATTGAATGAATGCAGTTATTGATATAACAGAAGTAGTCTGTATTTATTCAATCGAAGTTAGCTGAAGACATGAATGGGGTAAAACAGGCAATATGAAGACCCACTTCAGACCACAATACCGACATACCGAGTTTGAATAAAATTGGAGGAAAAAGTTAAATTTCTCGATTTTTGATCTGATTTCTCGATTATTGATTTATTTTAAATTATCGATTTTTTTACGCTAAGAACCTATCTCTTACATTGTACAATGTATGTGCCAAGTTTGGTCAAAATCGGTTAGATGGATCTCGAGTGAAAAGGTATCACACAGACAGACAGACAGACAGACAAACATTCTGTTTTATATATATATATATATATATATATATATATATATATATATATATATATATATATATATATATATAGCCAAATTTCGTTGAATAAAACTTCACGAGAAGTTTAAAAGTTTTTTTTTTTGTTTTCTTTTTTTTTTTTTTGCAGTAACTTTTTTGCGAAATCTTTAATATGTTATTCGTAATGCTAGGAATTTTGTTTTTTCTAATTTTCCTAAGGTTACAATTCCTTTATTATTATATATTATGTTTTGCCACATAGTGGATGTTTTTTAATACACCAGATACATTTAGTTATCCGTTAAGATACAATAGGGACCACTGACAGAAAACACTTTCCTCAAAATATACGCAGTGCCATTGAAAACGGATTTTTGGATAACTTGAAGTTGATATCGTATCCCTAGCTGATCAAGGAGTCACCCAGTTTTAAAGGGACTGATCCCAATGCGCCAATCACCACTGAAATTACCCTTCCTAAATTCCAAACAATCTCGCCATCTCATCTTTCAAACCGGAGTAGTTGGTAATTTTCTCACTTTCCTTGTTTACTATATACTGTCATTTGGTATGGCAACCATCAATAATATGACATCTCTTGGTGTCTTTACGTAATACAGTAATATCCGGACGACGTTGATTTATCACTATGTGTTTTCGGAAATCATAGTAGCAGAATATTGTGGGGTTTCTAACATCTTCATTTGGTCTGCAAGGCCGTATAAATTTTCCTTAACTTGGTATCTGTTGTAACCTAGAAAAGGTTACTGAATGAGGAATAACCAAAACGGGAGTTGGAAATGAAATGGTAATCTTTATAACATCAACGAAATACAATACTCGCCAGCGGTGTGAAGTAGATAAACCACTGCTAGTTGTGGACTACTTAGACAACATATTACCCTATAATATTATAATAGAGTCCAACGTATTTATGAAGAGTGGAACTTACCCATTAGTGTTCATAGGTACGGTATATAACAGTATCCCTACTCTCGACGAGATAATCGATGTACAAAAAGGCATATCATATCATGGCGTCTCATATTCTTTGTAATTGTTTTTTTTAATCAATTCACCACAAGCAAGGCAACAGAGCCACTATCACGCAAGGGAGTTACTGAGTGTGAAAGAAAATGAGAAAAACATTCTTAAGGAGGGAAAACAATGAAAGGAGATGAATTATGTAGGCAGAAGATAACGACTGAAATTGCATTTGAATTTTTTTTTAAGATCAAACTTGACTGGAAAGCAAGAAGTCGGGAGAAGCGTTCCGCAACCGAGAAAAGAAACTGTTGATATAGATATTTAAGATTCACAGTTATTATCATTATTATTATTATTATTATTATTATTATTATTACATAATCTCTGTTCAGTATTTTTTCGCAATTACAAATGTAGTGCTCCTACCATTCAGTAACTTGCTTTTCCTTTGAGGTTTTATATAAGCACACGCACACA
>OZ038492.1:31002561-31010061 GCA_964036315.1 Acanthosepion esculentum | reverse complement strand
GATGGCTCATATGACCCGAAACTTAGATCGAGAAACAGCATAATAAAAATATCCAAATGGACAGGTTTTGTCTTTATTTTCCCACGAAGCTAAAGACACTATACGATGGTTAGAATGACTCATAATCAAACATAATAGACATTCATTATTTATTATATATAACAATATATATATATATATATATATATATATATATATATATATATATGTGTGTGTGTGTATGTGTATGTGTGTATGTGTGTGTATCTGCTGCTCCAATACACTATATGTGCATTATTTGCACAACTCTGTGTTTCATGCCAATCTTCAGGTGCTGAGTATGTACACATCATCATTGCTCAGATGCTTGGTCCATGATATCCTCAGCATCCTTCTGTAGAACGACATCTCTGTCGCCTCGAGTATCTTCTTCATCTTCGAGGAAATCGTCCAACATTCGCTGACGTAAAGAAGGACAGATGTCACGTAACTGCTCAGTATTCTTTTCTTCATTACCAAAGTAATCCTCCTGTCTCGCAATACTCTACCCAGCTTTTGGAATACGTCCTTGGCCATCCCGATACGTCTACGGATCTCAGTGTCGCATTTACCGTCGTCTGTCAGAACGCTTCCCAGATATTTAGACTGCCGAGTCTGCTTGATTCTAGTGTGCCCAACCTGCTAATCGCATTTCGGGCTCATCCTTTTACTGATAACCATGCATCCTACACACACACACACACACACACACACACACACACACACACACACACACACACATATATATATATATATATATATATATATATATATATATATATATATATAAAGTACAGATAGGAAATGTTTAACAATCTAACACGTTTCCTTTTGAAGCTTTAATAAAGTCGAACATTTTAGATTGAAAAATTTCATATTTGGTCTTTATCGTATCATTCCGTCGGATTCCGATCTATATTTTATCTATATCTGATCCTAACTTGAATAAAGAGCATTGTTAATGTTTACCTTGATAATTTTGTTTCATCTTTATGTCTTTAACATGACGCAGGAGTGAAGCATGTCAGTAAAGCCTTCAGCGGCAGCAATAAGAAAAATAAGCGACCGGCAAAGGCGCGGTCAAGCATGCCAAGACAACAGCAGCAGATTGGCAGGCAGTAAGAATTTAGTGGCATAGGATAGTGGAGATTCAGATGCAGTGGTAAAAGAAGATGGCCAGGTAGTCTTAGAGAACTGCGGAACGTGAATACACTTTCAAAAGTTAACCGGATATACAGATGCCTGAAGAAGGCAAGAGAACACATAGTTGTGTGAAAAATAAGGAATTAATATTAAGAAAAAAACTCTCTCTCTTTCTCTCTTTCTCTTTCTCTCTCTCTTTCTCTTTCTCTTTTTCTCTCTCTCCCTTTCTCTCTCTTTCTCTTTCTCTCTCTCTTTCTCTTTCTCTCCCTCTCTCTCTCTCTCTCTCTCTCTCTCTCTCTCTCTCTCTCTCGCTCGCTCTCAGAAAGCATTTCTACAGATACGAAAAGCCGAAATAATTTAGTAGATTCGTCAAAGGTGGCAATTTTCCGTATTGATTGTATCAATTTTTAGTTTCTGTTCCAGAAAAAAAAATTATTTTTTCTAACGTCGAAGGCGCATAAGCTTTTCGAGACACGCTAATTTGTCCCGCTATCTTTCCGAAAAAAAATAATTGAATATCCGAGTGAAACGAGTTTACACTTGGGTGTGACTATGTTAGTCAAAAATAAACTTTATTTTCATTCCAATAAAGCAACTTCCAATATCCAAGGTAAATAAATCGTATCTTTTTAATATGGCTTTTATTTACTCGTCTTTATTCTATTCGCCTCTCATTGAAATTTATTTTTCTGCCAGGATTGGTAACAATCTCCTTTATCTGACTCAGAAGGAGAGAAAAGAATAATATTTCGTTTCTCCTACTCTTTTTTATTCATATTTTCTTTATTCTCATCGGCCTTTATCTTTTACTTTCGTATTCTTTCATACTTTTTTTTACTTCTTTTCCCGCCTTTATTTTTATTCTCTTCTCACCGCTTCTTTCATCGCTTTGTTTTTCATTTTCTAATACTTTTTTTTCCTTTCATTCTTTTTTTTCTTCTTTTTCTTCTTCTTTTTTCCTATTCTTCTTCTCCTTCTTCAGAACACTTTAATCTTTATTATTATTATTTAATTGAATTTTAATAAAATACACGTCCTGTGCAGCTCAAAAGAATCTCACTAAAATTATTCAAAGAAAACACTTTTATCAAGGAACTCTCCAAAATATATGCTATTAGAAATATGCAATATGATAGGTCCTGACCTGTCATTCCGGCCCCAGTCACTTTCTCAGATGTGATGTGGCTTCCTTGTATCTTTTCTATAAAAATTTTCATGGCAACTGCTCTAACGAGATATTTTCACTGGTGCCCCAAATGCAAGAATTTAAGCATGCTACTAGTTTGGCATTTCGATTCCACCCTTTTCCTCTAGGAACAGTTAAATGTAACTGCCTCTTCTACTCCCGCCTTGCTTGGGGTGAAATGCTTAAATACACACACACACACACACACACACACACACACACACACATATATATATATATATATATATATATATATATATAACTTGGGGTAAAAATTTACATATATATATATATATATATATTGCTTGGCGTAAAATGCTTAAATATATATATATATGTGTGTTTTTGTGTGTGTGTGTGTGTGTGTGTGTGTGTGTGTGGTGAGGGAGGTATAACGATATATTAATTTTTATATATCAATCTTATTTTAGGGAAAAAAAGTATGAAAAAGTGTAAAAAGTTTCAAGGTGACTCGATTCGTTCGATGATTTCCAAAGGACGAAACGTGTCACACAAAAACTTTTGCCTCTTTGTTATACATACATATATATACATATATATGTGCATATGCATGTCATTCGCAGACAGTAATGTTTCGCTGTATTACCCCTCTGTGCGACTAGACATTCGAATGCCTCAAGCCAGGATTGAAACCCAACTGATTTGGTGTTAGACAGAATTTCTACCACTGAGTTATCTTCATTCAACAAAGTGAAGCAGCTAAATTTAGCGTATTGTTTTTACGAATGTAAACAAATGCCAATCAGCCGGAGGGCTCTATTCATTTTACTGAAATGGATAAGTAAGGAAGAAGTAATAAAACCTTTATGAATTTAAACTGATTTGCTAATTATTTAGGTACATCAGATTTTTTTTCTGAAACGGAATAGTGTGTTTTGTGATGTCAACGAATTCTAGTTGTCACTTTTGTGATATCAACGAATACTCGTTGTCACTTTTGTAATGCTCGTTGGAGTAGAGACTTTGGAATTGCAGATACAACTAGAGTAACGCCGTTGAACAATACTGATGTCAGACGCCTTCGAATAACTCTCGCACTAATAGTACTTGCTTGATAATTCTCGCTCGAATAGTAATCCGTATAGTGATCCGAATAGAGAAATTGTATAGTGATTAGACTAGAGAATAGTGGCCCATATGGTAATAGAGGATAGAGTAGAAATAGAGATCGTTTGGCATCACGCTACATCTCATATATTCGTTTCCTCTATGATCACGTGATCCCCTTAATTAAATAATGGGATCGCCTGGCGATCTATGTTCAAAATCAAGTGTCGACATTTTATTCCTATATAAGTGTACACTCGTAAAAACTGGGTACATCAATGAATTATTTATTTGTATGATACATATGACGATAGTTGGAAGTGAAGGCAGAGTTTTGGGTAGGCTGTATAGAGTACGTATTACTGGATAAGATTCAAAGAGTTTTGTTTATGTTTGTTTGTTTTTTTCAGTAATTCTTCTTGTCTATTTTATTCAATCGAACATATTGAAATGATATATATATAGAGAGAGAGAGAGATAGATAGACAGATAAATTTGAAGAGTCTAAGATAGATAGATAGATAGATAGATAGATAGATAGATAGATAGATAGATTTGAATCGACTAAGAGCTCTTCGTTAGAATTGAACGTTCTGGCAGCTGGTCTAGGGTTTATATACATTACGTACATAATGCGTTAAAATATTCTATTTCTCTGCCGTGTGCCGAAAGCTTAGGAGTAGAGTCTCTGACTGATTCCAAATTGGTCGAGTTTTGATACGGGCTTAAAGTAGTCGGATGTCTATCCTCACTGATGAGCTGTGATACAGCGAAACAGTCTGCCTGTGGATGATATATATATATATATATATATATATAGAGAGAGAGAGAGAGAGAGAGAGAGAGATTCAGAGTCCGATGGGTAAATTGTCGCAAATTTATATTTTTAATTTCGCGCATGCGCATTATTTGTTTTTAATTTTGTTGACTGCACATTATAGTAAGATAAGTTGGGCAACGTCTGTGAGAAAGTAGAGTACAATGGGGCAATTCACACCATCAGAAATTTTGAAACGGTATGTTGAACTGCTTGGCATTCGCGCCGAAAACTGCAATACGAAAATTTCAGAGTGGCTGGGTGTCAATCTGAAGATATTGCAGTGGATTGTCTAATGGTGATTACGAAGGTACAGCAGCTCCGAAAACTCACTCTGGTCGTTCTGATAAGAAAAGAACTACCAAATTTGTTCGTAAGGACCTCAGACTAAACAGTGTCCTATATCAATGTCCTATATGTGTTGAGGAGGAAGTGGTAACTCCTGGAAAACACTATGTCTGGCAACAAGGCTCTGCACCATGCCACTCAAGTGCAAGAACCCAGTCAGACATGTCTGACAATTTCTGCAACCACATCACCCTTCCATCTGGCCACCAAACTCCCCAGACTGCAACCTCTTTGATTATTAAATGTATGGCGCAGCTGAGCGAGATACCATCAAATTCCTTGTAACACTGACATCAAGGTTTATGGCAGCATTCCCCTACTTAAACCAGGGGAACGTCCGGAAGAGTTGTTGGAGATTCCGAAGTCCTCTGGAGGCCGTGTTTGAAGCAAGTGGCGATCTTATTGAATTCATTTACTTCTTAATCTATACTATCTATAATTTTCTGATTTGTTATTAAACAGAATATATTTAAATCTTCATTTAAAATTTTTGTTGAGTTTAAATGAAATATATATGTGTGCGTAGATAGATTTAAATAGATTAAGATATATATATATATATATATATATATATATATATATATATATATATATGTATATATATATATATATATATAAATTCTCATTAGTGATGTTTTCCTTTTACAGATATATTTTACATTTTCAAATTTTACAAACAGACACACACACACAAATAAATAAATAAATATATATATATATATATATATATATATATATATATATATATATATATATATATATGGGAGAGTTTCTTTGCCAATTCTCTAGATACGGGTAAATACTTTAATGTGCCCGCCTCAAATATATATATATATATATATATATATATATATATATATATATATATATATAAGAAATCGGTTAGAGTTTTCCACGAAAACGATAAAGTTATTAGGACGATTATCTTTAAATATACATTCTTGAGGATTTCTCGTATGTTGTATCTCGATTCATAACAAAGTCGACTTCATTCAGAATTTTATTGCTTAATATTTTTCTTTCATTCCTACTGTTTTTAGATATTCCACATTGTATCAGCATTTGTTTCGAATGGAAAAAATATATGAGGTATGAAACTGGTCTTAATTCTATCTATCTATATATATATATATATATATATATATATATATAAATATATATATATATACTTATGACTCTTGTCGTACTATGCAGCTGTGCCCTCTTGGCAACTCTGATCATGCAGTTGTGCCTGTAAGCATCATCTTCCGCTCCCTCACAAACCAAGAACCTCCTAACAACAGAATATCCTCCTATTATCAACGATCAGATTGTGACTCGTTCTCTGATTACTTTCGTGACGTTCTATGGAATTAAGTTTTTAATCATCCTGTCTAAAATTTACGTCTGAGGTCTCCTCCTGGGTGAAAGCTTTCATTCCAGCAAGGAAATGCCAAGTTAAACCGCGTTCATCTCCTTGGTTGTCCCCTGTATGCTCGGCCGCTATAGCCAGATGAAATCACTTTTTCTGTCTGTACCAGAGCGACTAGTCTGATTGCAATAGATGTCTGTCTCCGCTCGTAACGAGTGAAATCGTGTCCTCAATGAAACAAAGATACTGCTTGCTAATAGAATGAAACAGCATTATAGCTTCTCGCAAGTTCGGTTCCAGAGATTATTGGCAGCTTTGAAATAGTGTGCTGAACCACAGCGAATCCTCAATACCTTCTCTATTCGATCAATTTAAAGTCCTGACATCTACTGCAAATATGTTTGAATGCTTTACTCGGAAATTCTCTTCTAACTCGACTCATCTGGATTACACACACCTGATTTTTCCCCTAGAACTGAGGCTATACTGTGTGGTATGCGCATAACCCCGCCGCTGATCGCTAGACTCCCACCAGGCAAGTGGAGGTGACGGGATCCCAGCCGTTGTGCTATAGAAATATGCTCTCAAACTAGCCCCAGTCCTCTCCAAACTCTACAACTATTGCTTCGCTTCTTCCTGCTTTCCAGCTTGTTGGAAGTCCTCCTCTGTAGCCCCTGTTTTTGAAGAAGTCTGGAGAGCCTTGTGACCCTTCTAACTATCGCCCTCTTAGTCTCCTACCACTTTTCGGCAAAGTATTAGAGATTTAATCAACGCTGAAGTGGTTAAGTATCTTACCACATACGACCTACTTAAAATTAACACTAAATCTTGGGCTAATACGTCAGCCCATATGACGATCAAGCCATCAGTATGCCCTTCGTGTGGATTTATTTGTGATTTTTTTTTCACATACGAAACCTAAACATGAAAACTGAACTGAAAAACACTCATACATCGAAGACGGAAAAGTCCATCATATATATATATATATATATATATATATATTAGCACCTTGAATAAGTTCTCGCTGTCTTCCAACAGATGGCGTTCCCAGAACTGCGTGTGCGTAGTTTTAGATGGTAACGCATCTATTAGCAAGCTTGAAATTCAGTCTATATCATTTCGCCGAAATGTAAACAACTTTGTTTTTCATAGCGTTAAACATGTCAGATTTGGTGCCAAAGAAATTGTATTTACGGGGAATTTTACTGCACTATTCTATTTAAAAGAAATCTGCAGCTGAAGCACAGTGAATTCTTGTTGAGACTTTCGGTGACCATGCTCTGTCGGATACAAGATACTGAGATTGGTTTAGATTCTTCAAAAGTAGTGATTTTGATGTTGAAGATAAAAAACGCTATTGTGCACCCAAAAAGTTTGAAGATGAAGAATTGGAGGCATTACTTCATGAAGACTCGTGTCAGGCGCAAGATGAACTTTTAGAATCATTAGGAATTGATCACACATCAGTTTCGAAACTTTTGAAAGCATTAGGAATAATACAAAAGTATGGACACTGAGTCCCGCACAAGTTGAAACCGAGAAACGTCGATCGGCGTCTTATCAGGT
>OZ038492.1:30965061-30997561 GCA_964036315.1 Acanthosepion esculentum | reverse complement strand
GGGTTGGAGTTTATTTATTGCTAGAGCCTTTCATTGTTTGTAGCTAAATATCGGTTCCTACTATTGTTTCTTATACAAGCCCCAAGTATGTTTTCCTGTGATTCACAGAAAATAGTTTTTATTCTACAATGGTCCAATATTATTAATAGGCGATGGGGAATTTAAACTTGAACCCGTTAAGATTAATGTAAATTAGTTGAATAATAGAGTTATAGAGTGTGGGTAATACCCGAGCATCCAATGGAATAAATCGCACTGTCCAGCATGTACTATTTACTATACTATATACGATACCGACATTTAACTACAAACAACGAAAGGCTCGAGCCATAAATAAACACCAACCACAGACCTCTTCCTCGGAATAAGATACCTTACGCCCTCCACCAGTAGCTAACACATGTCACTTCTCATTAACAAGGACTCTACCAGAGGAGGACTGATATTGAAAATAAATTTAAAACGATACCTTGAGACAGACACTTAAGGGCCGATGATAGCTTCGTACAGGCCGGCTTGAAATAGACTATCCCCATATTGAGGTATTTTTTTTTTGCTGTAACATACATATATATATATATATATATATATATATATTATACTAATAGTAATATATATATATATATATATATATATATATATATATATATATATATATATTATACTAATAGTAATATATATATATATATATATATATATATATATATATATATATATATATATATATATATATATATATATAAATAAATTATACTAATAGTAATACTCGGTTGGAAAAAAACCTCGGATAGCACAACTTGTAAGTATATCAAAACAAATTGGCACCCTCGGAAAAAAAATTGGAAAATAAGAAAGAACTAGACACGTCCAGTGCCTTAAGTTTTTAGTCCAAAGAAAAAAAACAAGCGGCTTATCAAGCTAAAACTTAGATTGCTCAATACGCTAAGTAGAACTGGGATAAATTCATATATATATATATATATATATATATATATATATACTATTTTAAAAACTAGGAATTTATTAATGGTAATAGTCTCTAAGGCCCTTTCAGGAGAAAATCGTTGGAAAATTAATAAATTAAACGAAAAGAACAGCAAGGAAAATGAAGAGCAAAAAACGGAGAGGAAAACACGCTAAAATGTCATATAAGTATATATATACTTATAACGAGGGGAAGGGAAATTGCGTGTAAATAATTAGCGAGGGACAGTTAAAATAAAATATCCCCCAACAAATTAAGAGACTTCACAAACTCCTTCTGCCGGCAGAGAGAAGGTTTCTGTAATCCTATACAGATATACATATATATATATATATATATATATATATATGTGTGTGTGTGTGTGTGTGTGTGTGTGTGTGTGTGCGTGTGTGCGTGTGTGTGTGTACACACATTTCTTCGTAGTGCAATAATTAGGTGTGTTACAGTTATTCCTTGTCATCTGAAGATCACGAGAACATGAAACTTGAGTAAGGGCTCCAGCTCTCCTTTGTTTTTATTCTTTCAACCTTAAATTTTTAGAGGAAAACCAGACATTGACACATTAAATCTGTTACCGGAAGTTATATATTGATATGGGAGGGGGATAGGTTAAAAAGGCACAACGAGAAAGAGAGAGAAAGAAGTTGTGATAAAGTGTCATTAGTTTTTTTTTTTGAATGGACGCTGTTTTTTGCTTTACTTTGAGAGTTCATAAATATTATACTTTTTTTATATAAGTTTGAATGTTTAAACAGTCTAAGGAATTTAATTATATGTTAGTTAAAGTTTTTTTTTTTAAACTTTATTACAAAAATCTGGGGATTTAATATGATATAGTCGATTAGAAAAGTATTCATAGAATTTACATTAAAACACTAAAAGTTTTATTTTCAAATATAAGTTTACTTCTAGTTATAATTGATTATTAAGGTGATATCTCTATCAGTTTGAATTTTATTCACGAGTTCAATTAGCGACTACTTTTAGATTGGTAATTTCTCTTACTTAAAATTTAGTTTTAAGTTAATATGGAGTGATATTTGAATGTAATATTAGAGATCTTTCTCTATCATATATTGTAATATATATATATATAATATCTGGATAAAATAAATGAAACAAAATTGGGTGTGTTTATATATATATATATATTCTCCTTTCTGTCCATTATTTTTCTTCACTCTTATGTTCAGTCTCCTCTGCCGCTTTTCTTTGGATATACTTCAGAAATAGGTCAACATGTCAACATCTATCTCTTTCCTTCTTTATCTCTTTTTCCTTTCCTAATTTTTTTGCCTGTCTTTTATCTTCCTCTGTCTCAATCGCTTTTTCCCTTTCAAGATATATATATATCCCCTTCGCCCACCCTGGCACCCCCCCCCCTGCCACCAATTTAAACCTGCTCTTCAAACACATGTGTACATAACTTAAAAATAATAATTACTGAAGTCTTCTTATGCCTGGAGTATTTGTCACTCATTAATTTGTACAAAAATCTCGAGCTGAGGAATTAGAATCGAATTTCGATTCTAAGGAAATAAATTGTAATCACCATGAAACCATAAAGTTGTATGTATGTATATATGTATGTATGTATGTATGTATACCCCGAACTACGCTAATGTCTTGATTTTGTTTGACATTTTGGATTTCTCAATTTTCTGTTCCCTAATAATAAAAGAAAACAAAAAGAAAAAAAAATTAGAACCCCACCCCCAAATTAAAATCGATGGAATGTCTAGAAAATTGGAGCAACTCCCGACAAATCGCAACTGTCGAAAGAAACGAAGAAAAAAGGAGAAAACGCTAAACAGTGAGTGTAAAGTGAAAAAAGGACCAGTTATCACGACACTCTACACGTACTCGCATCCACGGAGACGAGCGCACTCACGCGAACACACATCCGCACAGACAGACGCATGAACTCACGCGCCCAAACGCACACACGAACACAAAAAAGAAAAAACTTACCCTAATGTTAAGTGTATAAAAAAAAACAATGAAGAATATAAGCAGTAAATTCCTAAAGAGTATACTGACAGGTCCTCCTACGAAACTCTACTGTCGGGATGCTGAAAATAACATCAATCATCTAAGTGACAAAATATTAATCCTATATATATATATATATATATATAATTATATATATATATATATATAAAAGTGAACATAGAAGTCAACACTTAGAGGTGACAGTCTGTTTCATGCTAGATGCAATCGTGAGGTAGCCTGACGATTGCATCTAACATGAAACAGACTGTCGCCTCTAAGTGTTGACTTCTATGTTCACTTTTATATTTACACACGCTCTATCTCTGATATTGAGCACTTTATACCATAAATATAGCACACTTTAAGACTATATTTCTTCATATATATATATATATATATATATGTATATATATATATATATATATATATATATATATATATATATATATATATATATATATATATATATATAGTGTGCCATGGGTAAATTACCGCTATTTTATATTTTTAATTTCGCGCATGTGCATTGCTTGCTTTTGCTTTAGTTGACAGCACAGTATAGTAGGTTCCAGTTGGCCACCGTCTGTGAGAAAAATAACACCAAGACGCCATTCACTGCACCAGAAATTTGGAAATGACATTCCGTACTACTTATCATTCGCACCAGAAGCTCCAATACGAACATTTTAGGGAGTTTGGATATCAATCTGACGAAAGTGCAGGGGATTCGGAAAAAAGTTGGATGAATCTGCTATTAACGAAGGCGTTTGGAGTGATAACTAGTGATGGCGACATTATGCTTCCATTCATCCTCCCGCAGGAGGTAGTGCTTCCCGGGGTTAAGCGAGTGGCTGCTGGAAGACCCTTTATGATAGATAGATAGATAGATAGATAGATAGATAGATAGATAGATAGATAGATAGATAGATAGATAGATTTATATATATATATATATATTTAAGCTTTTCACTCTGGAAACCACTAGCACGCAAGGGGTTACAGAAGATTTGGAGCGAGAGCAGATAGGAGTGAAAGAGGAAAGGATGTGGAGAAGGATACTGGATAGAACAAGGCAACTGCAGATGTCGATTGACGTTGCATTTGAATAGTTGGAGATTATAGTTGCCAGGAAAACAGGAATAAGGAAGGGAGTTCCACAGGTGAGAGGTGCGAAATATGAAGCTATTGGAGTAGATGAGACGTCTACATTTAACAGTTTCAACAGTGAAAGGGTGGGAGCGGGATGCCAGCCTCGTAGGGCGCTTGAATTCATGAAGCCTGGGAACCAGCGAAAGCAGCTCATCGGAACAATTACCGTAGATAGATAGATAGATAGATAGATAGATAGATAGATAGATAGATAGATAGATAGATATGAACAGCTTAAAATATATATATGAATAAACTTAGAACGATTAGTTTCCGTCTAATCTTTCTTAGTTTATTGCCTGTTATCTATCTATCTATCTATGTATCTGTCTAGTGTTCTGTATATCGGGGAATGGTTACTTTGATCAGCTTTTGGTTTACATCAATATGTCAGTGATTACTGGATGATTTGAGAGGGTTTGTGAAAAAATGTGAGGCGAAAGAATTGAAAAGAGTTGCAGGTCAGTTTTAAACTTGAGGATCAGACACAAATATCCTATCAATAATCGACGTCTCATAAACCACAAGCCTCTGAGGAAAGATTAAAATCGATTAGAAGACCTAGCCAATTCTCACTCCTCCACGACCCTGAATTGCTTCTGTGTCGGTCCAATCAAAGTTTAGAAAAATATCAATAATTAAATGATTCATTATTCAGCGTCTGTATCGGAAAGAAAGGAAAGGTTCATATGACAATTTTCAGATCGTTTGTTTCAGTTTTCGAGATCTTTGAGGTTTCGAACTTTCATCTGCGCCTTGACAAAAGAGTTTAAAAGTGTTTACTTTCGTAGGCGATAAATTGTTTTCTCCCTACACCCCGTCTCCCACAGATGTTACGTCGCAAGCCTATTGCTATCCTACAGCTATTTCCTTGGCAAATGTTCGGATGAGCTTAGTTCCACCAATTCGGGGTTTTACTGTTAAGGCACGCAATGCCACGTACACAGAGTCCTATAATTCCGTCCGTATTCCGTTGGCAAAACGCAAGTTCTACTCAGATAGTTTCTTCTCAAGAACAACACTTTATTGAACAGACCCCAAAGAAGGTGGTTCTGTAATCCCTACAGTCTTAAGCTCTTCATGTCTGGGGTCAACCGTTATCTATCCTATATATCATTATAATGTGCACTTAGTTTTACGTCAATAAAACTTCACTAACCCTCTGCCTTAAGTGGCTCTTGGGATTTAAATTTGGTGATTTTTTTTCAAAATAAAAAATATAAAATATATTCTGACACCGATTATACCATGATAAGGAAATCTTACTTCATTCCCATTCAAATACTGGACCAACATAAATTGTTCTTAAAGCTTGGTGGACATTACGACTAATTATTCAGTTGGTATTTACTTTATTTTAGGGTGTGCGTTGTGGAGTAATGGATATCGGCTCGGGATGAGAATTCCTAGTCGAGTTCGTTATAGTCACTCGCGCACAAATAGCCTAGAATCCATCTTTTCTCCTCCTAGCTATGGGTTGAATAGCAGGACAGGCTGGGTTGGCAACCAGTCTACCGCAGAAAAAATGACAACCGACTTCGGGAAAAATCTTCTCCCTCGTCAGTCATGTATCGGAAGCGTTGTAACCAAGTAACTGGTAAAATAATAACGAAACAAGAGGTTGCAGATAAATCATGTGTTGAACAGTAAATACAACAGGAGAATATTACACAACTTGTGAGTGTGTGTCGGTTGACCAGCGTTCAATCTATACTACTGCTGATATTTAGTAGCCTCCACCCCCACGGGGGTAGATGTGGCACAAGGCCGAGTTTAATGGATCTTTTTCTGCGTAAGACCCATCTAGATGTGAAACTGTTGTAACCAAGTAAATGGTTAAGAAATAACAAAACAAGAGGTTGCAGATGAATCGTGTATTGAACAGTAAACACAACAGGAGAGTATTACACGACTTGGGAATGTGTATCGGTTGACCAGCGTTCAATCTATACTACATTTCCCGGAGGCTTACTTTCCTACTAATTTTATAGTAAGTGGAAGAGTCCATAATAGGCTCATTAGAGGGAGGACACCACAACAGAAAGAGACATGATCGAGACATGATGTGGCACTTAACTGACTGGCTGATATACTTTGCTCGTCAACAAGAATAAAACGATAAATTGCTTATATACTTAAGCTTTGCTTAGTATGACACGGGGACAAACAGAATGAATTCCAACTAAGAATACGTTGTCAATCATCTGAAAGATAAGAGCCTGAAAATCGCCATTCGATATCTTTGCTTTTCGGCGTTTTAACTCTAGAACAATGGCGGAGGCGAAGAATTGCAGGAACGTGCCCGCCAGAGGGGTTAGAAACGAGAAATTTAATTCTTAAAATGTTCTTTCTTTTCATGTGCCGTGTCATTTCAGGACGTAGGCGATCGTAACTCTCCACTTCCCCCTATTCCTTGTGTCTCTCAATAAGTTTCGTACATCTGCCAACTCCCCCAAACCACATTCTGTCATCCACTTGCCTAATCCCGCCAGGTATGTCATGCGTTGCTCTCCCTTGTCTCTTTTTCCCTTTGTTCGACCTGTGAGTATCAGATTCTCCAGACCCTCCTTTCTCATTACGTGTCCCATAAATTTCAACTGCCTCTTCCTTGTGTTAAGTATAAGCTTCCTCCTTGTTTGTATCCTTTCAAAGAGCTCATCGTTGCTCACACGCTCGCTCCATGACATCCTCAGCATCCTTATGTAGAACCTCCTCCGCCGCCTCGAGTCTCTTCTTCATCTTTGAGGAGACCGTCCAACATTCACTGCCGTATAAGAGGACAGATATCACGTAGCAGCTCAGTACTCTTTTCTTTTTAACCAAAGAAATCCTCCTGTCTCGCAGTAATCTGCACAGCTTCTAGAATGCATTCTTGGCCATCCCAATCCGTCTTCGGATCTCAGCGTCGCACCTACCGTCCTCAGTCAAAACACTTCCCAGATATTTAAACTCTTAAAAAAGTTACTTGTGCTTTTTTTCGATTTAATTATATACAAAAATTATTAAAATACATACATACAAAAAACTAAAAACTTTTCATCATCACCGTCATCCTTATCATCACCATCATCATAATCATCGGTCCTGTGGCTGAATAGTGGGATACCTGACCTGCTCTCTCTCTCTCTCTCTCTCTCTCTCTCTCTCTCTCTCTCTCTCTCTCTCTCTCTCTCTCTCTCTCTCTCTCTAAATATCTGGGTTCGTTCGAAAACCCAGTGTATTCACTCATGCGAGTCTTAGGCGGGTAGAGGTGGCGGATCCCTTCCCTCTGCAGGTCAAGCCACAGCCGATGTCCTCCAACTTGAAGACTCGCCTTAATCACGCTCATGTGGCCATTGATTCTATCGTGGAACATCCCCACGCCCTGCCCGTTGACTTTAGTTTAGGAAGCCTTCCATCCAGCGAGGACCTATCGTCATCGCACTGACTGCATACATAGCTATGGATCTACTCCCATTTTGCTCAATGTCCAGTCACCCTACAAGATGGTTTATCCGCCCATTAACAGCTCTTGCTTTTAATCCTACTTGATGTCTGGCCTCCTTAATCGTCAGAAAAAAAACCATCTGGGGTACTGGTTAATTCACCTACTCTATGGCCAGTCATCAAGAACTAACCAGACAACTTTACACTTTTTGATTATACAATAAAGATTAAGTGAAATAAAACACATTTTAGGCTCCTAAACTTAATAATTTGAACAGTATTATACTCTTTGAGTTTCCCATGTACAATAGAGTTGCGTATTTTTTCGCAGCAAGTTGTCGCCATATTTTTACTTTTTTTTCTTTGAGAAGTATAGCACGGAGAGAAAGCGTTGTCTTTGGATTATTCTTCCACCTTTATTCGCAGGTAAATACTCCAAGAAATTACGTAACATCATTAATCCTAGAGTTGCTAATTAATCATTTACCTTCTTTTTTTACGACTTATCGACATTTTGCAGTTTATTTGAAGCCAGAAAATATTTGGATTTTATTTTGGAGATAATAACGCTTTAATGTTTACTGATACATGTCCTATCAATTAACCTATAGCTGAGGTGAGAGAGGTGGATGCCTACGACTAGAAAAACCGACTGGAATTGGATCTCGGATTTCCGAATACAAATTTTGAGCTGTAATCAATTATTCAGCTGCTCATCCCAACTTACTGCACCTGATATTCCCAAGTGGTTACCGATCTAGATACTGACAAGGTTCAAAGTTACATAACCTCAATGATCGCACGAGAGTTGGTATTTCAACGTAATTAATCATTTAGACTCAAATCGTGAATGACTGATGGCCATATCACTGCAAAGAGTTTAAATCATCAATTGCTGACAGCCACTGACATTAAAGAAAACATTAGTTCATGATGCCCGCCGATTAAGGGTTGAAAGTGGCATTATTTACTGGTTATCTACTAATGTTAACTCTGTTTACCACTACGTCTTGGCAATGGAGCAACATGTGAATCTAAAACATATAACTTCAATGTCGAATTCATCACACCAAACACCGTACTATAGTAGACATACCCTAGTGAATGAAAGCGCTTCTGTTATGTGTTTGCGTGATTTCGTACAAGTCGTAATTTAAATCCTTGGCCAACACAGTGCAGAAGAAGTGCCTAACCTAGCTCAAATGAGGAAGAGATTGACCAATACACAATGCAGAAAACGCTAAGATTGATGACATATGGCAGACAGCCTTAAAGAATTCTATTCAATTTTAACAGTAAATTAATATGAGATATATATCAAGAAGACTACTGAGAGTTCCAATCGAAATCTTATGATAAAATGTTGTCTCAGTTGTTTTTCTTACACCGACAAAATCCCAGCTAAGCAATTGCTGTGTCTATTTGCATCTTCTTCTCACGTGCCGCGTTCATTCAAGACTTGAGCGATAATCGTTCACCTCAACTTCCTATCCTTTGTATCTTTTAGCAGTGTCTTTTTCACTATATCTTCCCTTCCTTGTTCTGCCAACCATTTACACAGGCCCGTTGGGTTTGTTACTCGCGGTTTCCCTTCGTCTCTCTTGCCTTCATTGTGCCGGGGGAGTGTCAGATTTTCCATGCCTTCTTACCTCATTATGTGCCATAGAAATTTCAACTGTAGAGATTTTTAACTTTTGATTACTAAACTGTAATCTCAGTTTTGCTTGTGGCGTGCATAAACAACTTGCGTGTCTCATTTCCGTTTTGAACGATTTCTGAGTCTGTTTCCAGAACGAGGCTTTGCTTCAAATTCCACGATTTTCTTTTCCTTCTGCTCTCGACTATACTCCATTTATACGCACGGCACAATACCGAATAAGCAATGGTAGGAGCTGACATTACAGTAGCTGTGAGCATAGTCAGAAAACGATTTCGATAACAAAGTCTTGTCGGAAAACGTTAAAGCCAGTGCTTTCCAAGAAAAGGATTAAAAATAAATTTTTAGTCTTTAAGTATTATTTAATAGTCATTATCGAAAATTCGGAAAGATTTTTAAAAAAATTAATTTAGGATACTGTTTGATTCATTTTTTTTTTTTTTTTTTGTGGACAAGCATAAATTCTTCTTTTAATACAGTATTGCGTTCCGTTGATATGGCGCCGAATTGGTTATGTACAAATTCAGGAGGCACGTAAATGTGAAGAGTTCGACGAGAAATGACGCCTGCGTTCGATAAAAAAAAAATCCTCACAATATTCTGGCCAGGAAAAGAAACAGACTTATGACGAAAACTCTGTTTAGTATAGATTTATTTTTTTATTTACCCCTAGTGGATTAAAAATAATAATATGACGTAAAATGTATGTTAAATGCATTGATTCGGTTTTACAGCTTATCAATTCTTTGCAGGTTAGTTAAAGTCAGAAAATATTTTTAGATTGTGAGAAGTTTTTTTTGAGATAATAAGGATATAGCGATACAAAATACAAGTCTTACAAATTAACCCATAGCAGGGAGAGAAGAGTTGAATTCATACCTTCCCCAAGGGTATTTGAGCGTAAGTGAATATAATGAACTCAACTGGAATTGGAACTCAGCTATCCGATTAACACTCCCGGGCCTTTATACATTACACAACCACTAATCCAACCTTACAACAAGTGGTATTACCATCGACGTTGCTTAGTTTCGGTGATCACACGAGAACCGGTGTTTAATGTGATGTGGCCATAGGCCCTGTTGGGGCGAGGAAGCGTAAGTTATCGGACAAGCAATTTGGGCGATTCTTCTCTGCGTAGAAGCAGCTCACACTGGACGTGTCTACTATCTGGAAAATTTCTTTCATTATCACATATTGTCAACCTTAATTCTTCTTCCGGTTTTATTTACAGGCTGTCAACCCAAAATTAACATCATTAAAATGTGAATATTTAAATATTTAAACTATATGTCTCAGGCAAATTAAATTAAATTAAACGGGCTTCATGTTGAAAAGCAAAAGATTTGTTTATCAAAAACCGAACAAGATATTCAAAGAGATGTAAATTTTATAACCGATTTCATAAAGCTACACAAATGTGAAATATGAAACACATGTCAAATCGGTAGTCCAGCTCCTGGCAAACACGTTGTAGCATGTCTAATAACAGCCAATGTCTCGCTCAAATGATCTCAAATTTTAACAAAAATGCGTAAAAACTAAGTTGAGTGTGCGGACTTATTTCAATATGAATCTACCAGGAGGCTGGATCCCGATGTACCAGTGATAATAACAATGTCCTATTGAAGCAGCCACAACGTTCACCTAACATTTGGTTGTTTTGTATGGGGTTATGTGAAAGGACAGGTCTATATCCCGCCCTCTACCTACAGGCCTAGAGGAACTTAAGCCGACAGGCGCTGGAGAATGTTATGCAAGACATGCTACAACGTGTTGGGCAGTAGCTGAACTACTGACTTGTCGTGTCACAGGTGGCGCGCATATTGAACATTTGTACAGTTTGGTGAAATCGGTTCTAAATTCTATTTCCCTTTGAATATCTTCTTCGAATTTTGATAAATAAATATTTTAATGTTCAATATGAAGCCTATTTAATTTCGCTTGCCTAAGACATGTAGATATTCACATTTTAATAATGTCAATTTTTGGGGGGACACCTCTTTTATATATATATATATATATATATATATATATATATATATATATGCAGGTGTGCAGTGAAATAGGAAAGAACACGTTAGGTAGATAATCCGGTGTTCCTTAATATTTAGCTTTATTTTCAAAAGGACAGTGCTCCATACAGAAGTAGAGCTTATATTATAATAATATTTTTAGTTTTTAAAAATATGATTCCTCCGCTACATAAGAGTTCTCATGTTTCAAAAGCGCTTTTGAAACATGAGAACTCTTATGTAGCGGAGGAATCATATTTTTAAAAACTAAAAATATTATTATAATTATATATATATATATATATATATATATATATATATATATATATATATAAAGGTTGCCCCCCCCCCAAAAAAAATTGACATTTAACAAAATCCCTAGTATCTAGGTTCTATATCACGCCAGTTGAAAATCCCAGGATTTCCGAACTTTTTACATTGGAAGTACAATGAATGAATTTAAAAGATGTTTTTATAACCATCTCTCATCCTTTAATAACGCAGATAAACGTAACATGACTTCACTTTCTAAATACTTTTGGAAATTGAAAGATGAAAATAAAACACCCATGGAAAATTCTAAAACTAGCTAGAACCGCTAGGTCTTTAAATGAACCATGTTTTCTCTGTCTACAGGAGAAAATGGAAATAATTAAATTCTCAAATAGTAACATTTTGTTGAATCAAAGATACGAAACCGTGATAAGTTGTAAACACATAAAGGAATTAACTTTACATTCTTGCTAAAAAATAGTTTTTAACATTAGAACCAATGTTCTTATGTTTATTATCTTTATAAACATTGCATTGCAATCATCGTTAATTTAGCCTAGATTTAGGCATTAAACTAGTTAGTTATTTTACTTTAAATTTAATTTAATCGTAATTTTATTTTATTTTTACTTTTATTTCTAATTTAAATTTATTTTATATTTATTTTTAAATTTATTTTTATTATCTTTATTATTTATTCGTCATTATAGTTTAATTATTTTTCTCTGGCCTTTTTTATTAGAGCTTTATAATTAATGTAATAATATAAAGTATTTTATTTGATATTCTAATTTATATTGTAAAGTTGGTTTTGTTAAGTATTGTAATATTTTCTAAAGCGTTCTCTTCTGAATTCTGTGAATAATTTTGTTTGAATATATGACTTCATATAAAAATGCCATTAAATTGTAAATCTAACTTGTGTGCTACAATCTAACCATTCACGCCGCGTTTCTTTATTTTCCTTGCCTTTCCCTTTTCCGTCTTAAACTGAATTTCATTGGTTTATTTCGTATCAACATCTTACTACTTCTTGTCTTCCTGACTTTCCTCTCCTTACGAATCGGAGAATTTTGTATACTTGTCTATTTCTCTTCACTTTCTTTTTGTCTTTTATATAGGTAACATCGTTAATTTCCATACGTTTTCTCTTAATTTTCTTTTCTGATAAAATCAGTCTTCTTATGTTTATTTTCTATATAAAGATTGCGTGGTTATCATCGTTAATTTATCCTAGTTTTAGGCATCGTATTACTTAATATTTATAACTTACTAGTAGTAAGATTATTCTCGAATTATATATTTTATTTTATTTTTCTTTAATTTTAACTTTAATATTATTTAAATTTTATTTTTACTTTGATTTCTATCTTTATTTTATTTTATTTTTTATTTTATTTTTATTATTTATTCGTTATTTTAATTTTTATTATTTTCCTCTAACCTCTTTAATAACACTTTATAATTGATATAATAATATACAAGCTTAAAATTTATTTGGTATTCTAAATTATATTGTAAAGTTGGTTTTGTTAAATATCGTATTACTTTTAAAGTGGTCTATTTTACATTCTGTAAATAATTATGATTGAATATATGACTTCATATGCAAATGCCATCAAATTGTATATCTAAATTGTTACTACTTTCTAACAATCCACGCCGCGTTACCGTTTAAATTTGTATTCTCTGATTCAACGGAATTTCATTGGTTGAATCTGTTTTCTCCTGACTTTCTTTTCTTTTTCTTTTCCATTTCTCATTTTTTTCTTTCTCTTTCTCTTTCCTCCTTTCTTTTTATTAATTTCTTATCTTCTTTCCTTTCTATTTATAACCTTTTTACCTTTAATTGAAATTTTCCCAAAGACGGAGAGTGAAGCAGTGTTTCATTAATCGTAATTCTGAATCAAATCATTTAGTATACCATCATTGTTTGCCACCTGAAGAAACGTTAATTTAACGTTGAGACAAAATGTACAATTTTGTAGTGGATATTTACATGTTCTCATATAGCAGTGCATAATATATATATATATATATATTAAAAAAAGAAAGAAAAGTAAGATATATAAACCGGTGTTCTTATTGATATTTTTATTTTTACAAAACAACGCTTAATGTAAATTTACAGAGCCTAAATATTATAAATTAACTGATTTAAAAATATGGTTCCTTCGCTACACAGGAATTACCATATTTCAAAATCCGAAGCTAAAAACTTCAAATTTAATTCTAAAATTAAATTAAAGTATTAGTTCTGTTTCATCTTCAAGCGAATTTTGGAATCTAATTAAATTTGAAGACTTTAGCTTCAGTTTTTGAAACATGGTAATTCCTGTGTAGCGAAGTAACCATATTTTTAAATCAGTTAATTTATAATACATATATATATATATATATATATATATATATATATATATATATATATATATATATATATAGTTCTCGAATCATATTTGCGAACACATTTTTATAAAGCCATAAGTGATCAACTTTAACTGAAAATCTTTTCTCTATTTCTGCAGCCACACCTTGGAGGTTTCGAGTCTAATATAGGAGATAATTTTTTTAAAAATCATGCTGTTTTCGTTACTTAGGCCACCAACCACACAGGCTCGATGTGTACAGCCTCCTTAAATATCACCAGGTCTTTCATGTATAAGATAAAAGCTCCAAGTCTCTGGCAAGAATTTGTCTTCAGTGATCAAAACATTTCCGATGGTCAGGCGTTGTGTTGAATAGCTACTTCGTCCACGGTATCATCGATGATAACCCCGGAAAATCAATGAGGGTAACTGTCACTCAGCTCCATGTGTCGGAGTCAACAGTCAGCGAAGGTATCAGCTAGAAATGCTACACTATCATCGGAGGTCATGTCATCTCCAGTCAAACATTCTGAAAATCCCGAGGAACTCAACTTAATGTTAGTCTTTCTAATATAAGAAATGTTTATCCCTACTGAAGTCCTCACTGCTATGCACAACAACGACCCGTCGTCTTTCATGATCTTCAGCTTCTTGAACAATGAGGGCAACGTCATGACCCCACTTTTCCCACCAGGCTTTAGGACAAATGACACCGCGTACATCAAAACATAGGACACCGTTGTCAAGCTCTCGATCGAGTAAACATGTCAGGGGAAGTTGTACGTATACAAATAAGATTCTGCCAGTAAGAGACAGGAAAGACTTGCCGGATATTTTCACGAACATTTTGCCGCTATTATTTAATCTTATTGTTTTTCTGATTTAAACAGCTGTACGGAAAATGACTTCCAATCAATTGTTAACTGAGTCGAAAAACTGCTTGCAAATTTTAACGCCACCAAAATGAAACTGCTGCCTTTTAACAACCATAGAGAAATGTTTTTGCCTTTCATCAGCATGGCTGATGCTAATCTCCAGGAGAACAACTCATTGTGGGTTTTTTTTCTACTGATATGAAGTGAATGTATTGATGCAATATAATCCCTTCATTTCACGTGAAACCAATAAGGCATTGCTTTGGTTTTCCATAGGATTCAGTCGAGGAAAAAATGGTTATTTTTACTGATGAGGGAGGCTTTTACCTAACAGTCAAAACTGAGATGTTTTGTTGGGATGAAATGAAATTCTTTACAGAGAACAAAAGATGGCACAAAGATATTGGAAACTATTTTGGCTAAAGACTTTTTGCCTCTCGCAAAGAAAATATTTCAACTTGATATGCAAGACTCATAGAAATTTTAATTTGTAAACCAAATCAGTTCATACTCCTAAATTCTGTCTTTCCCTTCATTATAATAGTAGTTCGATTTGGTATCTACGGTTAGTTGATAGGATACAACAGCGAGGAACTAAAGAATATAGGCAGGTCTGTCCACAGAGTGTAATCAATGGATGTGTCTTCAGGTATCGATCTTTTTACGAGTGAACAACAGCGAATCTGTTGTGCTCAATGGAAAAGATGAATTACTTTGATAAGTCCCACAGGAAGCATGGGACTTCTCTTGAAAGTTGACTATTATTTCTCATGTTTCTTACAGTCTTATACCCGGGAGGAGAGTCTCAAGTGTCTCATTGTGCCATGACAGTTTTTAATGGAAAAGAAAACATTAAAACTTTTTTATACAACAAAAATATTAATCACATACTAATGACTGTAATTTTTTAGAACAGGTGCATGACGTTCTTTACTTATGGCCAAGTCATAGGGCAACTCTCGCTCAAAACTGGTACCCTATCTCAAAGCTCACCGTTCCACTGGGAGCGAAGATTTTTAGTTTTGATTTGGGTTTTTGGTATTTCGCTGCATGAGTGGTCTTAAGAGATTCGAAAGAAAAAATAGCAGAGATTAAAAGCATAATTAATTTGGAACGAATGGTTAATCCTCTTTATCTTGATATATATATATATATATATATATATATATATATATATATATATATATATATATATATATATTTTTTCTAAGGTTTCCTTACAATTAATATATAATTTAGAAGAGCTTTGGATCCAGTTAACATGGATGTATGAAATGCTATATGCATTTTAAACATTGAATTAATTATCCATTTTAAAACAATTTTAATGAAACAAAAACCATTTCGTAACTATGAATTCGGGAAGAAAAATATGACATGAAACAAAGTAAACATGAAAGTAACTTTTTTTCTATTTTATTGTTTAGAAATACAGTCACTATTTTTATATTGACTTATTTTGTCATAAATATACTTTTATGATTATAGAATTCGAAAAGTAAAATTGGAAAATGTGTAGAAGGATTAGGATTAATGTTTTCTGCAACTCGTTTACAATATCTAACAATATCGGATTAAATTTATTGGATTTAATTAATTAACATTAATTTTACACAACAATATTCGTAATAAATGATTTTTCATTAATATTTTAACATAAAATATAACGCCTACTTCTAGTCTATGTTTTTTAATGGTGAACCATTAAAGTTAAACATACTTTCTTAAATATCTTTTAGAAAATAAAATAACAAATTACTCATAAAAAAATAAATTTTCATCATCAGTATATTTGGTGTCAACAATATTAGGTAGAAAAATATTAAATTAACTTTATGTAACAAATAATAGCATTTAAAATAAATTTCTCAGTGTCATAACAGAATAGAAGAAAAAAGTTTTCAGAAGAAAAGTCTGTTAAAAATTAAACATAACAAGCATTAAAATTAACTTTCTTGGCCAAGACTGTAGCTTTTATAGTAGGAAAGACTAGAAAATAATCGAATTAATAAATTATTCTTTTAAATCAAGTCAAATTAAAATGTTACATTTCGGTATAAGAAGCGTAGTAAAATGTCAACATCTTTTTTCATTTGTCAAAAATACAAATACAGATTACGTAAAAATAAATGTGATTATTAATATACAGGGTGACCCCCAAAAAACGGGAATTTTTGAAGTGCGTATTGCCAGACGTGAGCAAGTGGCAACACTGCGAGACAGTTACCTTGAGCAAGTAAACATTTCGCCATTTTAGTAACGAGAATGAAATTCACAGTATCCCAGCTAGGATGTTGCAGCAGTCAATGAGGAATCTCAACAGCAGATTTCAAGAATGCATTCGTACAGGAGGACGGCATCTACAGGACGTCATTTTTAAAAAATGATAATTCGATCATTGTTTCTTAAATGGCATGTTTTAAGGTTTCAATTACTATGAATTAAATATTTTTCTTCTATCACTCTTGGTTTTATTGGATTGTTAAAAAATTCCCGTTTTGGGGGGTCATTCTATATTTGCATATATGAATCAAAATTTGAAAGAGAAGAATATTAAATGAACTTTAAGTGAAACATGTTAAATTAATTTTCACGTAGCAAGTTCTTTATGTCTTGTTTCACTGATTTGTGAACTTTTTGCAATATCTTCACTCTTAACTTTTCTCTGATTTGCAGTTCCTTATGTCTTGTCATATTGTCTTGCAATATCTTCATCACACATCTTCATCACATCATCATACATCTTATGTATACTTTCAATCGCGTGTTCGTTAGCCGAGAGTAGAGTGCGAATTCCAATTGAGTTACTTACATTCCCTTACGCGCAAATACCCTTGGGACAGTTATAAATCTATCTCTTCCTTCCCCAGCTATGGGTTAAACTAGTATGACTTGTATTTGGAAAAAATATTATTGTCATTCTAAAAATAATTCTTAATGCAATGATCACTTGCCAAAAAAAAAGAACCTATTCTTACAATACAAAATGTTTCAGCTTTAAATAATGTATAAAGTGTTGATAAACCGTCAAAAAATCAAACCCGATTTGATCGCCTGGACACATCTTCCAATGCTACTGAATTCTGTCTTATCTTCTTTCTTTTCTCCTTGTCATCTTCGTTGTTAGCTTAGCATATTCTCGTTTATCAGATCTGGTAGTTTTGTCATCACTAACGTTCATATGAGATCTGGTAGTTTTGTCATCACTAACGTTCATATCAGATCTGGTAGTTTTGTCATCATTAACGTTCATATCAGATCTGGTAGTTTTGTCATCACTAACGTTCATATCAGATCTGGTAGTTTTGTCATCACTAACGTTCATATCAGATCTGGCAGTTTTGTCATCACTAACGTTCATATCAGATCTGGTAGTTTTGTCATCATTAACGTTCATATCAGATCTGGTAGTTTTGTCATCACTAACGTTCATATCAGATCTGGCAGTTTTGTCATCACGTTCATATCAGATCTGGTAGTTTTGTCATCACTAACGTTCATATCAGATCTGGCAGTTTTGTCATCACTAACGTTCATATCAGATCTGGCAGTTTTGTCATCACTAACGTTCATATCAGATCTGGTAGTTTTGTCATCACTAACGTTCATATCAGATCTGGTAGTTTTGTCATCACTAACGTTCATATGAGATCTGGTAGTTTTGTCATCACTAACGTTCATATCAGATCTGGTAGTTTTGTCATCACTAACGTTCATATCAGATCTGGCAGTTTTGTCATCACTAACGTTCATATCAGATCTGGCAGTTTTGTCATCACTAACGTTCATATCAGATCTGGCAGTTTTGTCATCACTAACGTTCATATCAGATCTGGCAGTTTTGTCATCACTAACGTTCATATCATATCTGGTAGTTTTGTCATCACTAACGTTCATATCAGATCTGGCAGTTTTGTCATCACTAACGTTCATATCAGATCTGGCAGTTTTGTCATCACTAACGTTCATATCAGATCTGGCAGTTTTATCATCACTAACGTTCATATCAGATCTGGTAGTTTTGTCATCAATAACGTTCATATGAGATCTGGTAGTTTTGTCATCACTAACGTTCATATCAGATCTGGCAGTTTTGTCATCACTAACGTTCATATCAGATCTGGCAGTTTTGTCATCACTAACGTTCATATCAGATCTGGCAGTTTTGTCATCACTAACGTTCATATCAGATCTGGTAGTTTTGTCATCACTAACGTTCATATCAGATCTGGCAGTTTTGTCATCACTAACGTTCATATCAGATCTGGTAGTTTTGTCATCACTAACGTTCATATCAGATCTGATAGTTTTGTCATCACTAACGTTCATATCAAATCGTAAGTTTTGTTGCTCCATGTTTTACAGTTAATCACACCACAAGTCAATTTGTTTGGCGGGATAAATCTTTAACGACTTTGATGCACGCTCGATCTTGACACGAAATTGATTGAAAGACAGCAGTTGGCAAGGTTGATATTGAAATCGTCTCACGTCAAAATTCTAATGTTAAAAAGACGTTAACTTTATTTCTTTAATTTTTCCTTTCATCTGACAGTTTTACTTTTCTCTGTTTGATCTATTTTTCTCCCTCGAACTTGATGCTAACCATGTTTAAAAATACCTCTAATCGTTTTAGTTTCTCGAGTATCATTACCCATCTTGTGTTTATTCCCAAGCAGATTTAACCACCGACTATCAGTCTCAGATTACAATACATTCAATTATTCACACCAACACAAAACAAATTAGAAGTTTTATTAGATTAGACAATAGCTTCAGCGAACTGATGAAAACTGGAGCCATTTCTCAGTGCGTGACAGAAATGATAAAAGAAGGGCTTAAAATACTTACAGGAATGGAAAACCTGTAGAAAATGAATCATAGAAATAGTTAATAAACAAATTGACTTTTGTTTCATTTGTTTCTTTTTAAAGTAGATATTGAAGACGCTTAGCCTACACAAATATCGAATTACGATCATTTCTTATTATTGGCTTTATATTATATTGCATATCGAATTACAATAATATATCGGATTACAATAACGATTTCATATCGAATAATATATCGAATTACAATAATAATTCCATAGCCAATCCCTATTGCAGAAGCTTGCTCTGGAGAGTTGAGATCTCTCGATCTTAACGGAATCAATATCACCATGGTCTTTTAACGGTTCGTTTTCTTTATAATATATATATATATATATATATATATATATATATATATATATATATATATATATATATATATATATATGCATTGGGAGACCGAGTTTGTTCGCAAAATAAATAAATATATATATATATATATATATATATATATATATATATATATATACATATATATATATATATATATATATATATATATATATATATATATATACACACACAAAAACACATATAAATAGCTGGCCACTAGTATTCGGGGATACCCGTCTACTAGCCAATCCCTCATTCAGCACATTTGTGTTTGTTCAACCCCCACAGAGCCCACCTGTGGTTTATAATGCAACTATGCTGAGCAGACCTTAGTTACAGTTTCTGGGAAAGAGCGTGTTATCTAGCGTGATCAACAATTTGAACAAGGCCAGCACGCTGACTTGTGACTTCGTGCTAGCACAGCTATCCTCCAAGTGTTCCGTCTCCCCAATTTGACTCACAAGGCTAGGGTATGGTTATCGCTCTCATCCAATAACATCAGAAAGTCTCCTTCCTGACAAATCGACCATGGTGAACTCGGTTCTCATGGTCAGAATGCGAATGTTCTAACCTCTCGGCCACGAGCCCAAACATACCGAATTGCAATAATTTCTTATTAGTTTTCTATGTTATATTACATGTGTTACAACAGGTGCTCTGTCTTTTAAACGGTGTGAATTACATCTACGAGTCTTTGTATTCCTGAGTCTTAATAAATAAAATATGCCCTCTGACAGAGTTTGAACCTTGCTTTCTAGGGGAAACAACCGTATTATCCGGCATGCTTTAGGCCGCTCGGCCACAGAGTGCTTTACATTTCGGTGGTTCCCTCCCCACAAAAGGGTGGCACAGGTCGAAACGTTGCCGAAAGGCACACCTTCTTTATTAAAACTCTCGAATGCACAGGCCGGTATTTGTAAATCACACTGTTAAAAAAAATACAGGTGTCTACTCAAACATGTGTATCCACAAAAATATGGAGCTTAAAATTAATAAGAAATAATGTCGGATTAAAAATAAAATAGGGAATGTCATCCGTCTTCAAATTTGTGAATTGGCGCTATAGAATCACAAAAAAAACTGTATCATATAACAGAAACCACACCGCTTAATGAATTTCAACAACAGCAACAACTAAAATGTAACTTGAGAAAATAGAGAGATAATCTACATGTGCTACACTACTTGAAACAAAAGGTTAGGAAGGAAACTCCCATCAACATTGGAAACAGGCTCGATGTTACTTAACTTCCGTGATCGTGCTAGAACTGGTGCTTCAACCTGATATGGCCGTAAGCCCATACATCAAAGCCTACAGCAGCTGGTACTCCGAAGTGGTCAACTATGTAGGTACTGATCGGGGTCGATGTTGCTTAACTACGGTGAGCGTACGAGAACTGGTATTTCAACGTGATGGGGGTCGTAAGCCATACCCCGTTCTAGGACATTTGTGTACTGAACATTTGCGTCCAAGACAATTGCCTACCTGAACATTTACGTCCCTAGAAAATGTGTCACTGGATAATTGCATACCGCTGAGAATTTTTTAAGCTTTTCAAGGCAATTACCATAAATTTTGAAAAAAAATCTGCAGTAATCATAATTTTTTAAAAAAAGGAATAAAATAAAATAAAAATTAAAAGTTTATTTTTGTTTAAAATACAATGACTGATTAACAGTGTTGTCAGATTGCTCTACACATCGCCAGTATGTTTTTGTTTCATCGGCGTTTTTCTTATGATATTGGTAGCTGTAATTTTAAAAATATAATGTATAAAATTCAGAATCTACTAAATGTTTGTGGTACACTCTCCTGGAATGAACTGAAACTGTTAGCTTAATTTTCTCTTGCTTTAAAAAATTTTTTTTTTAAGTTATGGTAACGAGTTTTCTGCTTGTTTAGAGCAATTAAAAGTATTGGTGTGCAAATTTCTATATTAAACAACTCTTTAAAAAGAGAAATGTAACTTCAAAAAATTATCAGAGGTACGCAATTATCCAAATGTGAATTTGCCTTGGGACCCAAATGCCCAGGGATGCAAATGTCTGGTACGCATTTGTCCAGTATACACCTGTCTGTTCACCTAACCATAACAACCGTATATACAAGCTTACAGCATCTGGTATTCCGAAGCGGTCACTCATGTAGTTACTGATGAGGCTCGATGTTGCTGGTAATTGAACTTGAGAAACCCATTTTCCTGGAAATTTGTTTTAATAGAAGGATTTTCTAAATTTCAACCGAAAGTAACTCTAGCTGCCCAGTCATTGACTGTCGAATGTTTCCTTATAGGGAAACAGTTGGTATAACTATTACTATTGAGTCTTTAGTAATTGCAATAATGTCGCATGCCATAAAGATCGGACACTTTCTGCGCACGAACAAAGGTGTCCTGATGTAACTACATTACAGGATAAACTCATGAACCAGTCGCTTATTGGTATATTTCGAAGACTAAGAATAGTTGGTAATCGTCATACAGTGACAAACGGTAATCTGTAAAAACGTAATTAGCCTTCTTTAAACGATGCTAACCAGTGATATTGGTTTTCCTTCTTGCCAGGCTGAAATGGCAAGTTATCATTTCAAAGAACAGGTAATAAACATGGGAAGAGGTTTCTTATTATTATCCGCATCTGTGTTCTTATGATTACTTCCGTCATTTTCTTTGGCTTTCTTCGTAAACAAATTGATAATGGAATCAAAAGGCTAAGTGCGAAATAATACTGAAGAAGTTTTTAATATTTCCGACTTCGCCCGGTCATTATGATAACATCAAACGAGTTCACAGCTGAGCAAAGCAAGAAATGTTACCTTTAATAATATTCGCGATGCCAGTAATGGTCCTATGGTTCACCGTGATAAACTGTTAAATTCATTTCCACTAAACATATTGGCTGTCGGGTTCTCTGCAATCTTTGCTTTGCGTCTAAGCTTCATCCGCCTCGACACTTGCCCCTCGATTTTGTCTTTCATTTCTGACACTTTGTCATTTTTCTTTTTCCTTGTTTTATTTCCTAAGTCTGCCCGCCTTCTAGTTTGTTTTATTTTCTTTTTATTAATTCATTTTCTCCTTTCGTTTTGACCAACTTCACAACATCAATTAAGTGATTCTTCCCGACCAGAGCTTTCACCAATTTTTTCACTTTTATTTCATTTATTCAGCATCGTCTTCTTTCAGTAACTTTTTATATCATCATCATCATCATCATCATCCTTATCATCATCATTAACATAACTATCGTGAGTATTATCGCTGTTCAACAGAGTTAAGTAACTCCAAAGCCCCTTTGTACATCGGTGATCTCGTGAATCCCACCATCTTCTCTAATGCAAAGGATCAATTACCATTTTACCTTAACCTTTTCTCTTTGAACCTTTTTTATTCATTTTTAAAGACATTTCGATACATTCTTTCGACCTTTAACTAATTACGGTTACAATAGTTCTCGCACGATCACCGGACTTAAGCAACATCGAGCCTGGTCAGTACCTAGATGGGTGACCACTTCGGAATACCAGGTGCTAGTATGTGTGATTGGTATGGTTTACGGCTATAACGCGTTGAAACACCGGTTCTCGGATGACCACCGTAGCTAAGCAACGTCGAGGCGAGTCAGTACTTAGATCAGTGACCGCTTCGGAATCTCAAGTACTGTAAGCTTAGATGTACTAGTGGTATGCCTTACGGACATATCACGTTGAAACTCCGGTTCAGGTACAACCACAGAAGTTAAGATACAGCGAGCCTGGTCTGTACTTAGATGAGTGACTACTTCGGAATAGTTTGGATGTAATTGATAATGGCCTATAATTGAAAATCAGAAATTTTCTGCAGAAATTGCTAAGCATTTTTTAATCATTTCACAAGGTGTTACTGAGTGTGAGATACGATGGAGTAATGGATAACGGCTCGGATTGAGGAATCGGAGAGCCGAGTTCGAATTCCAGTCGAATCCATTACATTCACTTATATGCTATTACCCTTGGGAAAGGTATGAATTCTCTTCTTCTCCCCCCTAAATAGCAGGACATACTGGGTTCTATAGCTTTGGATGGCAACTGGTCTACTGCAGAAAGAAATGGCAACCTAACGCAGGAAAAAATCTGCCTCGTCAGTCATGTATCATAAGTTAGATGATCGCCTCAGCGTGTATCGCGCATAATTGACTGACTGATTGCCTTTAATGTTTTGAAGATCAAAGTTGACTGGAAAGCCAGAAGCTAGAAGAGATTTCCACGGGTGAGAAGTGAATAAATTATTAAAATAAAATTACGGTTATGTCTAACAATTTCAACTGTAAAATATTGAGACCTTGTTGCCAATGCGCTTAAAATCTTAGTACACAATATGGAACCTCGAAAGAACAACTATCACGCAAATACTTATAGAAAAAGCACAGAAATGCTGGGGGAAAGTGATTGAAGCCAAGATATCAGGACAGATAACATTGCAGATTCTTTGTATTTTATCAAGACTAGCTTATCACCTCCTCCTAATGTCGAGACTTGGAGAGCGACTCTCGGCCTGTGCATTTGTTTGTTTTATCTCTATTGGAGCCGTTTGGATTAGAAAAATTTTAAATCGGGGATTTTTTCTTTATAACCCCCCTCCACACACACACACACACACACACACACACATATATAATTAATAGCTGGTCACTCGTATTCGAGGATACCCGTCTACTAGAGCGGTTAGCCAATCCTTATTTCTCGCTCCCATCCTGTGGTTTATATCCATGTTCACACACACACACACACACACACACACACATATATATATATATATATATATATACATATATATATATATATGCATATATATATATACATATATATATATGCATATATATATATGTGTGTGTGTGTGTGTGTGTGAGAGAGAGAGAGAGAGAGAGAGAGAGGCCCGTTGCAACAGTTGATATGACGTTTGACTGATAACGTAACTGTCCGAGTTTCAATTCTCGGTAGTGGATGCGCACTGCTGAGGCCTCCCAAATATAGGGCGAAACGGCCGTCCAGTGCTTTCTGCATTCTGTTTGAGCTTTCTTCTAGACTAGACTCGATAAATTACTTAATTATATATATATATATATATATATATATATATATATATATATATATATATATATATATATATATATATATATATATATATGGCCAGCTACCTATCTTTTTAATTTCTTTCCTTATATATGACAGAAAATGTTATTAATATTTTATTCAGTTTTTCCCGCGTTCTTATATTTTCTTTTCTGTTTGGCAGGAGGAAGGGAGTGCGCCAAAACTATCCATATTGTCCATTGTTCCAAGGTCTTTCGTCCACTTTTTAGCAATTTTCAATGGGTTCTTGTTTAGGTGCATTTATGACTTTCTCTTCACGTCTTGATTGATAAAGATGTCTTTTTGGTGATGTCATAAATCCATTCGTAACGAACTTATATCCAAATGCAGACATAAACATCATTTTAAAATCTCAAACACACCCTGTCTTGAAGTTCACCCTTGAAAACTATAATATCTGATATAACAATAAAATGTATTAATGCACGTAATCACTTTTGTATTATTAGATGAATTATTTTTTATATTTATGTTTATATGTAATTATGTTCATATGTATACTTGTACACACGCGTGTACGTATCTGTGTATGTCTATATTTCTGTCATGAGGTATTACGTACGTTATTTAAATTATTCGAACTATTGTCGTCATCTTTGTCGCCATATTTATTACAACGTTTCGGCCGTTGTACGCTCCGGCCTTATTCAGGTGGATGGAATGTCGAACTGAACCCTTTATTTCGATCACTGGGGTAGACTGTTCCAGTTCCACGTGCCATTTTTAATGGATGTCAGTTATCAGTTATGTCCTGTTAATTTTTACCTCTGAAAGTTCTCCACTCTTTGGGTCCTGTCACTGGATCGAATCAACGCCTTTATCCAAAATGGTTGCTGAAGATATTAGGTTTATAATACCCAGAAATTCATACACAGATGTCCTCAAGGACACATGGCACAATTTTCTATTCCCTATCTGAATAAATACCCTTTCTTTCCCTCCCGTTCCCCAATAATAAATATGGATATTTAAGATAATTTTTGTTTTTTAGGCTTGGTTAAATTTTATTCATTTATATTTGTGTGTAAAGAGTCGATCTGAAAAGTTGAGAGCTCTCGATCTCAACGGAATATCACCATGGTCTTTTAAGAGTTCGTTTTCCTTATAATAATAATTATATATATATATATATATATATACATGTTTTGGTAGACCGGGTTTCTTTGCTAAATATATATATATATATATATATATATATATATATGCATACACAGATGCATATAAATAGCTGGCCACTCGTATTCAAGGATACCCGTCTACTAGGGCGGCTAGCCAATCCCTGTTGCAGACGCTCGCTCAGGCATATTTGTGTTTATTCAACACCCACAGAGTCCACCTGTGGTTTATACTCTAACTATGCTGAGCAGACCTTAGTTACAGTTTCTGGGAGAGAGAGTGTTATCTAACGTAATCAACAATCTGAACGAGGCCAGCACACTAAAACCCTCGGTCTCGATGACTTGTGACTTCGTGCTAGAACAGTTATCGACGGTCCTCCAAGTTTTCCATCTTCCCAATTTCACTCACAAGGATTGGGTCACCCCGTAGTATGGTTTTCTGGCTCTTCCCAAAGGTGTTGCACGCTGGGATCGTCCTCCTCCAGATTTAAAACAGTCCCGAGAAATTGATGATGGCAAGATTTGAACCCGGGTCTCATGGTCAAAAAGCGAACACCTATACATGTACACATACTCACACATACACATCTACACATATGCACGCACACACACACACATACACGCATATCTACATATTAGAGCCGATGGGGGTATGTAGATTTTTAAATCAGCAGATTCGAAGTGTCCTGTCCTCCACCAGCTCCTTTACTGCGTTGTGCTATTATTGTCTTTGTGATGATATACAGGGTGCGGCAAAAGTAACGCCCTTTTTATTTATTAACTTTTATTAACAAAATATATATCACTTATTTAAGAAAATTTATAAGTATTGTCACATCAAAACAACATGATTTGTTATGAGAAACAAACTATTTAACATGTTCAAAATTCTCCTCTTCATGTTCAATGCAATGTTGAATCTCATCAGCAACGCTAAAATACCATTTGACACAGTCCTACATTAATTTCAAAAAATTTATTTGAATTGTTTTCGGTTTGAGATTTCGTTCAACCCACAAGAAATAAAATTGGTTGTGTTAAGTCTGGTGTGTGTTAGGTCTGGTGCTGTTATATCTGGTGGTGTTAGGTTTGGTGGTGTTAGTTCTGGTCATGTTAGGTCTGGTTATGTTAGGTCTGGTGGTGTTAGGTTTGGTGGTGTTAGGTCTGATGGTGTTAGATCTGGTGGTGTTAGGTTTGGTGGTGTTAGGTCTGGTGTTGTTATCAGAAATTACTTATTTTTATTAAGCAATTGTTTTCGGTTTGAGCTTTCAGTACCGCCCACAAGAAATAAATCTGATTGTGTTAAATCTGGTTGTGTTAAGTCTGGTGGTGTTAGGTCGGGTGGTGTTAAGTCTGGTGGTGTTAGGTCTTATGGTGTTATCAGAAATTACTTATTTTAATTGAGGAATTGTTTTCGGTTTTAGCTTTCAGTACAGCACAAAAGAAATAAATCTGGTCGTGTTAGGTCTGGTTGTGTTAGGTCTGGTCGTGCTAGGTCTGGTAGTGTTAGGCCTGGCCGTGTTAGGTCTGGTGGTGCTATCAGAAATTACTTGTTTTAATTCAGGAATTGTTTTCGGTTTGAGCTTTCAGTAGAGCCCTCAAGAAATAAATCTGCTTGTGTTACGTCTGGTGGTGTTAGGTCTGGTGGTGTTAGGTCTGGTCGTGTTAGATTTGGTGGTGTTAGGTCTGGTGATCGTGATGGCCACCCACTTTCCCCACGTTGTCCTATCACCTCAACTCGAAAATAAAAGGGCTTTACTTTTCCGCAAAATGCATATCATTTTAACTAGACTCGGTGATACGAATATATCAGTTATTTGGAGTTATTTTTAAATGCTAATTCCACTTCTAATTCTCGTCCATTTGAATGCTACGCGAATCGAGATTATTTTAATCTGTATTCATATTTTAGCGATATTAGGCTTGATATTGTTTTCCGGTTTTCGAACGCCTCAGACTTGCGCCATCTTTTCGCTGTACATTTCCAACGTCGCCCGATTATCTCTCGCGATATCTCACCGTACAATGCTTTTGCCTTTTGCTGCATCTGCATTGTGATTCATTATCCGACTCGGGCCTTTCGCTCACTTGACTGTAAAATTAGCCATCGTTATTTTTAAACGTGAGATTCAGCTTCTGTTCGTTCATCTGATGCTTTTATCTGCGCAATCAATTTCTTTTAGGAATTTCGTTTTCTGCAATTCTTTTCTCTTGCGCTTGTCTCTTCCTTCTTCATTTTAATTTAGATTCCACTTCTAATCTCACCAGAGGTTATCTTTTTGCTAGCTTCTTTGTTTTACTAACGCCTTTATTCGTCTAAAATCTTTATTTAGTTGATTTATCTTGTGTCTTCAATTCGTTTCCCCTTTTGTTGTGCACGTTTGGTGGGTGTTTCCTGCAAAGATATGCATCTGTTCGGTCACTGTTTCTGCCTTTCTTGTATTTCTCTCGGTTTTGTAGCGAAATCTTTTCGCTTTTCTCGCCTTTTTCCTTTAGTTTTTCTTTCTCCTATTTCTGTTCTTCTTTTTGCCCGCCCCTTTCTTCATTTCGCTTTCCTTTCCGTTTTAACTTTTTATTTCGTTATTTCTCTTTGCTTTCTCTGTTTCGATTTCCTTTCGCTTTTCTCTTTTCTCTCTCTTTTCTGTTCATTTTCTCCTTTTCTTTAGTTTTTCTTTCTTTTATTACTATTTTGTTTTCCGCATTTCATTTTATTTCCTTTTTTTCCCTTTCCTTTCTCTTTTTCGCCTTTCCCCTCTTTTACTTTTTTTTCTTCTATTTTTCTTTTCTGTTTTCCTTTCTCTTTTTCGTTTTCCTTTTTCTTTTTTTCCTTTTACTATTTTTCCACTTTCTCTCTTTTCTGTTCATTCTCTCTTTTTCTTCAGATATTTTTCTCTCCTTTCTCTTTTCCTTTCTCGTTTTCCTTTTCCTGGTTCTTTTTCCTTTTCTTTTCTCTTTTTTCCATCCCTTCCTCATTTTTTTTCCTTTTCGTTTATTTCTGTTCACTCTTCCTTTTTCTATTTTTCCTTTAGTTTTTCTTTTCTTTGTCTGTGCTTTTTCCTTTTCACTACTGTCCTTCATCTCTGCTTTTTATTGCGTGTTACTCTTGATTTTCTTTTTCTAGATTTTTCTTGTTTACATTTTTATTTCTTTTTGCTTTAGTTTTTCCTTTCCTGTTGCTCTTTTTCACTTACTTATTCTTTCCATATTCTCTACTTTTTCTATTTATTTTCTCTGCATTTTCTTTTTTTTTTTTTAGTTTTTCTTCCGTTTTTCTCTATTTTTTTTCCTTTTTCTTTACTTTTTCCCTTCATTTTACTCAACTTTTTCTTGTCTCTTTCTCTATTTTTTCTTGCCTTATTTTCTGTTTACTTTCATTTTCCGCTATTTATATTTCTACATATTCTTTCGTTTTTTTTTAATTTTCTTTACTTTTTTTCTAGCTTTTTCTTTCTTTTTATCTACATTTCCTTTTCTCTTTCCGCAATATTGCTTTCCGTTTTCTCTATTTTTCTTTTAGTTTCCGATACTTATTCTTTCCTCTTTCACTTCTTCTTTCCTTTTTCTCTACTTATTCATTTTTCCTTACTTTTTCTTTCTTTTTTTTCTCTACATTTTCTTTAACTCTTTTTCTTTCTTATACTTTCTCTATAGTTTTTCTTTTCTTTTTCTCTCGTTTTTCTTTTCTTTTTCTCTCGTTTTGTTCTTGTGTAAGCATTTCTTTTCATTGAAGTTTTCATCTCGGATTTTATTTTGCAATTATAAAATCCGCAGATTATCCATTGAATTTATTTTTTTCTTCTTTCTTTTTCAGTTTCTACAATTTTACCCCACGTCAGTTGACTTTACCAAATGACTTTTCTCTTTATTTCTGTTCGCTTCGGTTTATCTTTTGGACTAGGCTAACTTTGGTATTAGACTCATCGAGCGCCGTGTAGATATATTTGGCCTGGGCCAATCAGGAGACACACTCTGATTTATCGCACAGAAAAAGAGAAATGAATTCACGATCAGCTCTTTGCAAAAATAAGATAACAATCGTATGAAAAACGTTCATTCCTATTCAGTTTTACATATCTGCAACTTAATCAACTTTAGTAAAAGGCCAGTTTGACAGAGCCCTGAATAAGAACCAAGCATACAAAATATAATTCCCGAAATAAGGGCGTGCCGTATACTTATTATTCGGTTCTATAACCACTAATATATTTCCGATATGCTTTATTTTCTGTTGTTGTTCTAGAAAGTTTCTCGGTTGTGTAATGGCGGTAACAATTTTCTGTCACCAAACCTGGCGATTACGAGTTTTTTTTAAATCATTTCATTCCAAACAAATGAATAAAGCCACTAATTGTTGAGTCTGAGAGAATATGAAAATAAGAAAACACTATTAAGGAGAAGGCGCAACAACAGAACAGGAATTCAGAAGATAACGATTGACATTGCATTTAAATGTTTCAAGATCAAAGTTAACTAGAAAGCAAGAAGCTGGATGAAAATTCCATAAACAAGACGTGTGAAAGAAGAAACTATTAGCATAGAACATACGGTTGCATCTCGCTATTTCACCTGTAAGATGATGCGACCTTACCACCAATCTAGTAGAACGCTTTCATAAAGTCTAGGTATCATAGAGGAAAGCTCACCAGAACAGTTACAATGAAAATATTTATAGAAAAGACACAGAGAAGCTACGTTACGGCGGTGGGAAAGAGACCAAAACCGAGATGCCAAGTCCAGACCAATAATATTGCAGATTATTCTTTGTATTTTACCAAGAATCTCTAAATAGATAGCAGAAGCACCAGGCCAGATGTGACAGCAATATTCAATACATGGACGAACGGTAGACATAAATGACTTAAAACAGATTCTGGCGAGTGAGCCAACCAAACAATCGATTCCAGTTCATATCACCCGAAAACGTTCACCCGCGAAGACGCAAGGGGTTCTTTTATGGCATCATTTATTTTCTTCGGCAGTCGCGTTTGACTACAAGGTAAACACCTGTTTAGTATATCACGAGAATCTATAAAAAAATGCATTCGTTATCAATCTTAATTCCATCGAGTTCATTTTATCACGTTGCATCCGTCAAGAATAACGCATTAATGAAGGAGAAAGAGAAATGAAACCTTTTAAAGATTAAGTCGTTTTTAGATTTTTATTTTTAAACCTTATCAACATTTTGCACGTTATTTAATGCCAAAAAAAATTAATATTTTCCATCTGTCATATGTGATTTAGTATTTAAAGTGTTTAAATACACCCTTGTGCAAATTAATTGAAACAAAACGAATAATTCCATTTACTTTTTCCGTATTTTTCCAATGAAACCTGACCCAATGCACATGTTATTACTCCGTATGTCCATTCCACGAAGTCTTTCCTTGCAGACTGACCACAGATTCTCGACTGGATTTAAATTAGGAGAGTTTCAGGTTCCCGCCGTTAGTACTTTGATTTGCTGATTGGTAAGGCTTGCCAGTGTGTCATGCAGCGTTATAATTTTCTTACGCTTCCTTGGAGTAACGTCCATCGCAGACAATGGCTGTAGGACAGCTAATCGACAGTCAAAACAATAGTGTCTGGGTGTGATAAAAACCTGATGCAATCACGGATGACGCAATATTTTTCAAGGTCAAACAAGTTTCAGCATACTCCACGAAAATAGTTTCATATTACTGCACGCCACAGCAAATTACGTAATCTAAAGAAAAAATAGTAATCGATTACACACCGTCACTCCAATGGGTCAAAAACTGAGCGTATGGTGAAAGAAAGGAAGCTAAAGCGGTTGTTGCAATTAATTTCCACAAGGGTGTAGATGTGTGAGTCAATAAATATGTCAGTTGCTTGCATATCACTAAGTAGCTGGTTCGAATCGTGATAAGATATAGTTTTATATTAGTTATCCATTTGTATTGTCCTTACTGCTAACAAAAAATAAGATGACATCTTCTTCATCTGTGTGCCGTGTCCCTTCAGAACGCTGGCGATCACGATTCATCACAATTTCCACGCTTTTGTAGCTCTTCATATATATTGTCTTTTATTATCTATTCTAAAACTTGTTTTGCTGACCAGGTTTGACGTTGCTTAACTTCCGTTATCGTACGGGAATTGGTATTTCAATGTGATGTTTCAAGCAATATATATATATTTGAAAGAAAATCTTGGAATTTTTCTTAATCAATTTTCTACAGCCACCAAGAAATTAATTCGTGGACTTGAAAGGATTCAAACTAAAATAAATAAACTTAATACGTCTCAATTATTTAACCAGACAGGCTTGGATGAATATACGCTACCAAT
>OZ038492.1:30875061-30960061 GCA_964036315.1 Acanthosepion esculentum | reverse complement strand
AAACAAACTAATGCGTCTTTCGTTATTTTACGACTTGTGTCTTGAATAATAATCTATTGTGTCGGAAAGAAATAAAATGTTTAGTCAAAATATCGACCGGAGAGAAAAGCCGTATATCTGATGTGTATCTGCAACTTAGGTTCGTATAAATCCGCGATCACTTTCGTGCGATTTTTCCATAAAGAGGAAAACGTCATTGAGAAAATTATTGCTTTCTATTTTCGATAGTCACCAGGACGCACAAGACTTGCAGAAACACATCAGTGTTCAAAACAAGCGTCTACGTGAATATTCATATATATGTGTGTGCCTGTCTCTATTATTATATTGTATATGTATGTGTGTGCGTACAGACTTTTTTTTTTAAGCTTTTCACACCCCAGGCCAGGCTGGAAGCTACTAGCACGCAAGGAGTTACAAAGGATTTGGAGCGAGAGCAAATAGGAGTGTTAGAGGAAAGGATGTGGAGAGGGATAGAGGATAGATCAAGGCAACTGGAGATGTCGATATGACGTTACACTTGAATAGTTGGAGATCATAGTCATCAGGGAAACAGGAATGAGGAAGGGAGTTCCATAGGCGTGAGGTGCGAGATATGAAGCTATTGGAGTAGAAGAGACGTCTACATTTAACAGTTTTGACAGTGAAAGGGTGGGTACGGGATGCCAGCCTCGTAGGACGCTTGAATTCATGGAGCCTGGGAACCAGTGAAAGCAGCTCATCGGAGCAATTACCATGGAAGTATTTATAAAAAAAAGACAGAGGCGACGGTGCTTCTGTGAGAGAGAGACTGCAGACGAGAAGCCAGATCAGGGCCAATTACATTGCATACCCGTCTCTGGATCTTATCAAGAACCTTGAGGCAAACAGAAGGGGCTCCAGTTTTTATGCAATATATATTGATATGAAAATTATCAAATCAAGGATTATAACATTTGTTAATCAATGAATTTTAAATGATAAACAATGGAGTTTCCAATTCTTCTTCTTTTTCTTCTTCTTTTAGGTGCAATGATTTTTCCGGACGTTGGCCATCATGGCTCCCCACGATGTTCTTTGTGTCGCTTAGTATATTTTGTCATGTTTTTATCTCTCCTAATCCGCTGTACTGCCAACGATTTGCACAAGCTCGTTAGGTAGGTTATGCGCTGCCCCTCTTACCTTCAATATGCCCCATGGGTGTCAAATTTTACAAGCCCTCTTTTCTCATTATATACCGTCGAAATCTCAACTGTCTCTTTCTGATGTTAAGCATAAGTGCTCATTTTTATTCCATTTTCTCTAAAACTTCGTCGTTGTTCAGTCCAGGTTATTCTCAGCATCCTTCAGTAGAACTACAGTTCTATTGATTCAGGTTTCTTCCTCATCTGAGAGGAGATTGATCAGCATTCACTGTCGTATAGAAGGACAGATATTACATAACAGTGAAGTATTCTTTTCTCTGATTCTCCTAAAATCTTCCTGCTCCTTAATACTTTGCTTAGCAAACTTACTGCTGTAATCTGATCGAACCGTAGAGTAACGGTTAATAAGTTATTCTTGTAAAACATTACTACTCTAGTGAGACCAAACCTTGCTTTCTTCCAGATATAGGTTATTATTCTAAGATCTGGTGTCGCTTGGCTATCATTATCTTCTATCTCTTAGTCTTTTTAATTCTTATTTCATTCATGCCTTGCAATTTTATCTAATCTTTTTACATTATTCAGACTATTGTCCTCATCTTTGTCGCCATATTTATTACAACGTTTCGGCCTTCTTCAGGTGGTTGGAATGTCAAACTGAACCCTTTATTTCGCTCACTGCCATGTTTAATGGATGCCAGTTATCAGTTATATCCTGTTAATTCCCCTCTCCAAGTTCTCCATTTCCTTAACCAGGTATTGAACTCACACTCTTTGGGTCTTGCCACTGGATTTAACTAACGCCTTTATGCACTCTCCCATGTGTCCTTGAGGACATCTGTCTATTGCAATTTCTGTTGTTATTATCGCTTTTCATTGGCACTTCTTATTACTGGTTCCCGTATTGTATTCATTTCTATGCTCGGTCGGCTCAGGAGATTTTTTGTGGCCAAGTATATGTGCTGATTCTTTAAGTTTAAGTTTATTTACTCTTGTTTTGCACGAATTTATTCTATGTATAAATATATAAATATATGTACATATTTATTTGTTTATCCATACGTATAGGTGTGCATCTCACGAATGACATTAATTGACAAAGTCTAGAAGTAAATAAGCAATAATTTATAAGAATTAAAGTTTTAAATCTTGTATTCCTATTCGTCATTTTTTGCGAAAACGTTAGAGTTGTATAAGTTGTTGATGTCTCTGTAGTAATGTGGGAGTTCGGAAAGACTGCTCTTGAAACTGGAGTCTATCCAGACATGGTGACATACTCAGATCGTGTTGGAGATCATCACATCTCTTTTTGTTCATCATAATCTCAGTGATAATAGTTTGTTCCCAATTGTGAGGTTCCATATCTCAACCCGATCAATCAACCTTTCTTTCAACTTTACGCAAGCTGTGATTTGCAGTGATATTGTTTCTCTCATTTTCTTTGGCCTTATTTTTTTATTTGGATATATCCTTTTATTTGACTTCTTTCACATTAATAATGCCCTGAAGATGATTTGAATAAACGTCGAAACGTTAAATGAACACGGGAGGATGATTTTTCACATATTTTAGAAAATCAATATTTCAATCGGTGGAACAGCTACGGTTTGATGTGATAAGTATTGACACCGGCAATTAGATTCATAGCCTTTATAAATGTTTGAAGATTTAAGTTTAAAGATCGTATACAGAAATACCTAATTTCCACAGGATTTTGCTTACAAGCTGACATCAGAATTTTACTATTTCAAGAATAAATCTAAATATATTTCCAATCTTTTGTATAAGATACATTGACTGGAAAATATATTCAAACCGGAATTCTAATTATGAATCACCACAAGCAAAATATTCATTTTTTTTTTACTGTAATCGTTAAGTGAAAACTGAAAAAAATTGTAAATGATTACAAAAAAGGCTACTCGATGCATAAGAACTTACACCATTTGTTAGGCTATAATTAATAAAAACAAAATAAAATAAAAGTGGTATATAACACCATAATACTTCTAGGCAAAAATTATAAAATAAAATGGTAAATTTGTCAACTCCAGTGTTGTTCCATTCATTAGAATCTTTTGCAGGTCATTATTCGAAAAAACTTCTGCAAGTGCAGCGTCGCAAACTTCATTTTAAGAGGTTAATCAAATTTAACCAGTGTCGTTTTTGAGTTGAATATAATTTTTTAATCTCTTCTCTGAAAATAAAAAATATCTTTATGTTGTAAATTTGTTCATTCATCGTTTTGTATTTCAGTCGACTGGTAATTTATACTCTGGTCCATAAATACATTAACCTGGTGGCTAAAATTAGCCATCTTACTTGATTTAGAAACCCAATTTTCCAGACAGCAAATCTACGATTGACTTTCTCGCGAAAAATTCATGCAGCATATTCTGAGAGCAATCTTTGGTCGCCACTTAAATCTTCCATTGCCCTTGCAGTAAGATAGATTTTATCTAGAGAGCTATTGATAGTGTTAAATTCAACCTGAGGCAAATCTTAGTAATCATTTCCTTAAAGTTCCCCTGGAGGACCAGTAAAAAATAGTAGGCCTTCTTGTAGTTCCAGCAATGTACTTAAAAACAGCTCTAAATGGAAATTCATTTTGATGAAGTGAACAGCCAATGGTGTGCAACTTTCTTTAAGTTTTTTCTCCTGATCAGTAACAAGCCAGTGTTTGTACTGGTATTATCTATAGGAATTTCCTTTAAGAAATTTACCTTGTTAGATTCTTCTAAAACAGCAGGAATATCCCCTGCAGTTGCATGAATGTTAAGGATAACTGTTTCGGTGAGATATCTACTTTCCGTGTCCATCTCTGATGAAAGTCAAGTGACGTTCTGGTTCATTGGTTTTCTTTAAAAAAAACTTTTCGACGCCTTTCCTTTGTAATCTCTTTGCATTTCAAAATGTATTTATCAACTGTGCAATTAAAACCAATGCAGGTGGCATTTTCATGTTTCTGAACAAGCTTCCGGTAGGTGATTACTTTAACTCTTGCTTATTCCCTGTGTATTTTTGACTTATCAATAATAATGTCCTTTAAGTTGAGGCATGAACGAAGAAAGCTCGTATCTTGTAGATCTAATAAAAAGGCATTAGCAAGCCATGCCCCAATGTTGGAAGGTACACCACCCTTAATAAGTTCCATGGTATATCTAGGGGCCGTAAGTCTTGTTGTCTTTCAAACTGCCTGTCTAATCTCTAATCACGTTTTTGATATTCTTGGCAGCACATTTGTCAAAAGGCATTCAAAAGTTGGAAATTGCCTTTTGTCCTGTTTTCTCTCTCTGAGCTTTTAGATAAGACCTTTCTACAATGGTACAGCATAGAATTAAAATTAACGTCTTGTGAGGATCACAAAAGCAAACATTACCCTATTTAAATTAAATTTAAAGGTAATATTCAAATAAGAAAAATAGATAGAAATCGTATTTCTTATCTAAATATAAAAATATAGTTTCTTCCACAAAAATAAACAAAGACAACGTTTCACTTTCAAATAGATATCAATCTCTTCGAAAATACAAAATGATGTAAATTAGAAAAAAATGCTTACTTTATTTTTCAAATAAGTAAGGCTGTTTTAGAAAAATACAAAACAACTAATTAATTCTACACAAAGTGACAAACGAAATCCTTATAACGGTGAGCACTTAGATAATGACCGTCGAAAGAATGTTCCGGTACAAGATTCATAAAAGAAATATATTTATTTTAGTACTGTTGATTTTAAAATTAAGAAATTTATTTTTAGAGTTTTTATGCTGTGGATTCTTGTTGGCGAATTAGTCTATTTTTTCCACTGAAAAATAACAAAACCTAAATTCTATATGAGGGAAAAAGAAATCGATTTTCATCGTTTGCCGCAACCTAAGTACAAATTGTATTTAATCTACATTTTGCCTTTATGAAGTGGTTATTTTTATATTATTCATAATTCTGATTCATTTTCCTTTGATTTACTGACAACGAGTAAATGTTGCAATTGGAAAATTTTTATTAAATGACATTTACACATTTGCTTTCCATACGGGAACGGAAAATTAACTTGTTTTCTTTGTTTTAATTATTTATTGTACTGCTAAACTCAGAGAATATTTAATAAATATCAATACGTACTTATCCCTTCTGTCCCTCCCATAGGTAGCTACCTTCATAGATAGATAGATATGAACAGAATGAGATAGACATCTGTCTATCCGTCTATCTCAGTCTGGTCATATCAATATACCTAGCTGCCTAGATAGATATGAAGAGAATGAAATAGATAAATAGATAGACAGACAGACAGACAGGCTTATCTTTAATATCTAATATATGAAGTTCACAGTTACTGTCTGCTTGAAACCTTGATTAAATAAATGCAGTTTTATCATTTCTATTGATAGCATGTCATTGCTTGCCGGGTGCCTTGGCGTAGTGTAATGGTTAGTAAGCTTGTGTAACTAAAACGGTTACGACAAAGTAGTGAGTTCGATCCTCACAGGGTGCCTCTTACTTTCGGTGTCATGCCGCATTTCGGCTGCGATTAGAAATCCATGAGTATTTTATTTTGTCTAATTCGCTTAATGTATATAGCTAATTTGCATATTCCCTCTGCCTCGTGAGTTATGTATCGAAAGATACATGATCCCCTAAACGTGTATCACTCATGGCATATAACTGACGGATCCAATAAAATAAATTATTAAAATTAGAACACACATTATATGAAATAAACGATTATTAAAACATGTCGATCGTATGGAATTTGTTCACCCCAAGCAAGGGAATAAAGCCATTAAGACGGAAAGAATTACTGAGTGTAAAAGAATAAAAAAAACCTTATTAAGAATTAGTTTGGTTTGTTTTATTTTACGGTATATCAACCTCAATGGGTTATTTAATGCTGACAAGATTTTTATTGCTTGTAATATTTTTTTTCCAAAAATTTATTTCTGGTAATTTTTTTTACTTCAAAAAATCTATTTCTGGTAATAATTTTTCTTCGCTTGTAATATTTGTTTTGCAAAAATGTATAGCTGGTAATATAATTTTTTTAAATGTATTCCTGATAATATTTTTTTACAAAGTATTTCTGGTATTAAAGCCCAATTTTACACTTTCTTAGTGTTCTGACCCCAGTTTGGGGGTTAACTATTTGCCATAGTTGGGACCATAACAGGTGCTACCACCCCCGGTTAGGTTGGACCTAAGAATACCACCAATTAAGAGGTGGTTCCACGTTCTTCAAAACCTCCTGATCAGAGGCCTTGCTGTTGGACGTAGTTTTATCCTAGGACGCGGATGTGGTTTATCGTCATACCCAGGGCGCGGATGTAGTTTATCGTCTTCCCTAGGACGCGGATGTAGTTTATCGTCATACCCAGGACGCGGACATAGTTTATCGTCATACGCAGGACGCGGATGTAGTTTATCGTCATACCCAGGACGCGGACATAGTTTATCGTCATACTCAGGACGCGGATGTAGTTTATCGTCTTCCCTAGGACGCGGATGTAGTTTATCGTCATACCCAGGACGCGGACATAGTTTATCGTCATACTCAGGACGCGGATGTAGTTTATCGTCATACCCAGGATGCGGACATAGTTTATCGTCATACTCAGGACGCGGATGTAGTTTATCGTCATACCCAGGATGCGGACATAGTTTATCGTCATACTCAGGACGCGGATGTAGTTTATCGTCTTCCCTAGGACGCGGATGTAGTTTATCGCCATACTCAGGACGCGAATATAGTTTATCGTCTTCCCTAGGACGCGGATGTAGTTTATCGTCTTACCCAGGACGTGGATGTAGTTTATCGTCTTCCCTAGGACGCGGATGTAGTTTATCGTCTTCCCTAGGACGCGGATGTAGTTTATCGTCATACTCAGGACGCGGATGTAGTTTATCGTCTTCCCTAGGACGCGGATGTAGTTTATCGTCATACCCAGGACGCGGACATAGTTTATCGTCATACTCAGGACGCGGATGTAGTTTATCGTCATACCCAGGATGCGGACATAGTTTATCGTCATACTCAGGACGCGGATGTAGTTTATCGTCTTCCCTAGGACGCGGATGTAGTTTATCGCCATACTCAGGACGCGAATATAGTTTATCGTCTTCCCTAGGACGCGGATGTAGTTTATCGTCTTACCCAGGACGTGGATGTAGTTTATCGTCTTCCCTAGGACGCGGATGTAGTTTATCGTCTTCCCTAGGACGCGGATGTAGTTTATCGTCATACTCAGGACGCGGATGTAGTTTATCGTCTTCCCTAGGACGCGGATGTAGTTTATCGTCATACCCAGGACGCGGACATAGTTTATCGTCATACTCAGGACGCGGATGTAGTTTATCGTCATACCCAGGATGCGGACATAGTTTATCGTCATACTCAGGACGCGGATGTAGTTTATTGTCTTCCCTAGGACGCGGATGTAGTTTATCGCCATACTCAGGACGCGAATATAGTTTATCGTCTTCCCTAGGACGCGGATGTAGTTTATCGTCTTACCCAGGACGTGGATGTAGTTTATCGTCTTCCCTAGGACGCGGATGTAGTTTATCGTCTTCCCTAGGACGCGGATGTAGTTTATCGCCATACTCAGGACGCGGATGTAGTTTATCGTCTTCCCTAGGACGCGGATGTAGTTTATCGTCATACCCAGGACGCGGACATAGTTTATCGTCTTCCCTAGGACGCGGATGTAGTTTATCGTCATACCCAGGACGCGGACATAGTTTATCGTCTTCCCTAGGACGCGGATGTAGTTTATCGTCATACTCAGGACGCGGAAATAGTTTATCGTCTTCCCTAGGACGCGGATGTAGTTTATCGTCATACCCAGGACGCGGATGTAGTTTATCGTCATACCCAGGACGGGCTATTAGGGAAGCGAGAACAATAAAAGAAAGGGGCCCAAGAAAACAGTGGATAACGATTGACATTGGATTTAAATTTTTGAAGATCTGTGTTGGCTTGAAGACAAGAGACCAGAAGGAAGTTCCACAAGCGAGAAAAGAAATTGTTAACATAGAACTTACGGTTACAACTAGATAATTCAACTGCAAAATGATAAGACCATGTTGCCAATTTAGTCGCTTTAATTATTAGAATTCCACTAACATCTTTTAACAGCATTCGCACATCGCTCAACCAACGTACAGCGACTGAAAGGAAATTTGATTCATGCAATGCCGACTATCATTGCTTCTAAAATAATCATATCAGGCACGATGCAAACGAAAACAATATATTCCAAGTGAAATCATATTTAATTATAGGCAATGTAACATTCAAAATATTTTCCTTCTTATTATCTATTACTTTTATCAAATGAAGCATTGTCAACCGTTGTACTAATTACTTTTGCTTAGTATCTATTTGTGAAATATCGATACTAGTTCATCTTCAAAATTTGCCAACGTTGATGCATATTTTTAATGTCTTTCGCAGATATTTGGTAGCTATTATTTCGTTTTTAAGAAGTATTTGTTATTCCAGCTTTGTTATTCTATCTTTTAAATAGCAATGTTTTACAAAATAAACATTTATTTTGCCATGTCTGCACAGGAAAAATCTCACGCAAGCACAGCAGCAACGGTAGCCAAGATGGCCGTCGGCTGCTTCTAATTATTTAATAAAAAATGAAAATAAAAAAAATGTTTTAAAAACGTAGGGGACATGCTGAAAAGTTTACAATCCTGTGACAAAATATCTTATTTTTATTTATTCATATGTTTACATTTTATATGAATACAAAAATTTAAAATGTTAAAAATCTAAACAGTACAAGAAGTCATTGAAAAACTTCGATACATGACTGACTAGGCAGATTTTTTCCCCGCAATAGGTTGCCATTTCTTTCTATGGTAGATCAGTTGCCACCAAAGGCTACAAAACCCGGTCTGTCCTGCTATTTACCGATAGATGGGGGAGAAGAAGAGAATTCATACTTTTCCCAAGGGTATTGGCATGTAAGTGGATGTAATGGATTCGACTGGAATTCGAACTCGGCTCTTCGATTCTTAAATCCGTGACGCTATCCATTACTCCACTGTTTTGTTTATGGCTTTTGTTAGTGTGTTTTTATTCTTCGGTTTTGGTGCATTTGTCTTGATTAAATGCGAGCCTAGGCATGTGGTCGTTTGACTTCAGTTAATGTTTAATACAGCGGTAGGCTGATGGGGCAATGTTGAAATTTCTGTGGTTAATGAAGAGGCATCCGGATCTGAATAAATCGGGTCAAAATGTTACATTTTTTGTTAATGTATTATTTCTTAAGATTAAAAAGATATGCAGTCGTATCGAACCACGTTAATTTTTTTCATTGAATTATTATTTTTCATAGTTGCTGATCCGTTTTGGCTTGCGAATTGTCACATGACGAAACTGTCACATGACGAAACGAACTGCCACATGACGAAACTGTCACATGACGAAACGAACTGTCATATGACGAAAAGTGAGCAGAAAATCGAAATGACACGATTCGGTGCTATCAGCTTTTTTTTTAAAATAAAAATCTGAATGAATTACAATGTTTTCCAGGTAATTTTACAAGGCTACATGAATATATTCAAATTTTCTAATAAGGACAATCATGGAGATCTAAATGACGTCACGATTAAAATATCTTTCTTTAATTACCCATCCCCGGAACGATGCTTATTTGTAACGAAATAATTTTCTTGGCCGCATTGTTATTTTGTTCCAAGTTTATTAAACCCTGAAAAAATTTCCAGATGAAACCTTTATTTGAACCGCCACGATTCAAGCGAGTTTGATTTCGGGTGTTACGAGTTAAGCTGTGAGTATATTTTATGATAAATCTTAAGTTAAGACTTCACGAGTTCCTTAACACATTAGGGTCGTTGGGGAATCGCAGTACTCAGTTAACTGTATTTTTTCTTTATTTTTTTTCCATCTACTTCAACGCTGTAGCGCCTATGATTCAATAATCTTTCTTTTCACTATTTAGCCTTTCCTTTTTTTTCTCTTTTGGACGTGCAGGTGGTGCAATGAATAGCGACTCAGAATGAGAAAACTGAGAGTCGATTTCAAATCCCACTCGAGTACGTTACATTCACTTCCGCGCAAATACCCTTGGAAAATGTATTAATCAAACCGTTCTCCCCCACCCCGAAGCTATGGCTTTAAATAATAGGCCTTGTATGAGTAAATCATGGAACAATTCATTGTTATCTCATACAAAATTGTTCATGCAACTTCCGCTCACAGCAAAAGAATTTTTCTTACAATCCAAAATATGTTTCGACCTCAAATGACCCACGAAGGGTTGATAATCCGTAAAAATGAATCAATCAAAACCAAACCTGAATTCATGCATACAATCCTTTGTTAATAATGCTGGGAAAATGCAGGAAAGTGCCTGGTACCTTCTGCCATGCTTTACAGGTTCCTCCCACCTTCCTTTTTATTGTTCTCATCCTTTTCCTCCTTTCATTTTTATTTTAAATGTTTCATTCCTTCTCTTCTTTCATTCTTCATCTCTTTCTTTATTCTCTCCACCCCCTCTCTCTCTCTCTATTCTTTCTCTCTCTCTTTCTCTATCTCTCTCCACCTCTCTCTCTCCACCCTCTCTCTCTCTATTCTTTCTCTCTCTCTCTCTATTCTTTCTCTTTCTCTATCTCTCTCCACCCTTTCTCTCACTTTCTCTCTCCACCCACTCTCTCTCTCCACCCTCTCTCTCTCCACCCTCTCTCTCTCCACCCTCTCTCTCTCTCTCCACCCTCTCTCTCTCTCTCCACCCTCTCTCTCTCTCTCTCTCCACCCTCTCTCTCTCTTTTCTCTCTTTCTCTCTCTCTCTCTTTCTCTCTCTCTTTCGATAGTTATTTTTTTATTCCTGTATCATTGGAGACAACCGGATTTCTTATGTTATTTGTGACATTTTCAACTTCAGTGATGCAGACATTTCCTAGATGAAAAGTCATCAGAGGCGACCATAAAAGATACCACATTTTTGAGGATAAATGTTTTTTGTCCTGTCACTGAAGATAGATTGACAAGTGAAACGAAGCAAGTAATCATAGTTTGAGAAGCGGCTTCCATAACAACGTATCGTTGTTTGTGAAATTGAAAAAGGGACTTATTTTAGAAGCAAGCACTTGCGAAAATACCACAAAGCGCCATCAAATTATATTTAGCTAAAGATACAAGGAGGCAATGTGGAGTAATGGATAGCGGCCTGGAGTGAGGATGCCGAGTTCGAATTCCAGTCGAATGCGTTACATTCACTTTCGTGGTATAAACTTGGGAAAGGTGTGAATCCTCTTCTTCTCCCCGAAGCTATGGGTAAATAGCAAGACAGACCGGGTTCTATAGCCTTGGGTGGTAACAAGTCTTGGAGAAGGACAACTCTGAATTCCAAACCTGATACACCAGGTTTGAAATCGTGCAGTAGGCTAACAACCAACTCACTTAAAAAATAGCTAGTTATAGAAACAATATTGTGCGGCCCGATGTTCCTCAAGGAATTTAAATGCATAATATATATATATATATATATATATATATATATATATATATATATATATATATATATATATATATATATATATATTAGATTCCAAAATTAAACCTTAATATTTTTGTATCGTATTATTTTATCGATATTATCCCTCAAAGATGATTTTCTATCTGTCTATATTTCTGAGAGCAGGTATTGTAACTATTTAGACAATTTACTTTGTTCGTAATGCGGTTCATATTCACGACATTTCGGCCGTTGTACACTCCGGCCTTCTTCAGGTGATTGGAATTTCGGACGGAACCTTTTATGTTGTTCACCGGGGTAGCTTGTTCTAGTTCCACGTGCCACGTCTCTTCCAGATATCTCAGCTTCAGTTATTTCTCTTTAGGAACTCAACCCTCCAAGTTTTCGTCTGCTGTGGCCAGGTATTGAACTCGCTAGTCTTTAGGGTCAAGTCACTCGATTACTTCCACCAGCGCTTTTATCCACTGGGCCATGTGACATTTCGGTTCGAAGTTACAATCACCCGAAGAAAACCGGGGCGTTCAACGGCCGAAACGTCGTGAATATGACAACAAAGGTGAGGAAAACAGTCCAAACTTGTAAATAGACTATTTTCTATACAACAATATTTTCGTAGCAATATAGTATATTCGTAAAGTCCTTACGTAGATTCTCTTTACTCAATCGCCCACGAGGTCGGGTTAATGTGGGGAGCCCGAGCGCGTAGACCCGGCTAGGAACAAAAAATTGCCCGCAGCCCCCGCAAACGTCGACTGCGCTGACCTGGGTGCGAACACCGATCACTCTCTCTGGTGCAATGAGAGGGCGAGTCGTCGGGCAGCTGTTCCCCAGAAGCCCTTACATAGATTACTGTACTTATGTATAATATGCATTCTTTTTCATACATTTAAACCTAAATTTAGTGCGTATTATACACGAGAATAATATACGAATTTTGTTTTTACCTGGTAGTATACATTACCATGATCAGGACGGTATGGCGTAAGTAAATTATACCTTTGGTTCAAACAAACTAACTACACTCGGCAGCAAGGCCTCTGATCGAATGGTTTTGAGGAACTTAATTTCTGTTGCTTCCAGGTCAACACTGGCCCAGGGTGGTAGCACCAGTTAAGATCACAACCATGAGCCAATATTTTACCCGCCAAACTAAGCTCAAAACACTATGAAAGTATAAGAATAGAATTTTCCAGTAAAATATACCAGCAATACATTTTTGAAAAAATAAATATTACCAGCAATATCGTCTTGAAAAAAAAACATGTTAACAGCAATATATTTGACTCTCGACAGAAACCCTACTTACAAAAATATGACAATAAAACTTGATCTACAAACTGATTTCTTACAAAGAATACATATACTGTTCATACAAAAGTATCCTAAAAATCTTGTGGCCATTGAATAACTCATTGAGGTTGATATGTCGTAAAATAAAATAAACCAAACAAAAATTACGCCCATAAAACCTGATTTACAAACTGATTTCTTACAAAGAATACAAATTCTATTCATACAAAAGTGTCATAAAAATCTTGTCGCCATTGAATAACTCATTGAGGTTGATTCTTTTTCCGAGCCGTCATCCATTACACCGCCCGCACAGACATTGTTATATTTAATACTCTGTTATTTAGAATTAATTTGCCTTCGTTTACGTATAACTTTGTACTACAATCTTAGAATAAATCAAACTGACAGACGGCTTTATATGTTGATTCGTTTTCTTTGGCTTATCAAGCAATTGGAGGTTATTTAAAGCCAGCAAATATTTTTCAATTGTATGATTGGGAGTGGGGGCGAATAATAATGGTTTTAGTCATACACATCTTACTAATTAAACCAGAGCTACTCGGGGCGAAGAAGGGTTTTTTTGCGTAATTAAATACAACGACCCCAACAAAAATTAGAACTTGGCTCGTAACAGTTCCGAGTCATAATCCATTATGCTATTCTCACAACCAATCTTATAGCACTCTTTCTTTCCTCTCTCTTCAATCATTTCTTTCTTCATCGATTTCACTATGACTTTCTTCTGTTCATTATCATCCATTCATTCTCTTTATTTTTTATTTAATTTCCTTCCTTCCTTCCTTCCTTCCTCTCTCCCTTCCTTTCTTTTTCCTTTCTTCCTTCCTCCCTCCCTCTCTTCCTTTCTTTCATTCTTTATAACTTTCTTTCTTTTATTCTTTACCCCTTCCTTTCTTTCATTCTTTCTCCCTTCCTTTCTTTCATTCTTTATCCTTTCTTTTCTTCTCTTTTTTTCTTTCTTTTTTTTTTCCTTTCTTTTCTTTTGAGGCTGCATACCTCTTGGAAACTAACCAGTACCACTAATCGGGGTTCTAGTCTAGTTGACATCTTAATGTAGGCAGATCAACACTAATCGAAGACTGGCGCAACACATTCATGCTACTTACTCTCTATTTTCTTCCGAGACAGACATTTGAAGCTGCCGATTTTTACTTTTGAATCCGCAAACATATCTCTCCATCTTGACTCTTGATACTTCTCATTTGAACCTGAGACAGCATTTGAACCTGAGCTAAGCAAATATCTATTGACACATTCATGCTATTCTCTCTTCCCCTCCAAGGCATACATTTGAAACTGCTTATCTGGTTAATTTGTACCTGAGCTTGGGAAATCTCTACAGAATCATCAACGATCAAAATATTTACTCAAAGTTGTATTTCATTTTATTGACTTCAATGATAAAGAAGAAGTTCGTGTTAATAAATTTTATCAGTCTGTCTTACTAACAGAACGTCTAAACCATAAAAAAATCAGTTGAAAACAATCTTCCACCATCATTTAACTAATTAGATCTGAGACACCGTTCAGGCTTCAGTCAGCATGGCAGAGATACTAACATCCATTAAAGTGACTCGTTGCGCCTTCTCGGGCTAACGTTCTGAGCTGACATGAAGTAGAAAGTTCAGCTGCTAAGAGAGTTGGTTAGACAATTTTTCTCTCCACAATCTATCTTACATATTTATAAGTCTACCATTTGTCCATGCTTAGACTATTACTGTTACATATGGGCCGATGCTCCTGCCATTTATCTAGATACAAATTTTATTTATCGTTGATAAAATCCAGAGAAGAGTCAGCAATATTATCGGTCACTTTCGCATCAGAGTAAGGTTCCACCCAATGTCTTTCCTGTAATAAGAATAGAATAATTCTATGGTAATTGTTCGGGTGAGTTCTTCGCTATCGTACGCGGACTTCAGGAATTGTCTAAAGTTGGAGATTCGTTTCCAGCTGTGCTGGTCAAACTCTCTGCGTTCGGACAGAGAGGATCCCCAGACGAGGCTATGTCGAAGGGCAGAGTCTCGTCTCGGGAAACAGCTACACGACCCCGTTTTATACGGGGTCTACGGGGAATTTTGACCGAGCCTAAGGGCTCGGATACCCCACATTAAATTCGGCCATTTGCCACATCTGATCGCGTGGGTCGGTTGGTAGATATCCTAGACTTTAGTAAAATTTAATTGCAATATTATACTGGCGTCCAGATATCATGAAGTTACAGTTCAGTTGGCTAGATGTAACCGTAAATTCTATGATAACTGTTGTGGATTCCGGGATGAAATCCGGTATCAAATAATAACAAACGCCAAGAATGAATATAGGAAATAAATGTATTAACGTAATAATACAAACTGGTAATACAGGTTAGTAGTTCCAGGAATGCGGGGTTAGTAGACAAATATATATATATAGTCTTTGGTATCGACGTATCGCTGTATGACTTCTTACTGAGTCTAAGTGCATGTTACTATGACTCTTGTGCTACCCTCCTCTATTACTACGCGACCGACTCAACGTTCTATTACAACTGTCCGACTTGACTCTGACTATCTGGGTATTCACTGGTAGTAGTATATGTATACTTTGGGTGAGTCCATTTGTGTAAAAAAAGGAGACCCCTCAACAATAACAATTCCTGTTCTCGCACTTCTTTGCTTGTGGAACTGCTTTCCGGCTCCATCCTTTCCAGCTAACGTTACTCCTCAAAAATTTAAATGCAATGTCAATCACTGTCTACTGTTCTCCTGATTACACTTCTTTTGTTCTCACTCATTAATAATATTTTCGTTTCTAATTCTTCCACACCCGGCAACCCCTTGTGTCTTACATGGGGTGAACTTGATTTTTAAATAAATCAGGGATTTATAACGGTAATTTTTAAAGGCATATTAAAGAGAGAAGTCAAATAGTCCACGTAAAACTCTTAAAGAATTTCTATTCCATGAAAATGACTCTGTTGCAGTGATTTCTCAAGACTGGCCGTTTTGTACGTGATCTTATGAGAGAGCAAACTCTAATTATTATCTATTATGGCCAAAAGGTTTCGGGCCGCACACTAGATTTAATAATCAGTAAGTTTTATACCTCGTTTTGTTTCATTTACTCCGACTAAGCTAGGATGCTTAAACTATCTAACCTATAATGAGTACTTTTGCATTCAGAGTTGTCCTTCTCCTAGACTGGTTGCCAACCAAACCTAGAGATTACGATCTCTACTGTTATTACATCCTAGTTATTGGGAAGAAAGAAGAGATGGATTCATACCTTTCCTACAGGTATTTGCGAGAAAGCGAAAACACTGTACTTGGCTGGGAATTTATCTCAACATGCCAATTCCACACTACGAGCCGACAACAGGTACGCAACGCGCACTTAATTCGGAGCAATTAACTTCAAGTCGTTGAAATTTTCCATTTGAGACGCTTTTTTATACTATTGGTCAATACAAGGTCCAATCTAGAAGTTTACTAAATGTAGTCCAAGGTCCAAGCTAGAGGTTTATGTAGTAGTAGTAAAAAAAACAAGTCAACTTGAAGTAGCAACAAACGTCTGCAACAGATTTGTCTCTCGACCTCAACACTTGTAGCCAAATCATAGTTCAAACGATAGCCTGTCGTAACAGTCCACCAAAAAAACGTAGAAACGACAAAATTGGGGTCAGACGTCCAATCTTCACTTCTCACCAGCAAAAACGCTTGTTCATCCCACGTTTCAGTAGACACTGGTAAATACACAACTCTATCGGTAGACTGAAGCTAGCGTCCAGCTCCCAGACAAAATTAAACAGAGTCGTAACTTAATACGAAACTCTATAATAGTGCACATCACCACGGTCCCGACTGCACTGCCAGTCAATGTCCCAGTCCGTTTTTATTGACCGAAAATACGGCCAACCCACCAATCATTGACGTTGGCCTCGCTCTCAATCAGAGTCCCCAGCCCGTCCAATCAGCATGCAGACCGCCACTAGACAAATCGTGCCAAGCAGCATAAAATAACAAATGTCGGAGGATGTACTTTTCTTTTACAAAACAGCAGCCCGACAAGCAAAACATCTTGGGCGCTTTGACTCCGGTAAGTGCGAATATTTATCGTCACAGTTTACTAAATGTGGTTTTTGTTAAGGTGTAAATGAAGGAAGTAAGAAATGCATATCGTTGAGATACGCAAGATAGATAACGGTTAACCTTACACATGAAGAGATTCAGCCTGTATTGATCGGGGAAGCATCCTCTCTGGAGTCTGTTCCACAAAGTAACAGTTTTAAGGTAGAAGATGTCTTAGTGTAACTTCTTCCTTACAAGTGGAATACGAAGTAAATGATGTTAATATCTATCTCATTTTATTCATTATATCTATCACATTCCGTTAATATCTATCTCACTCATTTCATGTCTGTCTATGTATTTAAACTCATGTATCGTTTATGTCTTTGTTTATCTCTGTCTCAAATAGAACAATAAATGCACGCACACTCACACACACACATACGTATATATATATATATATATGTGTGTATGTGTGTGTGTATGTATGTATGTGTGTGTGTGTGAATTACAATTAATGAGATCCAAACGATTTACCTCATACAGAAGTTCATTTCCTCCATGGGAAAGTAATTTTTCCCTGTACTTATCAATGCCCTCTAATAAAAATGTTGAGCTCTCTTTTGTGGATCAGTTTTAATATTTTCTATTAATAGGATCTACTTGCATTACTTACGTTCTTTTTTTACCTGTTATATTTATATATGTATATATATATATATATATATATATATATATATATATGTATATATATTTGTGTATTTAGGCAGCAATCCTTTTTTCAATATATATATATATGATGATTGCGTCCAGCATGAAACAGCCTGTCGCCTCTGAGTGTTGACTTCAATATTCACTTTTATATTTATATTTACATACGCTCTATCTTTATGGATATTGAGCACTTTATCCCATATTTCTCAGCTGACCGTGTCTTTTCTGGAGCGAAAGAAAATTGCTGGAGTGAAGATTGGATTCAAATTGCTCCCGAAGGACAATTTAGAATAAGAAGCATATTAACATCCCACGCCTTCAACTGTGGCCCGAGGAAATGCAGCTGATTGAGTGTGAATGGAGAGAAAGATAGCTAGGGAGGGAGAGTGTGTGTGTCCAGTGGAGAATTGATATTTGCACCACAAAAAGATTTGGGCGAAACAGAAGCAAGCGGAGGCGAGTGTATTGCATGGGAATTGATCCATTATTAATAAGATTCGTCTCACCCTTGAAATTCCACTTGTTATGTATATTAATTGGAAAATATTTTCTTGACGAAGGTATATCTGTTTGCTGGACTTAGAGAAGTATACGGGTGATGTAACAAAGATGAAAATTTAAAATAGATATTCATTTAAATAATTTTATAGTTTTCCTTATATATATATATATATATATATATATATAGAGAGAGAGAGAGAGAGAGAGAGAGAGAGAGAGGCCACAAACGTGTTTGGTTATAATGTGGATTTATATATATATATATATATATATATATATATATATATATATATATATATTGTTCTTTATTTTCCATATTTTCCTACACGGGTTTCAGGTCTTGCGACCTTCATCAGACGAAAAGTGGTTATTTTCACATATTATTTAAATGAATTAATGTTTTCTTATGTTTTTTCATGTTTAACCATAGTCTTTTGTGTGTAGTAATAAACCAAATTTTCTTGGACTCCACAAGTTCAAGAAAAAATATATATATAGTACAGGTAATCGATCAGTTGTTATATAATCCGGGTGGATCCTAGTAATATTAATTATTAAAACTGATCCACAGAGATCTTGATGTTTGTTTTTTTATTTTAACAGAGGCTATGTATTTTTTGCAGCAAAAAAAAAAAAAATTCCCTCATCATTCGTATAGTCTATTTCAAACCGTTCTTCACGCGGCTATCGCCAGCCTCTAAGTGCTTGTCTCGGAGCGTCGTTCTAAATTTATTTTCAAAGTCAGTCCTCCTCTAGTAGGCGCCTTGCTAATAAGAGTGGGTTTGCGTTAGCGATTGGTGGGAGCGTAAGGTATCATATCCTGGGAGAAGCGGTCTGAGTTTGGAGTTTATTTATGGCCAGTATTTTTGTTTGTAGTTTAATATCAGTTCCTACTATGTGGTGTTTCTTCTAACGGCCCCGGAGTGTGTTTTTCTGAGATTCACAGTAAATAGTTTTGTACTACTAATCGATAGGGGATTTAAATTTAAGTCCGTTAAGATTAATGTAAACTAGTTGAGTAATACCAGACCACACAATGGAATAACTCGTGCTGTTCAACACCCTTTATATGCGTTCATATCTTTATACATACATATATGTGTACATTTACATGACCATACATATATGCCACTATACGTACACATAGACCCTCACAAATATGCGCTTGTATTCGTATGTAATTTGGAATTTATCCGTATGTCTACATTTCATGATTAGTTCATTCCGTTGATTTAATAATTTGCATTGATTTTTATATTTTGTTATCCTGATTTTTTTCTTCTAAACATAGTTTGTACCTATCCCTAAAACTATTGGGGGTGATCCTAGAATTTTCCAATTTATTTGAGGATTCAGACCCTTTTCCTTCAATTACCAAAATTTTTTCGAGGGGGCTGTTTGGTGTTTTAATTTTGGATTGGTGAATGAATCTCTATGTGTATTGATTCTCTTTTTAAGCTCTCCTGCAGAAATGCCGATATATATATATATATATATATATATATATATATATATATATATATATATATATATATATATATATATGAAGAAATATAGTATTAAGATGTGCTATATTTATGGGATAGTGTGCTCAATATCAAAGATAGAGCGTGTGTAAATATAAAAGTGAACATAGAAGTCAACACTTAGAGGCGACAGTCTGTTTCATGCTAGATGCAATCGTCAGGCAACGAGTACTGTTATTTTTCTCGGCTATTTATATATACGGGTCAGTGGAACATTGTGGGTAGTCTATTTTGGCGGTTAGTTTACCGGAAGTCGTTTATTTGTTCATTTATTTATTTGGGTTAAATAATTTTTCTTGTTTTTATTTTTTTTTAATTTTTATTTCTTATATATGTCTATATATATATAAATATATATATATATATATATATATATATATATATATTGTTTATGATTTATACCAACGGCTTCCCATACTTAACACTTATCGTTTTCCCTCTCGCGTGATCATGTGTGACGTCACGAGCTGCGACGCGATTTTCGCTTCCGCGTCTCGTATACACGTGTTTGTCATTGCTTTGAATTTTTTCATGCAAGAAAAACAGACTACCATTATTGTTTCGCCCGTGTGTTGTTTGCTATATTGAAATGTAATTGTCAGCTTTGTTAATGGCTTATGTAAGCCGAAAGCTTAGATTGGATTTAAACATGTATCAATATGGTGATTTCCTTTTGTCTTTCAATGATAATGTTATTAAGCTTATCAGCCAATATGAAAAGAACTTACTTAAAATAAATAGACAAAACTTGTCTATATTATTTAACTAGCAGCATTACCCGGCATTGCCTGGGTTTATTCAAAAAAAGATCACGAACCTCATCCAATCTGTAAAGAAGATTTTTCTTTAGTGCCTCTTATCTATATGGCGAAAATTATAATGACATGAAGTGTGAAAACATTTATAACAAGAGAAAGTTGTTTTTTACAGAAGCACAAAAGATACAAAAAATATTTGTCAGTAAATGAAGAGTACATTAATTGCAATCGATCTTCGAAAATTGTTGAGGAGAAATGCTTTGTTGACAGCTTTTTGCTCAAACTACATCGAATGAACAACATGCATTGGAAGGAGAAGAAATTCAACAAAGACTTCTCGGTGGGTTTCATTGATGCACTGCAGTTTGTTATCACGTGATGAAAGATCTATATCTCTAGTATTATTGCGTTGGTGACCATAAATAATAGCAGCAATTCCATTGCAAACAGGTGAATTATAACGTCCCTCGTGTTCACCACCTGGTCTCTGTTCAGCGATGATGATGATGAAATAAAATTTGGCGTGTCCGCTGTTTCTAAAGCGTATTTGAACTCTCGCGCATAATTATTCCTGATGTGTAGCATTTCCTGAAGATCAAGAATGATATCCATTTCAGTTCCAGGTGAAATAGAGTTGCACCTAGTTTCCTGTTCTCGATAGTTACCTACAAAGTAAAGCTAAAGAAATTGTGGCTCCTCGTTTACCATAGGTGGCATAGAGACAATTCTATGATATACGTGTCCTTGTACTTTAAAAGTAGACATAAATCCACCCTCTTGAATAATATTGGCCCCAAAAGAAGTCATCTGAAAAGTACAATTATACTTTCTAATATTGCATAGGAAATGATTAGATCTAACAGTGGTACCAGTTAATGTCATTTTCAATGGCTGAGGTGGATCTTCAATGATAGTTAATGCGGAAGTACCGTTTGAGCAGCACATGCTATTAATTTCCCCTACCCACCTTTTAGCTCTGCAGTGCGAACAGACAATCGACATACTGCCAAGCTGAACATCAGGATGGTTCGAATAATTAGCACGAAGGTCATAATAGAATGCTACCACTGACCATATTTGACTACGGGGTCTTGAAATCCCCTGCTGAGCAGCCAATATTTGCACATTATTTTCTAAACGATCTTGGCGATCCTCAACAACCTCCATTGTCCGTGCACAAGCTGTTCTAGAGGCATTCCTGCTCTGTCGTCTCGTACGCTGCTCTTGAGTCTCCAAATCTCTTGCTGTTGCAGTTGCTGAAGCATTTCTAGACAATCTTTGTGAACGTTGATCCTCATTCTCCGCTTGTCTGGTAGCAACAGTAGTTGCTGGATTTCGTATCTGCCTAGCAATACGCTGTTGCTCACTCTCAGAATTTCGAGCAGCAGCATTTCTAACAGCTATTCTTGTATATCGGATTGTTCTTCGCTCCTCAGTTTCCACAGCTCGAGTAGCAGCAGTTCTGGCAGCGTTCCTTCCTCGTCTAGTTAACCGTTGCGCATTAGTTTCTACTGACCTTGCATTAGCTGTACGAATAGCATTTTGTGTTAGTCTAATTTGAGTTTCTTGTTGCGAAGCGTTTCTTCTCCGTGCTTTCGTGCTTTTGGCTGCAGTAGTAGCACGTCCAAGTAAAGGATTTCGCTTTCATGGCATTACTGTCAGGCTGTAGTTGGAGGGGTTTGGCTCAGCTTTTTGAATAATAATGAAGTAATCAATTAAAATCAAGAATATTATATACATTAATGGAAATATAGCCACAATAAATTAAATGCAAGTTTATAATGGAGACCACGGGAACGTAGTAAACAATTATATGCAAGTTCGTAAAGTTAGGATTTATCTAAAAATAGACTACCAAAAAAACGTTCTAGTGATAAAAATAAAAATTAACGTGCAGCTAGAAACCTACTCACTATGAACGTTAAAACGTACACGCTAAGTTTAGCATAATTATAAATGAATCGAAAGAGGGTCTTTACATTATTATAAGTGCATTTTTCAGAATAAAACTGTCAAAACTTTCCAAATATATGAGTTAGTAAGCATTATTTAAACGCTGATTAGAAGATGATAAATGCATAATTAAAAATTGGCATTTACGCTTAAACTTTTTTAATAATATGATTTACACAAATTTAAATTTAAAGTATCAAAAATTCAAAATATACATGCATGAAGGCGGCCTACCGTTTTTACTGGATGACAACTTGCATTTATTTCATCACATAGCACTAATGAACACTGCAAGTGAAGCAAAATCGATAGTACGCATTACATAACTCGATCGATCATTGCACGTGGAGCAAAATCAATTGTACGCACTACACATCTCGATCGATCTCGCACACGCGTCTTATACCTACGTGCACTTCTCTCATCGGTGCACACTTTCGCTTGCACATTCTTTTTTTCTTAAGGAAGGATATAATTTTTGCCGTCAAGTTAATACAAACTAAACTATTTCAGTACCAAAACGGAAAATCCATGGGAAAAACTCATATTTTTCATAATGTATTTATGACACATGGGGTGTCAGTTTTGATTCTGAGTTGATTTATCTAAACACAAATTTATTTGCAATTTTTCATCGGAATGCTGCTAACCACTACAATTGAAAGACTAATGGGGCAGCAAGGTGTTCATGGGTCATCGTGGGGGGCCCTTATGTAGTTTTTAAAATCTGATAATCGTTTTTGATTCATTTTAAGATTGTAACATACATTCCGTCGAAACCGAAGCCATTTGAAAATTTGGGGGTCCCTTTGGTTCACCCTAGGGGTCCCAAATTTCAAGCCAAAGGACAGGTTTAAGACTAATAGTAATTGAAATAATAAAGAACATCTTTTTTAAGGTTTCTATTTAATCGACTTTATGGTCAAGGCTATAGACTTAATTGAAAATTTCGGTGTTCCTTGCTGGTCCCCTAACTCGTGGGGGTCCCAGTGTTGATTTTCAGTGAATTCCAAGTGACTACTTCAGTTACTCCATATAATTTCAATATGTACTGAAATTTTCTTTGAAATTGGGGAATACTGCTACAAAATACACTTGAAAAGCAACTGAGTTTATAGGGTCATCCTGGGGGCCCCCACATGCATTTTTTAAAAAAATCTGACAACCGATTTCTATCCCATTGTAAGAGCGTAACAAACATGCAAAATTTCATCAAAATTGAAGCAATTTATATTTTGGGGGTCCCTTTGGTGCACCCTGGGGGTCCCAGTGTCGAGAGAAACGAAAATCAATATAGCGTATAATAAGCGTGACATTAAGTTGCATACACTTATCAAGTTTCATTAAATCGGCCTTAGGGTTTAAACTTCAAGTCTGAAAGTTTAAAAACAACCAAACTAATGGAAATTCGCATTTAAACATTATATTTATCGATTATCTGTTATTGATTTTTGAAAAATAACACCCAGTATCGAGTAGAATCTATGTTCCAAATTTGGTGCAAATATGTCTTATGGTTCTTGAGTAGTTCGCGAACTCACAGACACACACACATAGTCACTTTTATATACATATATATATATATATATATATATGACAAAATTTAGCTCTTGAAAATACATTTCAATTGAGCACTGTTGAGTGATAAGCTAATTCTATAAACAACAGCCACCTGCACTAATGCAAAGCTCTTCAGTAAAATGAATGGAGCACTTTGGCTGATTGGCATTTGTTTACATTTGTAAAAACAATACGCTTGATTTAGTTGTGTAACTCTACCGAGTGAAGATAGCTCTGGCTGACACCAAATTAGTTGTGTTTCAATCCTGGCTTGAGGCATTCGGAAGTCTAGTCGCACTGAGGAGCTGTGATACGGTGAAACAGTACTGTCTGTGAATGACATATATATATATATAGATAGATATGCTAAGTATATGTCAGGTTTTTCGTAATTTAACACAATTATTTCGAATGTATCAGCTAGTATTTTGGGTAGACTAAGTGGATAATTAAATATCGAAATAAATACATCAGTCTGGTAAATTCTTCTTCTTTATGTGCAGTGTTCACTCAGTACGCAACTTCCTGTTCCTTGTAGCTCTTTATACATTGTGTCTGCTATTTCTACTAAACCGCTGACGAATCTTATATGTAATGTTCTTGTCCTTAGTATTATCGTTTATTACCAACCTTGATTGATCAACTGTGTGATTAATCTATTCAGTAACCTTCCCTAGGTTACAACACTTAGATAAATAATAATTATTCTAATAATTATAAGCGTCCTGGATATGACGATAAACTAAATCCGCCTCCAGGATAAGACGAAGAACTCCGTGCAACAGCAAGGCCTCTGATCAGAAGGCTTTGGGGAACGTTGGAACCGCCTCTTAATTGCTGGTGTTCCCAGGTCTACCCTGACCCAGGGTGGTAGCACCTGTTAGGGTCCCAGCTATGGGCAAATAGTTAACCCCGAAACTAAGGTAAAAAACCATTATGAAAGTGTAAAATTAGGTTTTAATACCACAAAAATTTTGTAAAAAATTATTATCAGAAATAAATTTTTGAAGTAAAAACATAACTATTACCAGCAATACATTTTTTAAAATAATATTGCCAGCTATACATTTTTGAGGAAAAAATATTGCCAGAAATATATTTTTGACAAAAAAAAATATTAGCAGGAAAATAAAAAGTTGTCAGCATTAAATGACACATTGAGGTTGATATGTCGTAAATCAAACCAAACCAAAGCAATCTAATAATTATAAGAGTCGAAAGAACACGAGGAATTGCATTAAAAGCAGCTGCAATTCTTAGCCTGTTTGATGACTAATAAAGTTGCGTATCGTCTATCAGCGCCATCTCATGACCAACCGAAATGCAGAAGTTTTATTAATGAACTTTTCGGCTAACAGGACGAACCCACTGGAAAGACTGGCGCTAAACTTATTAAATATAAACAGAAATAAGAACTATCTTTTCTTCAGGAGGTGCCAACCAATTTGTCGCGAGGTCAGTTAGTAGTGAAGGCTATTCATCTCCAGTTTCTGTTGAAATTGGTTCACACTTTGTAGTTTGAACAATATTCGGATTAGTATAGCCACCTGAAAGCATCGACATTTCAGTTAAAGAAAGAAACAACTTCATAGGTAAGGACAAGTAATGCGTTTCATTTTCACTGAGTTCCCCATACAAAAATTCGACATTAAATTACCCCCCAAAACGTTGACATATCATAAACTCAACAACCGACATATCATTTCCTATGACAAAGTATGAACATTTTTTCGACAACTTATGATGCCCGCTGTTATTCCTTCTCCTGTCAGAATCAATGGTTGCGCTCACAATGTGGTTCCAGGCTTTGAACGTCTACTGAGACTCAGGTTCACGCCAGGGCTAAACTTGTGGGTGACCGCTTGGGAATACCAGGTGCTGTAAGATTTGATGTGCAGGTGTTCTTAGGGATAAGGGCTCGGAATGTGCAATCGGACAGCTGTGTCCGAATTCCAGTCGGATTCGTTACAGTCGCATACGCGCAAATACCGTTGGGGAAGGGATGAATCATTCTCCTTCGCCCAGTTATGGGTTAAATAGTAGAACATATGTCTTGAAAGTCATTGTAATTCTAAAAAAAAATGTTAATGTGATATTCACTCGTAAAAAATGATTATACTTAAAATCCAAAATATGTTTCGGCTTTAAATGACACACAAAGGATTGATAAACCGTAAAAATCCAAACGGTCAATCGAAAGCAGACCTGAACTCATTCATAAGAATGAGGCTTACGGCCTCATCACGTCAAAACACCGGTTCCTGAAGTTAGGCAATGTCGATCCTGGTCACTGCTTAAATGGGTGACCGCTTGGAATACCACTTACACACAAATACCCTTAGGAAAATATATGGCACCACCTCTTCTTCACCAGCTCTAGGTTAGTATGATTAGTATCACTATAGCACTATTATCTCCAAAAGAAATTCTTACAATCTAAAAATATTCTATGCATTCAATCAATCAATCAATTATGCTACACAGGCATGTCTTTTAGATATATTTGCCTTCTCCCAATATAAAAGTATAAAAGCTACCGTGACCACAAAATGAGGGATCATTTTATATGCTCATTAAAATATAGAATTGATCCCCCACTTTATATCCACATAATTTCTTGTTTGTTTATCAAATTCTGATCGGGTATGAATCCACCTCTTCTCCCCCCAGCTATGGGTTAATTAGTAGAACGTGTATCACTAAATCATTATTATCTTCAAAAAGAAAATACTTCTCACAACCTAAAAATATTATCTGGCTTTAAATAACCTGAAAAGTGTTGGTAAGCCGTAGAAAACAAATCAATTAATCAAAAAACACCCGCTCCGGGCAGCACCTGACATCTTCTGACATTCTTTATCTTCATACGTGTCAGATTAGAACAAAAACGTGCCATTGCTGCCACTTCGGGCCTGGAACTGTTCATCAACTCCTTCCAGCATTGGCATAGTTCAAAGTCGTTCGCATAGTCTTGGAGAGGATAACATATTTTCCACTCTACAGTCTTTTTCTCCCAGAGACGCAACGTCACAAATCCATCGCGACTTTTTATGCTATTTCCATCGCATATGTTCAGTTGAACCCCATTCTTTGCCTTCCATTCTTCAGACCTTTATAAGTAAAACTCGCTATACCACGTCCACGGAGTCAAATCACCCTCATTTCCTCCGTTTGAAAGGAGGAAGTTCTCCTCACGTAACCTTTTCCTGAGAACTGTCACCTTGTGGAATAAAGTCCCGCGTGGTTCCTTACCTACAGCCTATAAACTTAACCTCTTCTAATCAACGGTCAGTCTTTGCTATCTACTTCCCTTTATATTCTCATCACACACCTTATTCAGTAACCCTCTACCATGATTGACTCTTGTGCGTTGTATTAAATGAACCTTATTAAAAATATATATCCCATAGAAACTTAAAATCCGAATTTAACATTCATAAGTTCATTGACTTATAAATTATTATGATAAATTTTGGTTTTGCGTAAAGGTCTTTTGTATTGTGCACAACAAATAGAATTTACTGCCTCTATTCAAAATGGGAGTAACATTTGTTGGCAACCTATTGTTCTTGCTTCATTGTCTTCAATACGTGATTTATTCCTTAAATCTATTGAAGAATTCAAACAGATATCTTTTCATTGTCTTGTCAGCAAAACAACTGCACCAATCAGAGAGCTCTCCTCAACATTCTCGATAAGATTGTAAGTCAAGATTGGCCGATAAAGGAAATGAATTCAGGGCAATTGTCCTGTTACCATTAATCATCTAAGAATAAATATATTGGCACTGACAATCAGTGCCTTTTGCCATTGTTCACCGATTTGACTCCAGTGTTCATAGGCTGACCAAGATACCAAAGGTCGCATTCCATGACCAAAAGTGATATAAAAATGTATTCTTTTTTGGTCATCTAAAATATTTTTTTGTAAATTAACTTGTTAATCTTCGAATTGATTATGACTTAGGTTGATTGAGTTTACGACATATCAGTCTTTATATATATATAATTCTCAAAATGTGTGTATGTGTATGAGTTTATGTGTGTGTGTTTGTGTGTGTGTGTGTGTGTGTGTGTGTGTGTGTGTGTGTGTGTGTGTGTGTGTGTGATCGGATGTTGTTTATGTATTTCCACAGTTTTCATGCGATTTCTATGAAATCTTTTTTGTTTGATAAATAATTCTTCAATGCCGGTTTTGAGTCCAAATTGTTGGCGACAATGGCTCTCCACTACTTCCTGTCCATTATGACTCTCAGCAACGTCTTACAATTTACTATCTGTTCTTGGGTATATATCTTTCATGAAAACTTTAATAAAAATAAATACTTCAAATTATTAGAATAACATTATTATTATTATTATAGAGTTCCCTTTCCAGGGCCACTCCGATTCAAATTGTTAATATCCCCCCACCCATTTGGGATGTACCTCAGTAGCACCCACTTTAAACTTAAAGTGCTCCAATTGAACGGCAAAAATGTCCAGTAATGAAAGACCCGGGCAAAGACGGGTTATACTGCTAGTCATGGATAATTTAATGTCTAAATTAGGTTTTATTTTACATAAGTCAGCAAGCTACTTTTATTTTACTTAAGGTGGTGAGTAAACATCTGCATGAAAGGACAGAGACGATGAAGGTCGGTGGTTAGAGCAACAGAATTTTCGCATCTTTTCCTATGGCCGTTACTCGAGGTTCCATATTCTGTAAATAGCATACATTTAACATTGTACATGAATTATGCGAGGCGAATTCTGCTTTGCGAATGAAGGAAAATGACGAGACCGAAATGATATATTTCTTCCACAGCGAGACTTCAGAACAGCGAGACTTCAGAACAGCGAAACTGCATTTTTTCCCTTTCTTTTTACAAACATCAATGAATCTATTTATTCGCTTGTAATTGATGCATAACTGGTGCCGTTGCCGTGAATATTTCCTTCCCACGCTTGTTTCATGAAGAGCTTCTCTCGCTGTTGAAAGTGTCATAAGATGCACGGCTCCCAGCGTATCGTTCCAGACTAACTGAATCACGAGTGAACTTTAGTTCCTGGCAACATCATGCACTTTTCAACGTGAAATAGGACTATTCTCAATGAAGGACCTCTCATTCCTTACAAAAGCGATCCTAATTATCATTTTCTTCTTCTGCCGACGACGACATATTTTAAATTTAATATCTTTCACTGCCTAACCTACCAAAATGTAAGGGATATTATAATATTAATTTTATTAATATAATAGCACAGTATCCGTCAAATAAATGTCAGCATGAATGCCTTTGGTGGCAATTCCCTTTCCTGTAGGTACTTGATAACACCATGTTGCCAAATTTTTGTGTTTTCCAAGAGATGTTGCTACAGAAGTATGTTCCAATAACTTGTACCGATTTTAATTAACTTTGAGCGTTTAATCATTTTTTTTTAATTTTTCTTTCAGATATAACAACTGGCAATTTCAACCATGGAGCGATTAAACAATCAAACAACGTGTTAAAGTTATCGAAGCCTATTACGAAAATGGACGTTCAAACAGAAATTCATTTCGTGATTTTTTTTTTTTCGCCAAGATAATTTACCAATCGAGAGTGCAATTGGAAACGATGTAACGTTGTTGTGGAGAGGTTCAATTCCTGCGCGCGATGACGAATAACGGTCTCACGATTTTTGGCCACATTCTCGTGCACTACAGCAATGTTTTCAGCTGAACAGCATAAACGAGAACGCAATGGTGTTTTCACATCTGCCGCCAACCCAGTTTGTTTGAATTAACGAACAAGTTTTCCAACTGCACTCTCCAAACTTTAACACATTGTTTGACTGTTAATCTTTTCATGGTTGAAATTGCCAAAGACATAAGTTCTTAAATCTGAAAGGAAAAAAAATCATTAGACGCTTGAACTTAATTCACACTGAAAATCGGTCCAAGTTATTGGAACACGCTATAGTTAGTTTTGAAGTCGTCATTGAACAGCCAGGTGTCAGTTTACCTGGAAGGAAACAATTCAGTTATTAATCAGAAGAGTTGAAATTAATATATGCAATGTTTTACAGCTCTAGTATCACTCCTTCATTGCCAGCCTATGAACATTTCACGCACCCTCGTATACGAGAATGGAAATCAATATACAAGCTAAGCTTACTCTGAAGTAATAAAAAAGATGTTACAAATAATGTTAAATTTAAAACAGGAAAATAGCTAATAAAACCATGAATGAATTACTGATGAAGGTTATAGAATGTGTAAGGTTATATTAACATGCAAAATAATAAAATAATAAGCTTCTCGTAGAGGGGAATACCATTGAAACAGGACATTTAAGGATCCATTAGCTACAATAGCTTGGACAGAAGAAATATATCCAACTGGATTAATGCTTCGCGAGTTCAATTCCTGGGTATGGTAGTATGCGGGAAAGAAACAGACAAGAGTGCTACTGCTACATATTTTGGTAAGAACTGCGGAGTCTTCACCTTCCAGTATCAGTAGAGTCCAAAATCGTTTCCGTGTCCTTGCGGGTGATGAATTATTTTCCACCCTACAACCCCTTTCCCACATGCTAAACGTCGCAAGCCAGCCCTGCTCTATTGTTATGTCCATTGAAAGTATTCAGATAAAATACATTCCTTAGATCCACCAGTTCTAATCTTTACGGTTAAGATCCGTCAGGCCACGCAAATTGTAATGGACCAACCTCATTTTCCTTCGTATTCTATTAGCGAGAAGTAACTTCCACTCGAACATCCTCGTCCTACGAAAGGCTGCTTTGTAGAACCGACCCCCAAGAAGGTGCCTTCTCGATCGCTACAATCTTAATTTGTTGAAGTCTAGCCTCAACAGTTATCCTTCCCGCATATGTCCCATAAACTGTGTCTGTTACTCTGTAAAACTCTACCTCGTATGACTCCTTAGTCTTGTACAGATCGAACATCATTGTAAAAAGAAATTATATATTCGTTTATAGCTTTGCACATAATGATATACCATTTCTGAAATGGTACATAATTACGATCCTGAAACCGCTCCGACAGACGATTGGTAAGTGCCCATTAATTTTTGTCCCGCTGTGTCCTTTTTGTCAACACTTAGAATGGAGCATTTTGTCGAATTTATTCAGAGCATCGTGTCAGAGGTTGAAAACATTAGCAACTCATTGAGGACGCACAAATACCTCAAGAGATACAAACTTTAGATAAAAGAAATAGTGACTTTTGGAAATGAGTAGCAGATAAGAAGCCTTATTTTATGCTCATCGATCCCTTAGAGGATCAAAGGTTGAGGATGGCTCTGCAACAAAACAGGGGTGCTATAGAACGATACACCCAAAACTTATATCGAACAGTTTGAAATGGCGCAGTACATTCTCAAACCGTACTCAGAAATACTGGCAGGTGTCATCGTTTCTGGGTCTAATGACGGTAATATTGATAAAGGACAGGTGTGATATATAAGGGTACATCAAAAGCTGGACATATAATTAGCCAAATAGTGACCACGATTTGGGGCATGCCCAATATATGGATTGCACTGGATGTTTGCACGTTTCGCTTTTCCTTTTTTCTTTTTTTCCTTTTTTAATTCTTCAATTTTTGAGCACTCGCCGTGAATTTTATGAGTTGCTTGATGTCTCTCCTCGAAAGTTTCTCAATGGAAACGATGAGAATCTCCCATAATGATGGAAAAAGCAAAATAAAAGGAAATATCTGAATATCAGCAAATTGATTGAATTTACATTTGTGCCGTATGTACATTGATATGCATAAAAACAATAATTATTTCCGTTAATAAATATACATAAGGCTATCACAAATCCTTGCTTCCATGTGTAGCAATATGAGTTAAATTAAAACAGCTCGAAATGGAACATTTACTTTTGACCGATGATTATCAGTAATTGGAGTCAACTTCAAAGTAAAAGAACAAGAGGCTCAGACTCAGAGAAACTATTGGAAGGAAGATTAATTACTTTTTTAGACGAAGATGACAGGACAAAGAAAACAGTAGTTTATAAAACTGACCATCCTTTGCACAGGAAAACGGAAGGAACGAAGCGAGCCACGATGAAACACAGACGATGGCCGCTGAATGTGCCCCACCCGCATCACTTACGCCTGAGCCCGGCTTCTCTCGCTTATAGTAGTAATATACTAACTACGAATAAAATCAGGTTTACTGCTAAAAATTGTTTTTCTTTTTCACCCATGGGTAACGGTCTGGCGGAAGAGCATTTTTTAAGCCACAACATAAAGAAACTGCACCCTGTCAATGAACCTGGTGTCTGGTCTTAGTTACAATGCAACACATATCTCATAAACGACTACCTCAATTTCTGTAATATATACATACCTTTATATAGATACATCTAGATTGTATATTCAGTTGTTTTATATTATTGTTTTACGCAATAAAATCCCTAAGGGTAACTCGAACAAAGAGAGAGAGAGAGAGAGAGAGAGAGAGAGTAAGAGGTGCAGTTAAAGAGTATATGTAGGATAGATAAAGTTTGACCGTAGACTTGAGGGGAGATTAACATCGTAGATATCGGGGAGCAACGTCTCGAAAATCTGTCACACAACGTAAAAGTTCTTGGAGAGAAGTTATCTGAGTGGAAGTTGCCAATAGAATAAAAAGAGAAAATATGATGTATCGACTTAACATGACTGGTCCTAGCCGTGAAGTTCTGGACTGGTCCAACTACGCAGTGTAACTCGTTTTAGTGAGATCAGCGCTGGAGTAGCGTATTACAGAGAGCTTAACCGGATTTCCGGGATCGTATATAGAGTCATCCATAGACAGACTGTTAGAACAGCTCCTCAGTGTGGCTAGACGTCTGCACTCTCTCTCTCTCTCTCTCTCTCTCTCTCTACACACACACACACACATATATATATATATATATATATATATATATATATATATATATATATATATGTTAAGACATTTTTATGTTTATACATTCTTTTTATAGATACAAATATTTAAGTAAATGCTCTGTTTTATAATAAACAGTATTAAACAACATTTACCGGCCTGAATGTCCGAGAAACTTTCATAGAAAATGTTCGTCCTCCGACAGTAATCGAACCTGTATCCTATACAAAACCGTCATATAGCCTGACGTGCCTTAACCGTTTCGGCCAGAGAGGAGCATTTCTCGGACATTCAGGCCGGTAAATGTTGTTTAATACTGTTTATTATAAAAAAGAGCATTTACTTAAATATTTGTATCTATAAAAAAAATGTATAAACATAAAAATGTCTTAAAATAATTGTCGGACTTTGTCCATTAAATAATATATATATATATATATATTAATCAATTGAATGACAAAATGGAAATTTCTATATAATGCGTTTCGACCTCTAAAAAGAACTTCATCGAACCTAAATAATGTTTTTATTGATAGAATTGTGTATGTGTAGGAGGAGATGTAAGCGCAAACGTCGGCTATAATTATGTACCCAGAGTTAAAGCTGAAGATGTAGAAAAGGTTATTTTAACATATTTGTGGTTTCAAAATCTTTTTTGAGTTTTATTTTATTTTATCCGACGTGTCTCATTCAGTTTCCTTATCCTTTTGGTTTTGTTTTCATCGTTTAGGTTTTTAACATGGTCGTAATATATGTAAATCCATATATTATATGCTATAGTAATCGAGCACCCAACCCTTTTGACGCAGAGAGAGAGGTGTAGCCACAGGCTTGGGATCTTTGTCTCTACTGCTCGGCCATGAACAGTCCGAAAAGCAGAAATACAACGCTGATGTACAGCAATGCATCACGGGAACACGACAGAGGATGTGAAACAGATACTACATAGCAATCCCCAAAAACAAGGCCAAGAGGAGTTCGTTTTGATCTTGTATTTACTATATGTGTCCATCGGCGAACATATGGGCCGAAAACAAAAATTACCCAATCCCGGCGACTCCTGTGACACTGACGTCGATATCACTAACATCACCTTTGTAATACAGTGAGGTTTTGCTTTATACCATTGGTCAGCGAATACAAGGCCGAAGAGCCGTTCAAGGTAGAGTTCTACGTTACATCCACTAGTTCTGACCTTCACGGCTAGAACACGCCATGTCATGTACACAGTGTCATTCTCATTTCCTTAGAATTCCATTCGTAAGGAGGAAGTTCTATTCGAAAATCTTCTTACTAAGTTTCACTGCTTTGTGAAACAGATTCCCGAGAGGCTGTTCTCTCGACCACTACTATCTTAGCACCTTCAAGTTTTGGGTCGAATATCCCCATAATCTACAACTCTTACGTCCATAAACAACCCCATTCAGTAATTATCCACCTTGAGTGACGCCTTTCCGTTCGGCCTTTTCCTCTGGCGCTTATGTCAAGTTTTCTAATTTCATCAGCCATAGTGAGAGTCGCCGTGAAAGAATTCGATAAAGTTATTTTTACCTTGAATATCTACGCTTATGGATAATATGAAAGATCATGTGAAGCAATCAAGATGTGCGAAAAATAGCAAGAAAGGGAAAAACGGAAAAGGAAGAATTGGAAAGAAAGACGAAGCGGGTTATGAAACACGGAAGTGAATTAAAGTGTAAAGCTTTAATCGTGCGTCACATCGACGAAGAACATCAAATATTAAAGGAGCGGGAAACCAATAAAACCAATCATGTACGGATCAAGATCAACAGTCTCGCGGGCTCTCCGCTATTAAGCGTCAGGAGATGACTTGATTTGGCCACCTCACACTGCGTAAGAACCTTTGCGACACTATCATGCAAGGTACTGTTGAAGGCGGACGAAAGCGGTGACAGCAATGCAAGATCTGGTCAGACAAAATCAAAGAGTGGACGGGCATGGCAATGCCGGAACATCTGAGAGTCACCAATGCTTCTTTTACCTTTAGGTACCCCCGACGATTGAAACAGTCAAGGCATTGATGATGATGATGATGATGATGATGATGATGATGATTCGCTTTTTCATTTAAAAGAAAAAATTAATTTTGACTCTCCAATATTGAATTAAAAATAATTGCTCCGATGAGCTGCTTTCGCTGGTTCCTAGGCCTCATGAATTTAAACGTCCTACGAGGCTGGCATCCCGTTCCCACCCCTTCACCGTTGAAACTGTTAGATGTAGACGTCTCTTCTACTCCAATAGCTTCATGTCGCGCACATCTCGCCTGTGGAACTACCTTCCTTATTCCTGTTTCCCTGACAAATACAATCTCCAACTATTTAAGTGTAACGTCAAACGACATCTCCAGTTGCCTTGATCTATCCACTTCCCTTCTCCACATCCTTTCACCTTTCATTCCTATCTGCTCTCGCTCCAAATCTTCTGTAACCCCCTTGCCTTTATCGATCCACTATCTTTCTCCACATCCTCTCCTTTACCACTCCTATCTGCTCTTCCTCCAAACCTTCTGTAGCCCCTTGCGTGCTAGTAGCTTCCAGCCTTGCTTGGGGTGATAAGCTTAAAAAAATATATATATATTTAAGCAGAACTACGTTGCTACATATTTCAGACATCAAATATAATATTTTAGTGCCCGAATTGCTGTCTTAGTAGGAGGACTCCATTTGTCTCTGTATACTTTAGAGTTTACGAGAAAGTCTAGATCATCCCTGTTGCAGACGTTCGCTCAGGCAGATTTGTATTTCTTCAACACCCACGGAGCCAAACTGTGGTTTATACTGCAACCGCGCTGATTTAGTTACGGTTTCTGAGAGATAGCGCATAATCTGTTGTGAACAATAGTTGAACAAGTCCAATGAACACTCAGTCACGATGACTTGTAACTTCGTGTTAGCACAACTAACACAGCTTCCGAACAGTTCAGTCTAGCCAATTTCACTTACGAGGCATAGGTTAACTCGTGATGTGGTTTTCAGGCACCTCCTTAAAATATGCCACGTATTAAGATGGTCATTCCAGGCCGATATTGTCAAGAAGTAATCACCTTGATAAATTTATCACGGTTAGATTTGAACCCGGATTTCGCAGTCAGAGTGTCACGGCCTACACGAATTACTGAATAATCAAACATTTTGTGTAAAAATTCTATCTAAAAATATTTGCCAAATATTCTGTTTATTGATCTGCAATAGAGAAATTCGTCTCGATGTTTTCCATTGGCTAAGCAAACAATATGCGTTTCTGCAATGATACAATAAAGAATTAAAGTGAGATCAATGGTCACATAAAAGGCACGTCGCCACCAAATGAAAAGTAGGAGGGCTAAACCCTATGTTAAAACGCGGAGAGGATGATGGCTCTGTTTTTTTTTAAACATTTTCAAAGGTTTTACAGGATGGTCCTGTTTCGTAAGGACGATATTGTCAAAGAGGTGACTTTATACAAATCTACTCCTATGGTTTGTCCTGGGTATGACGATTGATAGGAGGGTTTTGAGGAGCGTGAAACCACCTCTTAATTGCTGGTGTTCTCAGATCCACCCTGACCCGAGGTGGTAGGATCTGTTAGGGTCCCGGATATGTGCGAATAATGAACACCCAAACTGGGGTCAAGACGAGGAAAAGTGTAAAAATACATTGGGAGGAAAAAGGGAGATCACCGCCCCCTGTGGGATGAGGTTGAAATAACAGACAGGGAACATCACTGGAAAACACGAAAACTTAAGGAATCAGCGCATATGCTAGGCCACAAAAATCTCCTGAGCCGACCAAGCATAGAAATGAATACAATATGAGAACCAGTAACACAGAGTGCTAGAGAAAAGCAAAAATAACAACAAAATTTCAATATGAGCTCTAGTAAAAAACGGTTAATGAGACATTAGATTTATAAGTCCCAAAAATTCATAAATTGATATCCTCAAGGACGCATGGCCTAGTTGGTTGAATCCACTGACTTGACCCCATGAGTTATGAGTTTAATATCTGATGTACAAAAACTTGGAGCGTTAAGTTAAAGAGAGATAACTGATATTGAGACATCCGGAATACGTGGTACGTAGAACAATCTACGAAATAAAGGATTCAGTTCCAAATTCCAATCACCTGAAGAAGGCTGGAGCGTACACCGGCCGAAACGTCGTGAATATGGCAACAAAGATGAGTACAACAGTCCGAAGAATGTAAATAGTGTAAATAATTACAATACCTCATCTCAAAAATATAGATATATAAAGAAACTATTTTGGTATCTTGAACGCGGTTTCATCGTCAGAGCGTCAATATCTAACCACTCGGCCACGCCGCCAACTGGATTTGCCAGACAAAGGTATTAATTTGAATGTACGAATCGGTTATTTCTGCCGAAAATGCCCACAGCAAACGTTAACGTCAGATATAAGCGTCGCGTGATGCCAATGTGTAAAAGTAACAAAAAATGAAGTAAGCTACTTTTAAAGAGATAAAACCGGTAATATTGAATATTATAAAAAAAAATAATGTTTGATTATAAATCTACAAAACGAACATTAATGATCCTTGAAAATTCAGTAAATTGATTCAATTTGAGGGCAATTTATGGTGAATTATCTACTCGGTTAGTTAAGATACTTCTAGAAAAATAACAATGAAGCGAGATGATTCAGCAGAAACTGTGACGTGCGAGGAGAAAGACGTTGATTCAGATTCTTTCTGCTTAAATAAAGATGTTGAGTATCAAATAAATTCCATAAGACGAGGAGAAACCTGATGGTTCAGATTCTCCTTGTTGAAAAAAAAAAACTGATTAAGGAACAAGTATTGATGTGGTGATGAAAATGTGCCAGGTGAGGAGAAGGCTGTTAGTATAGGCTTTTGCTGTAATATAATGATCATAATAGACGGCCAGATGATTTCCTCCCAGTGATAAGGCACTTGATTTCTATTTCCTAGGAAAAAATAAGAAGTAGATGAGATTAGGTTTTGTTCACTAAGAAAGTAGTTGATTCCGATCTTCAAAGATAGACGAGCAGATATTACATTATTGCACCCAAAATACAACATCCAAGAGCCATTTAGTAACCCTCAATGCGTTTGTTTTAAGGGTGTACAAACAGTTAGCAACAGGTGGTGCATATGATGACAATGTATGGGATAGATAAGGGCTGACCCTAGAGTTAAAGATATTCTGATTGTAGTGATCGTGGAAGCATCCTCTCGGGAAACTATTTCACTCTGGATCAATTTGTTGAAGAAACTGTTCCAATGGAACCTTCTCCGTATGTTATGGTCACCTATCTACATTAGAATGAACTCTTCCTCCTTCATAACTACTAACTTTCGAGACTTCCTAAGGAGGCAGTCGGGACGCAGTGTAACCTGATTGTTCGGACGGACACTTCTATCTGCTGACTAATAACACTCTTATTTTGTATATATGTTCTGTTATTTCAATACACTTGTTCAACCTACCTTCTTCTTTCAGTGTCTTTCTTTCTGGCCCCTAACAGGCCACAACACCATACCAACGGAATTTGAGGCAATCTACTCTGTGTACGTGGCTTTGCGGGTCGAATCTAGAACCAAGCAACATAGTTTGTCCGAACATTAGCGTCGAAAATAGAGATAGAGCAGCGAGAGACGAGCAACATTTCGTCTGAGGGTTGTAAGGTGACAAATAGTTCATCACCCACGAGGCCGCGTAAAAGGCTGGAAAATGAGAATTGGGCAACCCCAGCACAGACATGGAAGCGATACTCCGTTTTTTGTCTGACAGATCCTAGCAGATAGTGTCAGGTACTTTCTGGAGACCAACATAGAACCGACCATTTTCATAGCATCATTAGAGATGCGCCGTACGAGTTCCACTTGAGGTTTGCAGTGAATTTCAGTACCAATTTCTAAGCAAGGGCGACCATTGAGAGATAGATTTTTATCCTTATTGGGCTAACATTCTCAGCTGACCTGAAGTGGAAAGACTATATTGAATCAATTGATAGATCAGTTGATTCACTGTGTCGTACTAGGTAATTTTTGTCTCCAGAATCTATCTTATATAGTTATAGGTGTACAATTCATCCATGTTTAAAATATTGCTGCCACGTATGATCCGGTGTTCCAGCTATATAATTAGAAATCCTTGATAGCATCCAAAGAAGTATCAGCAATATTACTGGTCCTGATCTGGCATCTCGACTTCAATCACTTTTACCGCCGCACATTTTCTATAAACACTTTTACGATGATTGTTCGGGTATGATATAGTGGAGGAAGTACTGTGGAGTAATGGATAGCGGCTAGGATTGAGGAATTGGAGAAGCCAAGTTTGAATTCCAGTCAAATCCATTACATTCACTTAAGTGCTAATACCCTAGGAAAAGGTATGATTCCTCTTCTTCTCCCCCCCCCAGCTATGGGTAAATAGCAGGACAGACCGGAATCTATAGCCTTGGATGGCAACTAGTCTACCCTAGAAAAAAAGGCAAACTACTGCGGGAAAAAATCTGCCTCGTCAGTCATATATCGAACGATAGATGATCGTCTAAGCGTGTATCCCGCATGGCACATAAATGATGCTATGGTATCTAGACTTTATTAATTTAAGCATAGTACTAGACTGGCGACGAGGTCTCATCAATTTTAGTTGATTCGGCTAGATGTAACCATAAGTTCAGTGCTAACAGTATCTTTCCTCGCACTTCTAACTGGTGGAACTCACTTAGGGCTCCATGCTTTCCAGTCAGCGTTAATCTTCAAAAGTTTAAAGATAATGTCCATCGTCATCTGGTGTCCTCCTGATTGCTTCTCTTTTGTTCTCGTTTATTAGTTATGCTTCTGTTTTCTAATTCTTCAACGCTCAACAATCCCTTGTGCCTTACTTGGGATGAAATCGAATAAAAATATAAAAGAAAGAAACCACGTCAAAGTAGTACGGACACATGTAAGATGTGCAGTATTGATAAAAGATTATTTAAAAAATTATCGAAGTTAGAGAGTAAATGTAGGCACGTAAATGTACACCTCTTGTATCATTTACCACCAGATTGAGTAATTACTCTGATTGTTTAAGACAGCTTTTTAGCAATTCTCTTTTGTCTATAATCGTGGGAAGTTTTGTTAAAACATAGGAAAGTGTTATGTCCTGAGAGACATTGTAACAGAAAGGGTTAATACCAAAAACTCGTGGGAAGAATTGAGGATTTAATTCACACATAAACGACTTGAATTATATGTCAATCAGTGAGAACAATAGGAGAGTGACCCAGACTTAAGGAGTAATGTTGATTGACACACAGCTGCAAATGCAAACTGTAAAGCGAAAACTTCATTTTCGTAAACAACGAATTTGGAGTTGATTCTCCCGGTCGAAAGTGATTGGAGACAAGAGGAAAGTGGATAAGCCACCCACGCTCACTGAGGAGATTTAGTTAGAGATCATGATATGAGAGATTGGGAGAAGGAAATTGCCAAGATTATGTTCATAAATACGAATGCGCGAAGCGAATTCGCCTGAAGAGAGTCGAGTCGGCCTTCAGCCTTGTGGCAAACTTTACTAACAGCAGCAAACCAGATTTTTGCCGGGTCGACGATAGTATCACTTCCGATTTAGATGTGGGCTGGGCTGACAATTAATTGCATGCGGAGTCTAATAAACCAGTTATTGTACGGAGGACTTGTATAAAAACAGTATTTACATTTGTTCAGTTTATTCGAGTGTTATTTTTTTTCCTATACGTCATCGCCCTGCTTGAACCAGACCAACACGAAGATACCTGTGACAATTCGATCTTAGCTACCTTATGACCAGACTTAAATCACAACGTGGTATAAGGTTTAGCTCTGGATTGAAGCAGTCACTTCAGTGACCAGCCGCAGTGTTAGAAGTCTTGGACGACCGGCTAGTGTGTTGCACGATTACACCTGGACGCATTTCTAGTTGTTGTTATTGTTAGGATTCTGTCTTGGCTTAAGACCTCATTTCGGGTTTCTTCATGCTATAAAACACCGATAAAATGTTGACATTAGTTTCGCTAGATGGCACTTTCTTTCTTTTGTTTTGTTCAGTTTCGTTCCTGGTATTTTCCACGTCATCTCATACTTATTTTAGATAGATAGATAGATAGATAGATAGATAGATAGATAGATAGATAGATAGATAGATAGATAGTGAACCGACATAGATAGATAGATAGATAGATAGATAGATAGATAGATAGGGAACAGACATAGATAGATAGATAGATAGATAGATAGATAGATAGATAGATAGATAGATAGATAGATAGATAGATAGATTTGGTTGGTTTTGTTTAGCAGTAAATCAGCCTTTAGTGTTAGGGTTAGAAGTCTTATCAGGATTTACTTATTGGTAGGTACACTCCTAACAATAATAGATACGTAGATAACACCGTGTTCTTAGCTGACACAGAAAATAAAACCCCGGGAACTCCTACAGAAAATATTAAAGAGAGGCAGGAAGAGGGAACAAACCATCTATTGGCAGAGTTTATGGTTTTCAACAAGAGTAAAGGCCCAATATGCAAGCATTTAATTCGAGTACATTAAATATCTGGAAAGTGTTTCTACACATGACGCAATATGCGGCACCGAAATCCGAAGAGATAAACATTGTAATAGCAAAATAACTGCCTTCCAAAACCTAAAAAAAACACTATTAAGAAACAGAAAAAAAATCGACAGAAACAACGAAAAGAGTACTGATCCGTTTTTTACCAGAGCTTATATTGCAATTTTTATGTTGTTTTTCATTGCTTTTTACTCTAGCACTCCTTACTAGTAGTTCCTATACTGTATTCATTTCTATGCTTGGTCGACTCAGGAGATTTTTGTGGCCTAACATATGTGCTGATTCCGTAAGTTTTCGTATTTCCCAGTGATGTTCTCTGTTTATTATTTCAACTTCATCCCACAGAGAGGCGGTGATCTCCCATTTCCTTCCATATGTGGCCAGCTACGCCTGATTTTTCTATTTCCCCTCGTGTTACTGCTTTACGATATTCTTGCAGTCTTACCTTAAGGGGGCGGCCTGTTTCTGAATAACAACCCAAAAAACTGCAATATAAGCTTTGGTAGAAAAATGCAATAATAATAACGGAAAAATTGCAATATGCACACTGGTAAAAAAAACGGTTGCTTAGGCATTAGTCCCAGAAATTCATACACTGATGGTCTCTAGGGCACATAGCCCAATGGATAGCGACGTTGGTTGGATCCAATGACTAGACCAGCAGTCGTGAACCAAAACACTTGAAGAGTTTAGTTAAAGGGAGATATCCGGAAGAGGCATGGCACGTGGAACTAGAAAAATCTACCCTGGTGGATTTCGTAAAGGGTTCGGGATTAATGAAGGGTCCGAATCGAATTTCCAATCACCTGAAGAAGGCCAGAGCGTACAACGGCCGAAACGCTGTGAATATGGCAATGAAAATGAGGATAACAGCCCGAATAATGTAAATAATCATATATAGATACAGACAGATATCAATCTTCTTATCTAGCAATGGATGCTGAACAATCTTCTCACAGATGAAGCGAAGTACATTTTAAGAAAATGGAAATAACAGTTAAAATTTCTAAGTCAAATAATCAGTGGTGAGAACGAAAAGTATTAAGAAGAGAAAAAAAAGTGAAACAATTATGTCCTGACCCCCAAAAGAAGAGGTATTGAGCAAAATATTACGAGAAAATTAGCTCAGGAGGTGCTGTTGTAATGGAATGCCCCACACTCCCTATCGCCTCTATCAGTAGTTATATATAGTGAGCACAGGATATACCTGAGGGTTTACTTCGAGAATTACTAGCCTGCCACCCGATTCCCTGTCTTTCAGTACTGTATTCTCTTTTACAATAAACCTCTCTTCTTTCATCTACGCGTGTGTTGCTGTTCCTTCACTCGAGTACCACCTTTGTCTGTTTGTAACCTCTTTAAGGATACAACAATGAGGAAGAAGGGTTTGGAAAATTTAACGCTCACGAAGCATATTGAAGAGAAACAGCGAGAAATATTTGTTAACAAGCTTGTTTAAATGAATGGCATAACTGAAAGTGGGAGTGATATCAAAAAGAGAAAAACAACTTAGAGTTACAAAGGATAGACAGTTGTGGAGAGCCATGAACGCCTACTTTCTGCAGACAGACAGCGAATAGAAGAATAGAATATAAAAACCATAATGATGGGTAATTTATTAATGACGCCCTGGGGCAAGTCATTTGTCAGTATTTGTTATGTTTTTCCTGATTTGGGATGATAAATAGGCTCAAATGTGGGCCCAACTCTAGTTTTTTTACAGTAAGATTCACCCTTTACAAGGCTCGAGAGCCACTCGAGGTTAAGCATTACGTTAGGAGTGCATTTGTATGTATAGTAGCGGAAGATAACGGTTAATCCTGACCGTAAACAGGTTAAAATCGTAGTGAGCGCGGAAACATCCTGTTGGAAGTCGGTTTCACAGAGCAGTAGTTCGCGGGAAGAAGCTGTTCAAGTGGAACTAACTTCTCACCGATGGTATACGAAGGGAATGTGGGTGGTTTGATACTGTGTAAGTGGTATGCCGTGTCCTTGCCGTGAAGGTCTGAATTGGCAGACGCAGTGAGTTTAGTTCGTCCGAGCACGTTCCGTGGAAGTAACGATAGAGCATCGAGAGCCTTGCTACATCCCACCTGTAGGAGAGAGGTTGGAGGTTGGAGAATAATTCGACACACACAAGGGCTTGAGACGCTTACAGACGCTTACAGACGCTTTAGGACTTTATCAAGGCTGGAGAGTGATGTATGGGCAGCTCACGACTACATATGACAACAGTACTCCATTTTGGGCCTGAGGTGATTCTTGTAGAGGATAGCATGAAGAGTCAGGTACTTACTGGAGCTGTACGGGGAGCCGACTATTTTACCTAAGTCCTTAGCGAAGGATCGTTTGTGCAAGTTACCACTTCAGATCGGATGCGAATTTGAGTCCCAATAGTCTTTCCAGAGGAGACATCAGTTTATCCTGACTGGCAGTCGTTCGATGTCCGATCGGCGATGATGGAATATAACTAGTTTGGTTTTCGTGGCATTGAATGTAACCAGTCACTTTTTACCCCACTGGGTAGTTTGTGCTAGATAACTTGCCAATCTCTGACCATTAAAAGTTTTAGACGTGCGCCTCTGTGTAGTCGTATCATTGGCATAGTTGTCTGGCTCAGATCATTTATGTAAATCAAAAAGAGAGTTGATCCGAAAAGCAAACCTTGGGAGATGCCTGTATTGGACGCTAGGGCTCTGGGTGAATGGCCATTAAAACTATGTTCAGGGACCTACCTGTTAAGAAGAATTTCATAATTGAGACCTTTCCAGTGATTTCATAGATGGACAACTTGTGTCGTAAACCTTTCTGCCACACCTTGTCAAAAGCTCTCGAGATATATAGTGCTACGGTCCTCGAGGTATGTTTTCCATCAAAAGCCTCACTAATTCTGTGAGTGATGATAGTTAGGACGTCAGCAGTGGATCTGGTCGATCGAAGCCCATACTGCTCGTCGCTGGAGAGGTTATGCTTTTCTAGTTGCTCGACAACCTTCATATTGATTATGACTTCAAAATGCTTACCAATGATACTGAGGGGAGTGATGAGTCTGTACTGGTAAGAGAGAAGATCGCACGTCCGCATTCTTAAAAACCAGGTATATGTCTGACACTTTTCACATGTTTGGGAAGGATTTCTCCTTCGAACATCGGCTGAATAAATTCGCTATGATTGGGGCTAATTTCGGGTTGATATTCTTAAGGACAACTACTGGAATTTTGTCTGATCCAGTGGCTTTCTTAGGATCAAGGCTTCTGATAAGTTCAGAGACCTCTCGTGTTGTATTGGTAATATTACTGAGATTGTGCTCAGTGAGACGTGGAAAGTAGGGGAATGGGTGGTCTCTCTCGCCCAAAGTTTAGTTTGAGTCAAAGATCGAGCCGATGTATGTCGAGGAGGGTCATGGTTTGGTTGGTGACCTTCCAGAATTCGCGGGATCCAATATGTTTCTTTTCAAAATTGGCATGGGCAAATTGTCCGGAGCTAAACTTGGGACTTATGAGATTAATCTACTTTAAATACTTCACATAGAAAGAATTATGGGACATAAACAATCGAATACTTTTTAAATAACAGATAAAGAAAGAGAAAATAACAGAAACATTAAGTGATTAATTTCAAGGAAAAGATTAGAGAGAAATATCAAACGAGACAAAGGGTTGAGTTTAGAGCTTGATGACATGTGAAACGTTCTTGAGTTATTTCTTGTTGAAAACAGTCTTTTTTTTTCTTATATTTGACTCAGTAAGCATTGTCCTTCCTTTGGATATCGGTAAATATGCGTCGTTTCATAAACGAATATACAGTGTAACCCGGATATAAGAGAGATTTTTATCTGGTCCCAAATTAGAGCCTGTGTTAATAAAACAAAATAGACCAAACCCGGATATATGAGAAACTCGGATATAAGAGACTTCTTCTCCGGTCCCGACAACTCTCTTATATCCGAGTTACACTGTATAAGCATTTACTTGGTAAATTATATAAGTTTTAAGTCTGTAAAAATTGACTTGGCACTTGAACAAGTAAATATTGGTCGTTTATGGTTACATCTGTAGCATTGACTTGGTACTTGAACAAGTAAATATTGGTGGCTTATGACTACGTCTGTAGCATTGACTTGGTACTTGGACTAGTAAATATTGGTCGCTTATGGTTACGTCTGTAGCATTGACTTGGTACTTGAACATGTAAATATTGGTCGCTTATGGTTACGTCTGTAGCATTGACTTGGTCCGAGGATAGATAAATATTAGTCTATTATATTTGAATATCTAACTCCACGTGCAATCATTTATCTTTACAAGAACTACATCAGACGTAAAATGGAGTACTGCCACCATATATGAGCAGAAGATGCGCAGACTTCACTTCCCAGTTTCGATAGAGTCTAAAATCGTCTCCTCGTCTCCTTGTGGGTGATAAATTATTTTCCAACCTACAGCCCCTCACTCACTGCTCTATCGCTATTTCCATGGAAAGTGTTCAGACGAACTACATTCGTTCCACCATTTCTAACTTTCACGGTTAAGACCGGCCATGCCACACCCATTGTTGCGTCCCAACCTCATTCCCTTCGTATTCCACTGGAGAGAAGTAATTTCCACTCGAACAGCTTCTTCACACGAACATACTCCAAGAGGATCTTTTCCCCGAACGGTATAATTTTAACCTTTTCAAGTCTAGGGTTAACCGTTATCTTCCCGACATATCCGCATAAACCGAGCCTCTTACTCTGTAAACCTCTACCTCGAGCGGCTCTCGGGCCCTGTACTGTGTGAATTTCAATGTAAAAAAAATGCATTGACTTGTCTCTTGAAGAGGTGTGGTTGTTTATATTTAATTCTCTAGCATTTACTTGGTTCGTTAAGTAAATATTTGGAGGACGTTAGTGGCGGCGAGAGGTGGGGGGCAGCCGGCACAAATCTCCCGGGACACGAAACACGAGAGGCCTCAAGAAAATACCTGAGGGGGCTTCTTTACAAAAAGTAAAGAGCAAAATTGCGAATCGGTATTTTATTGAAAAAAAATACGAAGTCTGTTATATACCGTACCTATGAACACTAATGAGTATGCCCCAATCCTCATATATACGTTAGACACTATTGTAAATGGGGGTAATATGTTGTCTAAGTAGTCCACCGCTAGCAGTGGTTTACCTACTTCACCCCGCTGGCGAGTATTGTATTTTGTTGATTTTATAAAAATTACCATTTCAGTTCCAACCTCCGTTTTGGTTATTCCTCATTCAGTAACCTTTTCTAGGTTACTACAAAGACTAAAACCAGTTCCAAAGCAGCTTAAAAGTGTATTTTTTGAACTTTCATTGAAGCAAAATGCGCGATGAGTTCCTCAAAGTCTAATTCTCGTGTCAAATCACACTCGATCGCAAACACGCTTACAGACAGTATTTTACGACATACTAGGTCGAGTTTGTTTGTCTCAGCATCTCCTTTTCCAATCGAGGGACCTCAAAATAATCTGAGTGCCGGACCTCAGAAATTCTCTCTATGGGGCCTAAGATACGCAGAGTCGGGGTCGGATGACTCTGCGTATCTTGGGCGTATCTTAGGCCCCATACTCGGGGCAGCGGGAGGAAAATGTCAGTTGTTATTTCCTGAGATTAGCTCAATTTGGTTTAGGACCACAAAAAAGTAATTAAAATGATTGAAGAATATGGAAAATCCTACATTTTAGGTATTATTCGGAGGCCGTGTTATAGATAATGTCCGGTTAGGGTCATTATATTAACTTACGTTCAAATACTCTTGAAAAAGGTAAGAATCAACCATTTTCATTACCAAAAAAAGAAATATTTACAATCTAAAAATATTTTCTGGCTTTAAATAACCTGTAAAGGGTTGATAAGCTCGCTAAATTTTATCATTATTTTGGTTGGGCATAAGTATGGAGCACCCAGTGAGAATCGAACTCAGTTCTCCGAAATGATAGTTAACTCAATGTATGTTGATATATAGATATTTCTTTTTAAATAAATTTCAATATCAACCCGATTACCGTTTTGATCTCATTTAATTCTTCGTTCAAACAATAAATCAATGTCTTCTTTTTATTTCTTCTTCTTACTCTTCTTTTTCTTCTCAAAAGCGAATATCAAAATTATATATATATGTATATATATATATATATATATATATATATATATAGTTAGATAGATAGATAGATAGATAGATAGATAGTCAATCCGTTGATATATAATCTGGCTGAATCCTAGTAATATTAATTATTAAAACTGATCCCCGAGATCTCGATGTATTCATTATAACAGATCATATGTATTTTTTACAGCAAAAAAACAAAAAATACCTCAACATAGTATAATCTATTTCAAGCTGTTCTGTACGCGGCTATCATCAGCCCCTAAGTGTCTGTCTCGGATCATTGTTTTACATTTATTTTCAATGTCAGTCCTCCTCTGGTAGACGCCTATAAATATATATATATATATATATATATATATATATATATATATATATATATATATTATCAAAATCATTCTTGAAAACGCTTCTAATTTCGCCCTCCGCCCAACACACACACGCATTTAAATCCTCATAACATTTTGCCGTTGTCCGTCTCCTACTTCCTATCCCAAATATCTCTTTACCCCCTTTCCTCACTCTCACTTTCGCTCTCCCATGCTTATCCCTTTGTCCCACTATCTCTTACAGATTCCCCTCTCTCCTTCCGTCTCGCCCCTCTTTTTCCCTTTTTTTTCCTTTCTGTCTTTTTCTCCCTCCTTGTTTTTTTTTGCTCCTGCTCTATTCTTTCTCTTTCCCTCCCCTCTATCTCCTTTTCCCTGACCCCCTATCCTACTCTTTCTCTCTCCCTCTCTTCCCATCTCTCATCCTCTCTTTTTCCTTCTCCCTCTCACTGCGTACACTTTCCTCCCTTATCTATCTCTCCCATTCTCTCTTTCCTCTCTTTCTCTCTCAGCAAGACTACAAGTTTTAAGCGAGAAGATCTTAATTATCTAACAAGCAAGTTGCCGCAAGCTTTGTCGCGTCATCAGAAGCAGAAAGAAACCTTTCGATCTGAACTTTGACTTATAACAGCTTGACTACACTTGGTCTTTACCTAACATGGTACAAAGCCAACAACGAGAATTACTTAAAGGTAGATAATGCTAGGCCAATCTTTCGAATTAATGGTAGAGAAGGGGATATTCTTTGACCAGCCTTGAAAATCAGCGTTCGAATTCCTCACTTGTACTTGGGTTTGAACAACACTGCCGCGGGCGATATATACAAATCTTGTAAGCTTTATCAGGAAAAAAAATTTATTCCATCTAGACAATCATGAAGGTTAATACAGCTCGAGAGCAAAATATTTTTTGCGCCCAATGAGGATCGAATACAGTAGAAGAGCAATAGTCTACGCTGACAATGGTCCTTCTGCGGCACGCGCATTGTGATGATCTCTGTGGCCGAGTGATGTAAAGCACGTCAGACCCAACGGCGGTTTCCTCTACAAAGTAGGGGGACATAGCTTCGAACACTGCTGAGGAGCATATTATTTTATTAAGACTCTCAAATCTACAGGCCGGTAGATAATATATACAGTACTGTGCGAAAATTTTAGTCAATTTTAAACTATTGTCAATTTCTAACTGTGGAGTAATTTTTACGCTTAATCACCTTATTTTAACACGGGTTCTGAGTGAGAGAAGATGCGAAATGGCACCCAAAAATAGTTCAGCAAAATTGTTCAGCCACCAGATCTTCTTTGTTTTCACTTGTCTATTCCACCGCTAAAACGCAAGTATATTTTCGAAATAGGATCGATTTCTGTCTGCCGTCTTGAAATCATGGCGATAATTTCAAAAGAAACGAGAATGAAGATGGCGAAGATGGCCAAGAATATGAACCAACGAGCAATCGCTAAAGAACTTTTGGAATGTTAAAAAAGCGGCATTTCTGGATTTTTCGAAGTACCGGAAGTCTTCTGAATCGACAAAACTCTAGCCGCCTTCGAATGCTGCATCACGGAATAATACGGAAAATGATCAGGACAGCAAAAAGATCAAATAGATGAGTGCGACTTGTTCAATTTGGTGTCAGTAGATAACACTGAGGACATCGCTCAAGAGCATGGTCTGAAGAGGTTCATTTCAATGAAGAAAAAAAACCAACTTTGAACAACAAAATCATTTGAAAGCAACATTAAGATTGTGAAAGTGGTATGAACTGTGTGATTGCAGATGCTTAGGATAAGATCCCATGCAGCGATGAAACGAAGATGGAGCTGGATTCTAAAGTATGAATTTGTCAGAAGGCAAACAAGAAAGCAAAATAACCCCCGTTATTTTTAAATTACTTAATAAACATTTCCGCAAAAATTCCGAATTATATAAAATATTTAATAAAAACACAGTTAAATTAACCTACAGCTGCACTAGTAATTTAGAAACAATAAACCCAAAACGCCAGAAATTTAAAAACTAACGTGCAGCAAAACCTTTTTGACAGTAATATATGCAATTGTAGAAATAAAAGCAGCTGCTCATTAGATGTACCTTATAAAACTGACCCAGTAATTTACAAAGCAGAAGTAATAGATACAAATGACCAGAAATATATATATATATATAGGGTGTACTGAGGTTAACTTTACAAAAAGGTGGTACAATAATGCCATTTTTAAGCCAGAAAGCCTTAGAAATTCCACTAACCTAGCCAATCGTGTCTGGAAATTAAAGGAAAAAAATAAAAAAGATCCGATTTTAAACTGTAAAATTAAAAAAAAGCTTAACCTTACAACAATCACAGTAACAATTAGCTATAACATTTCCAGCCCCAAAATACCTTTTAAACCAGAGATAGGTAATTATGTTCCGTTGTATTCATACTAAAAAGTTCCTTTTGAGTTCATTTGAAGTTGGATAAAAAGAGCCTATATATATTTCATTTCATCACCCACCGATACATTTCCAATAGACTTGATTTTCCCTCCTCCTTCTCTTCTACCACATCTCACGTCGTGCGGTTATTCATTTATTTGTTGTAAAATATAGCCTTCATATATTTTAATTTTTTTTTTAAATTATAGCGTTAGAATATCAATTGACCGAAATCGCTTGAAGATACCGAAAATTAGAAACCAAGGTAGCGGAGTCGGCTGATTTCATAATTTCTCCCCCCTCTCTCTCTCTCTCTCTCTCTCTCTCTCTCTCTCTCTTTCTACATATATATATATATATATATATATATATATATATATATAATTATTTTTTTTAAATATGAAAACAATAAAAAATAATTATAATTTAAGCTCTACTTCTGTATGGAGCACTGCTTTTTAAAAATAAAAACAAAAATACTAATGAACTCCGGATTATTTACCTAACGTGTTATTTCCTATTTTTCTATATATCTGTGTAATATATATATATATATATATATATATATATATATATATATATATATATATATATATATATATATATATATATATAGTGTGTGTGTGTGTGTAAATTTCCATGCTGTAGACGTCGACCAGGAGTGTGGAAGTGTTGGAATTTTGATAAGTAAAATCTGAATTAAATTTTTGCACCTTCTTGCCCCCGTTCACGGACGGCAATTGAATCTCGAGTTAAATCCTGTTCAAGTTCCTGTAAGTTGGAAATATTTCTGCACAGTGTTTCCGAATTCTGATAAGATCTTTAATTATTTTTCCCTCGGGCTAAAAGAATACAAAAGGACGAAAGTTAATTAATTTTTATTATTTGCCAAAAGAGGATCTAATTTGCATCAAAAGATGATCGGGTATTTTATTAACTCTTCTACTGCGTTCGCTGACACCACCCATTTTGGCATACCGGCATTTCCAATTTTAGCAGAATTATTCAATATTGCCTTTTCATTTGAGATTTTAGGCATCAACCTCGATTATATAATTGACTGGTTCATTTTCTACGGCTTATCAACAAACTGCAGGTTATTTAAAGCCAGAAAATATTTTTAGACGTTAGTCTTACTTTTTTGGAAATAAAAATGGTTGATTCATACCTTTTTGCGTGTAAGTGAATATGACAAACCTAACCGGACATTATTCATACCGCGGCCTCCGAATAATACCTAGAAATTGAAGAAATATGGAAGCCAATAATGGCCAAAGTAAAGACAAGAGTAAAAATGCAGAGGCCGGGAAATCGCCATCTTGTTGGACGTCCACTCTAGTTGTGTAATCAATATTGCGGAGTTCACGGAGCGAGGTAAGAGTTACGCACACCTTGTCGTAGGAGATGGACTCTTCGACCCCCCAAAATTAAGAATGATTGATAAACGAATAGTGTCGGTTTTCGTTGTTGACAAACGTACGCGCAAAATTTGTCGCTCGACGAAAGACACTGTGATAAAATCACTGGAGTCCTTGAGGGCCCTCAGAATCGTTAATGGAGCCGGCTATTTCATGTAGGATTGTATTGTTACCCACGCCGGAAGACTGTGTTGCTGCTTCAAGTCAAGATAGCATAACTAATAACTTGATTTTTGCGCACAGAGTATGAAGGCCGAAGAAGGACATCAGGTTATCGGGGAACACCTAACCGCTTTCCTATCGCAGTGTGGCGAGATACTGGGCGCTTCCTGCGATAGCCTGAACGGGAGGGGTTCGAAATATTGTTAGATCGAAAAGCCTTCCTCTCCATTCCCAACTGCCTGGAAGTAGGGAGCTTGAAGCTGCTGGTCCTTGTGACCGGCTGCAAATCGGTATGTTGGAAGTGTGGAGAAACTGGTCACCTCTCCTCTTCCTGCCAAGAGAAGAAGGTCTCTAGAAGTCAATCTCCAGTTGACCAAAATCCCCCTCTGACCGCGTCTTTACCTACCGCCTCGCCTCTAATGGGCATGCCAGCTTCCGGGACTGGTATGGTTGAACCTCCGGTTGGCGCAACATCTAAGGCCACATTCCCCAAAGAGTCTTCGACCGCTGCTAGTGCACTTGTGGAGGAGGAAGAGAGGGAATGGCTGGTTGCTGGCAAGGCCAAAGAGGAGCGCCAGACAGCGGGTCCTCAGTCCCATAAAGCCCCAAGGACGGACGGCACATACAGCCCCACTTCCTCTGGCAACGTTAAGGGCGATGTCCCGGTCTGGCAGCTGACTTTAAAACAAAAACAGAAGAAATTCGACCCAGGATTTGACAAAACAGAAAAGATTAAAGAAAATTAGACCAGCAAAAAAAAGTCCCTACCCAAAAATCCTACTACTTCAACGTCCTCTCCCCTGTCCATACCTTCACCCAAAAAACAACCTTCCCCTTTGGCAACACCTTCTAAACCAGTTCCCCTCATCAGAGATCTCAGCCCTTATAGACAAAGCTCCACCTACACCCCTCTTCATACTCTCGGTCCTTCCACCGGTAAACAAAGATCCTCTTACATTACTCTTAATGCTTCCAGTCCTTCCCCCGTTAAAAATACTGAAATGCCCCCTCCTCCTTCCAAAAGACAGAAGCCCCACACAATAGCTTAAAGATAAGCGCAAGAAAACACAAAGACACTTCTACAACTCGGGGGAGGATGTGTGTTGTATCTCCCCCGATCAGGCCGAAAAAGCTATTGATTACGGCAACCACATTAAAGACCTTAAGTATCTTCTTTCTATAAAGCAGTATGAAAACCCTTATAACTTCCCGCATGCCCAAAGGGTCCACAGTAATAAGAACTGTTACAGGAGCCAAGCAAGTATGGGCGATGCTCGACGAGGCGATCTTATCCTACAAAATGTCACCACCAATAGCAATTGTTCAAAACAAGCTGCTAAAACATCTATAACAAATACATGCCGGGATGTTCCTAGTTTTAGTTCCCCCCTCGCTCTATAGAACTCTTAAACTGACATTTCCGTGGGATATAAGCGGAATCTCCCAAGACGGTACCATCAAGACTGAGATGGTCAATGGGAGAGGCTGTCGGTATTCTTACCCCGACCATGTTCAAACCAGTGTCCCAACCCCAATTCGGTCTGATAATGGCTCTCTGGTTAACAAGTTTGAATGTCCGGGGCCTGAGTTCGGAGACTCGAAGGGCGAGACTCGATCGCGATCTTCAGCGCCTCGGAGTGGATGTATGTTGTGTACAGGAGACCTATTTTTTATCTTGCGACCATGAGGACATTCTGTCTAAGAGGTTCGTCCTCTATTCAGCATGTTTTGATGGACGCTCGAGGGGTATTTCCTGGCTGGTGAGCAAGTCCCTGGATGCGGTGTGTGCTCTTGTCTTTGCGGATCCGCCGGGCAGGTTTTGCGTGCTGGATGTTACCATAAAGGATAAGGCTCTTCGTCTCATTGGGGTTTATGCGCCCAATGGCTGTGCACAGCGGCCTGTTTTGTTTCGGCAGATCGAGCCTTTTTTTATGACATATCGTTCGGTAGTTCTAGCGGGTGATTGAAATGCCGTCCTTGATCCCGATATAGATCGTATAGGGCAAAAAGCGGGTACTAACAATCCGGATGTGAAGCCGTTTCGAGACTTTATCGACGGGTTTGATCTTGTCGATAGGTATTGAAATGAGCACAACCGGTAGGTAGTATTGACTTGGACTAGGGGCGGCAGCTCGGATTCGATGGTGAGCGCAAGCTACCTCGACCGCGTTCTAGTTAAGAGAGTCGACGTAGGGCTCTTAGAATGCCCAAGCTTCCATTTTATAGTTTACTCTTGTTCGGGTAAACTTACATAATTCTAAGGTTAAGATGGCTGGGTACTAATTGAACGGATCATTATTTGGTGAGCAAGATTTCCGGGACCAGCTTTTACTAATGCTACAGCGGGAATTGTCAGGTGTTGTGGTGGGATTCTTTGAAATCTAAACTTAGGTCTTTTGCTGCTGATTTTAGTCGCCGACTCAATCTAGCAGGGTTAGCAACGCAAAAGTTTTGTGAGGAAAAAGTTGATCGGGCGATTAAATCCCGCGTTAGTAGGGACGTAGCCGTAGCTAAGGCAGAGCTGGCCTCCTTGCTTATCAAGAAGGATCAAGCTCTGGTAGTTAGGGCTAGGCTAAAAAGAATGTCTTGCGAGGCTACGAATATGGCCGCTTTATTGCGTGCAGATGAAGCTCGTAGGGCATCTAGTCGGCATATCGCTAGCATCACATTGCCGGACAAGCGGACTGTGACTACAGACGTGGACATTTGAAAGGCTTTCCGTGTCTTCTTTCAGGAGTTGTTTACCAGGGAGTCCGGTCTGAGCGCTGCTCAGTTCGATGCCTATTTAGCCGACTTTTCCTGTCCCAGGGCGGCTGGAGCTGGCGTTGAAGCAGGTTGGCTTGGACAAGACTCCGGGATTATATGGTCTTCCGTACGAAATGTAGTTGAGACAGTCGCCCGTCTTTGTCTCCTTGCTGGCACTGATTTTCAACAACTGGATGAAGCAGGGGTCTATACCTCAACGCTTTACCAGGGGTGTGATCAAGTTGCATCGCAAGAACAAAGACGGTGGGAATGGGATAGAAATTATCGGCCTTTGACGATGTTAAATATAGTTGAAGATTTTAGCCAATGTCTTAGCTGGCCGTTTGCAGGCTGTCCTCTCTAGTTTGATTGGTCCCGAGCAGACTTGTGCTGTGAAGGGCAGGACTATTCAGGACAACCTTCATTTGGTACGCTTGATCATCGAGTAAGTTGACAGTGATGCCGCGCTGATCAATTCAGATCAGTTCAAGGCTTTGGATAGGGTTGGCCATCGATTTCTGGAGGCTGTTCTTTCAGCCGCCCGTTTCGGGCCGGATTTCGCACCTGGATCCGACTGCTGTATGCGTCCCCCAGTGCGCAGGTAGAAGTGAATAGGGTAAGATCGAAACCTTTCATTTTGTCTCGCTCTATTCGTCAAGGTTGTTCGCTGCCTCCATTGCTGTACGTTCTTGCGCTGGAACCGTTCCTGCGTCAGTTGAAGATGAATCCGCTCCTTCGCGGAATTTCCTTACCTGGTGCTACCAACTCAGCAATATACTACGCCTATGCTGATGATGTTTCCGTTCTTGTGTCGAGCAGAGCCGAAATTAATGAAGTCAACAAAGAAATCAAAGGGTATGAAATGGTAACAGGGGCCAAGATCAACCGCGATAAGTCTGTTGGTTTGCGGTTGGGTTCGTGGAAGGGAGTTTCTCTTCCCGGGCCTTTCCTCTTGACGGACGGGCTTGTCAAGATACTCGGCATCTGGTTCGGTACCGACCTGCTGTTGGAAATGAATTGGTTGGAGGTGCTGGAGAAGGTCGACGTCGCAGTACGTCTGTGGACTCGGAGGAATCTTTCCTTGAAGAGGAGGGCGGAAGTATGTGCCTCGCACATCTACCCGATTCTCCTTTACTGACTCTCCGTGCTTCCACTCCCGTCTGTCACTTTATTGTAGTTTGTAAGGCTCTTGTTCTCCTTCTTGTGGGGAAGCAAGGCTGCTATGGTTAGTCGCGAGATTTGTTACCTCCATCCCTTTGATGGCGGTCTGGCGGTGCCTTGCGTTGAGACTCGTCGACATACGCAACGCATTACTTATCTAGACCGGATGTGTATGCAATTGGATGAGAACGGCGAATTCTGGAAGGAAGATGCCCATAAAAAGTTTCCATCTTTGAGAAATGTGCGCTCGTGTAAGGAGGAGGCCGGCCGTATGCCTCGAGGCGAGGGTTCTTTCTATTGTGAATATCGGATTGCCCTCAACTCTTACGGGCGAAGGATTGCCTCGCCGACGTCCAGCCATTGTCCCGTAAGGCATTATATCAGGTGTTAGGGGGAACGTTCGCTGTAGTGGGGAGGTGGAGACCCTAGGTCACGCCTTTTTTCAGTGTAGTGTCGTAGCTCCGTTGTGCAAGTTTGTTGAAGACATCATGGTTCACATGCTGCGCGAAAAGTTTTTTTTATCCTCGAGGCCAGTTCCGTCTGTAGCAATATAGTACCGCCGTTGACTAAGGCTGAGCACTATGTGTTCCTTTGCTTACAGGGAGTTATGCGAGCTGTGATATGGACGACGCGACGAGGAAATGCATGGGCGCAAGTAGTTTAACTCTTCCCAACTGACCTTGTTCTTTAAGGATCAGCTTAAAGTCAAGATCGGGAGGGAAAGGAAATGATACCATCCATTATAATTCGGCGAAAGATGGGTGAGTCTTGCGCGTCTCTGCCGAGTTTCTTGGGGAGGCATTTTGATGCCTGTTAGGCATTAAGAATTTTGGGATCGCTAGGTTGAACATTGGCAACCCTTCCCGTGTATAGGTTAGTTTAAATCGGTTTTTGATTTAGTTTTTTTTTTCTCCTTTTTCAATGTTAACTTAGCTAGGGTATGTATGCTCATTGACCCTTACGTGGTTAGTGATATCAGTTCTCTGGTGGGTGCTGGGCGCCTTTCGTTTCGAGTGTGTCTTTCGTAATTGTTGTTGTGTTTGAAGTGAGTGCATCGCTTGTACGAATGTTTTATATTTCTAAAGTTCTGCATTGATTTCGTCCAGTTAACTGATGTTTCTGCCACAGTTATGGCTGTGGGGGGGTTTACTACTAACAAAATTTTTGTTTAGTTTATTGTATATAGTTTTGTACATATATCTAAATAATCATTGGGGTTTTTAGATTTTTAAATTGTTAGTTTTTTATTCCCCTCCCCCCACAGACAATGAATTGCAAATATGGGGACTAGTTTAGGACTTCATAGAGTCTCTGAGGCATTATGGTGTTTGAGGTAAGAATGGTAAGTAAAAATGCGTTGTATTGGTGAAAGGAATATTGTTTGTATGCCCGGGTCAGTAATTGTGACTAGGTAAGTTTAATCTTAAGACAGATGATGACCGTCCTCCCCCCCCCCATTTACCCTTTTTGGCCTTGTGCCGCATTTGTACATTTTACGTACAATAAATATCGTAAGAATTTCTGTGATAATAATGACTGGTGGAGGGGAAAGGCGTGTCTTCATATCTATCCCAGGATTAGTTGCACATACATGAATATAATGAACCCAATGGGAATTGGAACTCGGCTCTCTGACTAACAATTCCAAGCCATTATCCCGTACACCACCAGTACACCTACGCTTAGAGCACCTAGTATTCAGAAGCTGTCACTCATCTAGGGACTGGCCATACTCGACGTTTCTTAATTTCCATGATTATTCTGGAATCGGTGTTTCAGTGTGATGTGGTCGTAAGCCAACCTCAATTTTAAACAAACTCAGCTGGTAAAGAAAAGCGCTAAAAAACCGAATGGAGTGGAGAAATTCTAAAAAGTTATTTAAGAAAAATATCTACATACTGCCACCATGAAAGCAACCTTCTTATCGGCCACCTCGAGGTGGTGTCAAGGTTAGTAAGGTTGCCTTGCTAGAACAATTACGACTGAAAAATGAGTTAAATCTTCACTGGTTGCTCAATACTTTCAGCCTTGTGCCACATCTCAGCTACGCTTAGAAAATCATAAATTATTATTGTTAGCGAGTTGAACATTGCAACTGCAGAAGAAGTTCGATTCTTACTGGGTGCTCCATACATTCAGCCTTGTGCCACATCTCAGCTACGCTTAGAAAATCATAAATTATTATTGTTAGCGAGTTGAACATTGCAACTGCAGAAGAAGTTCGATTCTTACTGGGTGCTCCATACATTCAGCCTTGTGCCACATCTCAGCTACGCTTAGAAAATCATAAATTATTATTGTTAGCGAGTTGAACATTGCAACTGAGGAAGAAGTTCGATTCTTACTGGGTGCCTCATAATTATGATATTCAAATGGATGTTAACGTTTGGTGACCTCGTCCCGTTGATACTTAATACTGAGTCGTGAGATCGTTCCTCACTTAGTGACCCATACTTCTAGCATGATACCAAATTAAGCTATATTGAGTAAATAGCAACAACAGATTCATTCACTCCGATATTTTGTCAGTTATTCTCAGCCAGCTTCGCTCTGAAGCCGCCCGCACCATTGCCCTGGTTTGATATGTGGACATTTCATTCCGCCTTCTTTGTTTGAGAAACTGCTCAAATATTCCTGTTTATATATCTATCTTTCCAACATTCAGGTTTGCACATTTGTAATATCTGATTTTTAGTGCATATACAGTAACGTACGTAAGTCTTAGGTTATTTTTAACTTGAAAACTTATAACAATTACAGTTGGATGTTTTTGTTGTTTTGTCTACAAATGAAACTTTGACCATATTGAAGTCATTTAATTTAATTTTATATTCAAATATTTTACGATTTTCTTATTCATATCAACTTTTATTTCAAAGTCAAGATTCTTGATAAGTTTGAAAAGCTCTTTTCTTATATTGTCATTTGTTTATATATATATATATATATATATATATATATATATATATATATATATATATATATATATATATATATATATATATATATAACCGAATGGGTAAATATATGTAGGTTTCTTTTAATTCATTTTATTAAGGCATATTTTGTTATTGATATCATTAGTTTTAATTAGTTTAGTAATATTAAAATTAATAATACATATTATCAATTATTCTTTGGGTTTACGAGAAAAGTAGGGTTACTTCCTGTTTGCCTACGTTTTCAAAATCATTGTCTCCCCAAAATAGAAATTGTATTTCTTATTTTCAAACTTAAATGTTAATCTGGGCCCAAATTCAATTCCAAATTTAAACCACAATTCATTTAAATATTTTAATAATAATATTCCAAAGTAAAAATAATAATTCCAGCAATTGAATGAATATATATATATATATATATATATATATATATATATATATATATATATATATATATATATATATATATATATATATATATATATATATATATATATATATATATATATATATATATATATAAACAAATGACAATATATATATATAGTTCATATGTTATATGATGGATGACTCTTCTCTCAAGGTGACATCTTGCCTTGAAAGTTTAATTCGACTCAACCTATCCCCCAGACCTCAAGGGGGACGCATATATCCGATCTATTGCGAAATATACTGAAAAATTGATCACTTCATTGTACCGCTCCAGTAAGTGACTAACTTCACGTTGAAACACCGGTTAAGCAACGTCTAGCCTGGTTAGGACCTAGATGGGTGACCACTTGAAAATGCCAGATGCTGTAAGCTTGGGTGTGCTGGTGATGTAATCGTTAATGATTCGGACTTGTTAATCGGAGAGCTGAGTTTGAATTTGTTGGGTTCGTTATACTCACACAGACTCCATTCCAAAACCCAACCCACCGCTATAGGTTAATTCGTAAGACTTGTATAACGAACAATCTTTCTTGAATCTATCTTACATATAGTGAAAGACCGAAAGTAAAGGCATATATATATATATATATATATATATATATATATATATATATATATATATATATATATATATATATATCATTCGTGCAAGCTTTGAATATTGCTGTTACATGTCCCCGTTCAAATGCTATATATTTCGAGAATTTTGATAAAAATCAAGAGAATCAGCAATATTATTAGTCCTGACCTAGCATCTTGGTTTCAGTTACTTACTCATCACCGTGATATAATTTCCCTGTGTCTATTCTATAAATACTTTCATAGTAATTGTTCGGATGAACTCTTTCTTTGATATGATGTTTTATTACTAACATTATTTTGTTTATTTTCTTGTAAATAGTTTTGTTTCATATTGTAAATACTCATTGGGGCTAGTCTTTAAATTGTTGTTTTATTCCCCACCCCAGATAATGAATTGTACATATGGGGACTAGTTAGGATTTTCATAGAGAAAATGAAGTATTATGGCGGATGTACTAAGAAAGGTAAGTCAGAATGCGTTGTTTTGATGTAAGGAATATTGTTGTATGATTGGGTCAGTGTTTGTGGCAAGCTAAGATTAAAATTAAGACAGAAGAAGACCGTCATTTCTCCCATTCTCCATTTTGGCTTTGTGCCACATTTTGTACCATTGTACAAATAAATACCACTCTTCGGTATGATAGCCAGACATTATGAATGTAAGCGCAGTACTAGATTGGCGAAAAGATCTTATTAATTTGCAGTTGAATTGGCTAGACATAACCGTAAGTTATATGCTAAGTTTCTTTTCCCACATTTATCGCTTCATGCTTTCTAGCCAACTTGGATCTTCAAATATTTAAATACAATGTTAACCGTTATCTAAGGTCTTCTTGAGTATTCTTCTATTGTTCTTGCCCATTAATAATCTATCTTTTTTTTTCCTTTCACACACAGTAACCTTTCGTGTCTCTGTGTGGCTTTACTACATTTACTAGATGAAATGATTAAAAAAAAACATTATCTCCACAAAATAAAGCTTCTTAAAATTGAAAAATACTTTCTGGCTTTAAATAACCTGCAAAGAGTTGACAAGCCGTAAAAAATGAATGACTCAATCAACTTCTTATACTTTATCTTTACAAGAGCTAGATCAAACCAAAAATGGTATATTGCTTCGATATGTCAGTGCTCACTAGCCCGTCTTGATTATTTTACTTTCGTCTTCATCAACGCTCCTTTCCTATGAAAGAGCAGATTTGCATATACAATGAATAAATATTCAACATTCGCGCTTGATATTACGATATAGAGATATCTGTATTTTCAAAAAACATCTACACGGCTTTGTAGGTGATTAATTATTTTCTACCCTACAACGCCCTTCCAAATGAGGAAACGTCTCAAGCGACTTGCTTCTTTATCGCTATTACCATGGCAAGTGTTCTGATTTGCTACAATGCTTGGTTACACCAGTTCCATCCTTTGCAGCTGGGACCCGCCATGCCACGTACATGGAGATAAATCATTCTCACTGCCTTCGTATTCCGCTAGTGATAAAGGATATTCCAGCTTCTCCTTCCCAAGAATCGCTGCTTTTTGGAACGGATTCCTGACAGGATGTTTTCCCGATAACTATAATCTTAACTTATTCAAGTCTAGTGTTAACCGTTATTCGTATTACATAACCTCGTAAACTGCACTTCTTGTCTTCTCTGGGGTTCATACAATATCATACTATAACTCTCTACCTTGAGTGGCTCTTGGACCTTATATTGGGTGAGCGTTATTAAAAACTTTCGACCTTCCTCACTGCTTTTTGTATTAAGTGTCTATAATCTTTGTAAGCCTGTTAAGTTTTGCAACCTGCATAAAGGATTTAAAAGAGGGCAAATTATCTGGTCACTTTAAACTTTTTTAGCGTCTAAAAAAATGGTCAAGAGCCAGTTGGAGTACTGTTGTCATATCTGGGGGGAAGCTACCTAGAATTCACTCCCAAGCCTTGATAGAGTTCAAAAGCGTCTCCGAGCAATTGTGGGTGACGAATTATTATCCAGTCTTCAACCTCTAACCCACAGGCGGGTTGTGGCAAGCCTCTCGCTGCTCTATCGCTACTTCCACGGAAATTGCTCGGGTGAACTACATTCCCTGGTCCCGCCAAGTCAAACCTTCACGACAAGAACACCCCATGCCACTTACATAATAGCAGACCACCTACATTCCCTCCGTATTATATCAGTGAGAAGTTCCACCCAAGCTGTTTCTTCCTGCGAACCACTACCCTGTGGAACCATTACCCTGTGGAACCGTCTTCCAACAGGATGTTTCCCCGATCACAATCTTAAACTGTTCAAGGCTAGACTTAACCGTTGTCTTCCACTCTTATACACACAAGTGGGCTCTTACTGTAATCCTCTACCTCGAGTGGCCACCGAGCCTTGTAAAGGGTGAACCTTACTGTAAAAAATTCTTCTCGAGCCTGTAGATTCTCTGTGGAGTATAGTGCCACAACCACACTACGCTAGTTGGTGCTGTTGTAGTTTCATCTGACTGAGATTAATACCCTTACACCTAACCGCTTTTGAATTCATAGTTGTTCTTCTCCTAGACTAGTTACCAGTCAAGGGCAAAGAACTTAGTCGGCCCTATTAACTTTCGGACATAAACATGAATTCTGTCTATATATCTGAGATGAGGTATTATGTACACTATTTAGATTATTTGGTCTATTGTCCTCATCTTTCTTGCCATATTTATCACAACGTTTCGGCCGTTGTACGCTCCGGCCTTCTTCGGGTGGTTGGAATGTCAAACTGAACCCTTTATTTCGCTCGCTGGGGTAGCCAGTTCTTGTTCCACGTCCCATGTCTCAAGGACACGTGGCACAGTGGATAAAGGAGTTATTTAGATCCAGTGACTGGACCCAAAGAGTGTGAGTTCAATACCTGGTTAAGTTGGTGAAGAACTAACAGGAGATAACTAATAACTGACATCCATTAGACATGGCACGTGGAACTACCCCAACTACCTCGCACCGAGGCCAGCGAAACGACGGTTGTTGGGGCTGCGGGAAAGTTTTGTTCCTGGTCCGGGTGTACACGATCGGGTCTCCACTTTAAAAAGACCTCTTGTCACAACTCGTCTTGGTGGGGAGATAGAGTAAATACCAAGTGGTCTAATAGCAAAGATCAATCACGACTAAATAGGGAGTTCGATCCTCACTCGGTGCCCCATACTTTAAGCCTTGAGCTACATCTAAGCTAGGCTTAGAAAATCACTATCCACATGTCCTATTTCAATGAGAATTACGTTGGAAAAGTGTCATAGAATCAAATTTCCGATGACAGGATATAGTATTGTGTTTAAAAATCGATTGTTCTACTTTCGTTTTCATAAACGATTCATTCATATGAAAGAATCCAATTTGCATATGTAATAATGTCATGAATAAATATTCAAAATTTACGCTTAATTATACGACATAGAAATTTTTGTATTTTCTCACATAATGATAAGCCAAAGGTTGCCGTTAGTTAATTAAAACTCCATTAGATAGCGCGCTGTTTTCGTAATTTTCAAACGATCTGTGGGTTGTCGCTATGTTCAATAAATTTCATTTTCCGGGGGATTCTGATCATTAATAACTTTATAAATCGACTGAATTTGTGGAATGAACATAATAATTCCTAATATACGGCTCCGTGTTTGGAAATGATTTTAAGGAGCAGGTGCATCTCTTTTCATCCGTTCTGTATTTGAGCAAATTCTCTTCTCGCATTTATTTAATTATTCATAGTTTTGTCTACTGCTGTCAGGAAAAAATCCCTGGTAACAAAATGAAGCCTATATTCCTAACGAAATTGAAAAAACCTTATTTTTATGTATAAACGTATGCAAGAGCATAGCTTAACATTGCATAGATGGCCTTCTGTAAAGAAGTGGTAGTTATCATACTATATATATATATATATATATATATATATACAATATATATATATATATATATATATATATATATAAGAAATATACTCTTAAGGCGTGCTATATTTATGGGATAAAGTGCTCAATATCAGAGATAGAGCGTGTGTAAATATAAAAGTGAACATTGACGTCAACACTTAGAGGCGACAGGCTTTTTCATGCTAAACGCAATCGTCAGGCCACGACGATTGCGTCTAGCATGAAACACTGTCGCCTCTCTCACTCTCTTTCTCATATATATATATATATATATATATATATATATATATATATATATATATATATATATATATATATATATATTCATTCCCAAGAGGATAGAATCCAAGTTGAACTCAATGTCCAGGACAGAGTAAGAATATAATATAAAAGCCCCAAACACTAAATATATATATATATATATATATATATATATATATATATATATATATATATATATATATATATATATATATATATATATATATATATATATATATATATATATATATATATATATATATATATATATATATATATATATATATAGATAACGGCTTGGATTGAGGAATCGGAGAGCCGAGTTCGAATCCCAGTCGATTCCATTACATTCACTTACGTGCTAATACCCTTGGGAAAGGAGTGAATCCTCTTCTTCTCCCTCCAACTATGGGTAAATAGCCGGACAGACTGGGTTCTATAGTCTTGGATGGCAACTGGTCTAGGAGAAGGACAACTCTGAATTCAAAACCTGCGGAGGGTCGTTTGGGGACCTTGTGGCATCCGTTGCACCAGGTCCCTGTATTCGTCCCTGCAAAAAGTGTGGATGGCCCTGCACAAAGCCTTCACCACTATAATCAAATCCTGTGTGGCTGTCGGGCTTTCAGTTTCTGGGAACTGATCTGTCTGACCCTCATACGTCGAGTTCGACGGGAGAGCTATATATATGAGACACGGTAGAGTAGTGGATATTGGCTTGGATTATTACACGCTAATAATCCTCTTCTCCCTCCAGCTATGGATAAATAGCAGAACAGACTGGGTTCTATAGCCATGGATGGCAGCTTGTCTAGGATAAGGGCAACTCTGAATTAAATAGTGCACCTGGTTTCTGTATTCGGTCCTTCAAACAAATGTGGTTGGTTATTGACAAAGCCTTCTCCACAATAATGAAATCCTATGTGCTGGTGTCGGGCTTGCATATATATATATATATATATATATATATATATATATATATATATATATATATATATATATATTTGTGTGTGTGTGAGTACAAAAATTCGATAAGCATCAGTCAGTTATGTGCCATGCGTGATGCACGCTTAGGCGATCATGTATCTTTCGATACATGACTGACGAGGCAGATATTTTCCCGCAGTAGGTTGCCATTTCTTTAGACCAGTTGCCAGCCAAGGCTATAGAACTAGGTCTATCATGCTATTTACCCATAGGGTGAGAACAAGAGGATTCATACCTTTCCCAAGGGTATTAACACATAAATGAATGTAATGAATTCGACTGGAATTCGAACTCGGCTCTCCAAGCCCCTATCCATTACTCCACCTGTCTCCAGTAAGCATACATGATGAAAAAAAGGCCTAAACTTAATAACAGTTTTATCATTTAAATTTATTTGTTATATTTAAAGGACTTTTTTATGGCAAAATTATTTTTTAATCCTTTTTAGAACCTTCGAAAGTTTGGTTTAAATCTAGTTTTTCTAGCTTCAAAGGTGGACCAGAAATTAGTTCCTTTTGAATTGAAAGACACATCGGAAATTCTTGCAAAAATCAGATAATTTTCGCATTTCAATGAAACTTTCAGGGTTTATCCACAAATGAATGAAATTATTTTTGAAATCTAGCTTCTTTAGAAACTCTAGGTAAAAGTATTTTTGCATCTTTACCACCATTTTGTAATTTTGTGTGTAATATATATATATATATATTATATATATGCGAGATACGATGTACATATAAAAGTGATACTTAAATTTCACTGTTTACCCGCGATTTAAAGTTTCGTCTTTATTTGTCGGCTGTATCATTTGAAGAATTACTGAAAACTCAATTCTGTCGTGTATTTTTCTAGCGTATTCATTAGTTATTTTATTAAGCGATATATATTCTGTGTGCCGCGAGATTAGCGAAAAAAGGTTCTGAAAGCCATAATGGAATTTTTTATAGTAAATTGGGACTTATTCTTTCATTCACTTTTTTCTTAATCTTTGTAAAAACCTTGACGCTATTTGTAACACACGTTTAATAACTATTACAAATAGGAGATACTTTTATCTAATATAATATGTTTATCTGTCTGTCTCTCTACCTGTCTTAGTCGTTGGCCAGTCACCTTGATTTTTAATTTATTTTAAATGATTATCACGGTCCATTGGAAGAGACCTTGGGTGCAACTATGTTAGTCATGTCATCACGTTCTTCAAAATGTACTTTTCAGCTCTGACAGACAATAAGTTCCACAATGTACTATAGTATCACATTTTATTCTTTTGATGCACAGATAAAAAAAAAATTTCTAAAACTGTTTAGGTCTCTTAGTACAAAACTACGGAGGGGATTGGTAGCATAATATTGTTTTGGTCAATAATTTTTTTATATCCTATTTAATCGATTTGTCTTGCTTCGTGCAAAGTCAAATGAAGACCAATGTGAGCGCATTTGACTTTCTAACTTTAAACCTGGTTCCGAACACCAAGCAACCCTACACGCAAGTCTCTAGTGGCACGCTAGCGGGCCGCCGATGGCAAGGCCAGCGCTCCTCTAGTGGCAGCTACCAGCGGGCCACTGGTGGGTCTCTAACGGTCCGCTAGTGTTAACATTGCCGAGATGAACACAGGCGTGTAGGGAACGCACAAGTGGAAAATTAAAAAAAAAACTGCCTGTACAAGGCAGACCCTGGTCTCTGGGCGTCTTCTAAAACAACTTAACAATTTAGCAATCGTTTTATTTACATTAAAATTAAAAATTAAAATTAAAATTCTTCAACTTAACATTTCTAAAGATAAACTTTCATAAACAGTACACTGCTAGTTATTCCAAGTTCGTTTGGGATATATATTTCTTCTTTCTTTTTTTTTAAATATGTTGACATTAAAAGTTCAGTCTCACTTTAAAGGGACACAAATGTTAAAATATTCGTTTTATAACTTCTGGAAGTTAAAATATTCGTTTTATAACTTCTTAACGTCTAGTAAACTCTGTGCAGTGTCTTCAATAACATTTTCAATACGGCCAATTTTATTTGTATTTACAAGAGTTAACGCTAAAAGTTCAGTTTTGCGTTAAACGTGTTATTTATCACTTCAATGATGACACAGATGTCGAAAAACTTCTATCCAAAAAGAAAATGTCAAATTCCGCTCGAATCAAAGAAAAGAACTTAGGCTTACACTTTAACGACCATCAAATGTTTGTCTTCAAATGCCAAGGAGAATTTAGGCACTTACTTAGTTATCTGGAGAGAAACTTCTTAGCGTCACGTGATGTTGTATGGCGCGCAAGTAAAACTCTGTCTTATAGAAAAGTCATTTCTTTTTGAAAAGTAATCTTCAAATTTGAGGTTTTCACTTTTATCTTTGTCTTTTCGTTAATTGTAATCAGTTTGGTCGCGTAACAACTGGGATAAAAGCGAAAGGAAACTTTTACCCTACTGCAGACATTTATTTTACATTTTTGCTGTCCAAGCGAAACGTAATGATCAATTCTAGTCGTACTTGGGCTACGTTGGAGCTGACAGAGTTAATTAGAAGCGTTTCAGAATGGAAAACGAGAATTTAATTAGAGTCCAGGGAATTTATAAGGATAATTGCTTTTCGCTGGAAGAGACCAAAAATTCAAAGCGAGGGCCAATGGATAAATGTACATATAAGTATGTATGTATTAGATAGATAGAGGCAGAGGGGGATGGAGACTGGAATAGAAAGAAAGAAAGAAAAAGAAAGATAGAAAGAAACTGGGATAGATAGATAGATAGATAGATAGATAGATAGATAGATAGATAGATAGATAGATAGATAGATAGAAAGAAACTGAGATAGATAGATAGATAGATAGAAACTGAGATAGATAGATAGATAGAAAGAAACCGAGATAGATAGATAGATAGATAGATAGATAGATAGAAACTGAGATAGATAGATAGATAGATAGATAGATAGATAGATAGATAGATAGATAGATAGAAAGAAACTTAGATAGATAGAAAGAAACTGAGATAGATAGATAGATAGATAGATAGATAGATAGATAGAAAGAAACTGGGATAGATAGATAGATAGATAGATAGATAGATAGATAGATAGATAGATAGATAGATAGAAAGAAACTGGGATAGATAGATAGATAGATAGATAGATAGATAGATAGATAGATAGATAGATAGATAGATAGATAGAAAGAAACTTAGATAGATAGATAGATAGATAGATAGATAGAGAGAAACTGAGATAGATAGATAGATAGAAAGAAACTTAGATAGATAGATAGATAGATAGAGAGAGAGAAACTGAGATAGATAGATAGATAGAAAGAAAGAAACTTAGATAGATAGAAAGAAACTGAGATAGATAGATAGATAGAAAGAAACTGGGATAGATAGATAGATAGAAAGAAACTGGGATAGATAGATACATAGATAGAAAGAAAGAAACTGGGATAGATAGATGCATAGATAGATATAGATAGATAGAAAGAAAGAAACTGGGATAGATAGATAGATAGATAGATAGATAGATAGATAGAAAGAAACTGGGATAGATAGATAGATAGATAGATAGATAGATAGATAGATAGATAGATAGATAGATAGATAGATAGATAGAAAGAAACTGGGATAGATAGATAGATAGATAGATAGATAGATAGATAGATAGATAGATAGATAGATAGATAGATAGAAAGAAACTGGGATAGATAGATAGAAAGAAAGAAACTGGGATAGATAGATAGATAGATAGATAGATAGATAGATAGATAGATAGATAGATAGATAGATAGGAAGAATCTGGAATAGATAGATTATACAAAAAAGATAAGAATAAATTTATGAAGAAAAGAAAAGCAATAAACAAAATAAATAAACCCATATGAAGTCAGAAAAAAGGAAAGAAGCCAGAGTAGAAAGTCCTACATAAAGCGGCGCTTAAAAGATTTATCCCAATTCAAAAGGTGCGAATTACTCATCAATAATTTCCATTAAGGCGTAGCTGTTAATAGAGGACGAGAAACGCGCCAGGCCAGCTCCATTTTGTAGGTTTCATGCAGAACGTGATGACACGAGAAAATAATCTTGCGCCTTCATATACAAAGCTAGAAAGAACAGAAAGAAAGAAAATCTTATTCTCTCGCTGGAACATAGATTTTACTTAGGTATGAGGTCAGCCAGTAAATGTGTGGCTGCTGAATTACTTTGTCAGATCTGGCAGGTACATAAGGGAACATATTCTACGCCGCTTTCTCGGTGATTGTCGTGAATAAAAACTGATCAGCGATAGTAAAACGGACAAAGAGACGAAAAGGAAATGGGTGGCTTGGGCACATCGTACATAAGTATAAATGGTTGTCGGACCAGGGAAGAACAAAGGCAGGCTGTTAAATAGATTCCTTAGACAGATGAGAAATAAATGAAGATTTATAGTTTGGAAAAATCAACAACTCCTGAGAAGTAATAAAAGATAAACCGCTGTGATTGATATATGAGTGTGTTGTATCCTGTCGGTACTCCTACATGTTTAAAAAAAAAAAACAACTGGACGAAGAAGCTTAACTAGCGATTGTTGTAAACTGATTCAAGAAAAATACGCCTCAAAGATGACGAGGATCAAAATGTAGTATCTGTTCCAGCAGCAGCAGTGAGTTAGTGCACGGCTCTATCCATCAGCAGTTCCAGCCAATCATAATCATCATCAACCGTAGCTTCACCTCGTCATCGGCCAATGCGTGAGTCAGCCATCCTCGCCAACAGCAACGATATGCGATAAATTGTCCTTTTCTGACATAACTCTTCAACGATTACGAAATCAACTTTTTCAGAAAAGGACTCTTGTAGTATCTGTCTATATGTCTGTGATGAGGTATTAAGCACACTATTTACATTGCTCGGTCTATCATGCTCATCTTTGTTGCCATATTTATCACAACGTTTCGGCCGTTGTACGCTCCGGCCTTCTTCAGGTGGTTGGAATGTCGAACTGAACCCTTTATTTTGCTCGCTGGGTTAGACTGTTCTTGTTCCTCGTGCCATGTCTAACGGATGTAAGTTATCAGTTATCTCCCGTTAATTCCCCTCTCCAGGTTCTCCACCGCCCTAACCAGGTATTGAACTCACACTCTTTGGGTCCTGTCACTGGATCTAACTAACGCCTTTATCCACTGTGTCATGTGTCCTTGAGGATTCAATTCGACATTCCAACCACCTGAAGAAGGCCGGAGCGTACACCGGCCGAAACGTTGTGATAAATATGGCAACAAAGATGAGGATGATAGGTCGAGCAATATAAATAGAGGACTCTTGTAGTTAGCATGCATCTGGTTACAGAAAGCTAGATGCCGGAAGTGAATTTTACAAGCGAGAAGTGCGATAGTAGACAACCGTTAACATAGAACTTACAACTGCATCTAGGCAATTCATTTGTAAACTGGTGAGACCCTGTTGCCAATCTAGTACTACACTTAAATTCATAAAGTCTAGGTACCATAGAGGAAAGTTCATCAGAACAGTTACCATTAAAGTATTTATAGAGAAGGCACAGGAAATCTACATTACGGCAGTTGGAAAATGACTGAAAGCGAGATGCCAGGTCATGACCATTAAGATTGCAAATTCTTCTTTGGATTTTATCAAGAATCATTAAAGGTATAACAGGATTACCAGATCAGATGTGGCTGCAATATTCAATTGATAGTCGAATGATAGACCTAAATTTATAAGACAAATTCTGGAGAGAAAAATTGTCTAGCATGACACATTAAATCCAGTTTCATAGTTGTAGCTCTTGCAATTGATTCAATATAATATTTCCATTTCATGTCAGCGGAAAATTTTATCCATAGAAGGCGCAATTAGTCACTCTCCTGGAAGTTAGCATCAGCCATACTGATGGAAGTCAGAAAGGGAACTCTCATATGATTGATAGACAGCAGTTTCGTTTGGGAAGCGCTAAAATTAACAAGCTATTCTTTACACCATTTAACAGCAGATTGTAGGTCATTTTTTTAGATCAGCTGCCAATTTGACCTTGTCGGACTGATCAGACTTACTATTAAGACAGGAGTAAATATTTGTATCACCGGCATAGATAGAGAATTGAGAACTGATGCAATCAGTCAGGTCATTGATGAAAATTCGGAACAACGTAGTTCCAAGAATAGAGGCCTAAGAGAACATTCTGTATTACTGGAGAAAAAAAAACCTAGAAAAGTGCTGTTCAGGACATCTTTCAATTTGATAAGAAAGACTGACATTATTATTATTATTATTATTATCATTATTATTATTATTATTATTATTATTATTATTATTATTATTATTATTTTGTTGTCAATGTTATTGTTAACAATATTTAGAGAAGAGAGAATTTGAGAAAAGAAAAAGAAATGAAAAAAGACACCGTGTTTGACCATGTTCAACAATATTTCGACAGTATTTCTGTCTTCCTCAGTCCTGAATTTTAGATGACAATTGTACTGATTCCGATTTCACAACGGAAAAATTAAATAAAATACTCAATGGCAACACGTATCATGTCAGACGCAATAATACGATATCAACGAAGTTTGCGGGACATACGACTGTATTTTCGATGAACATCCGAAAAAATATTCAGAATCTAACGACCTTGCGACACTTAAAACGCATGGGGATAGTTACGTATACAAACTACCCACTTCCTCTGAATGAACATGAAGAATGAACAGAATGACAGGAGAGTTCCGTAAGATTTGCACTAAGCTGTTCGATTAATTCCTCTTTGTAACTAAGCATCTAACGGATAATTCCAAGATGAACCATCATATTACGCACGATTCAGTTACATGACCTCCACGCCGGCTGCGCGTCATTAATTTTAACACATCTATTACCAGTACAACCGTTTCCTCAAGACAAGTGGCGTTTGTATAAAGACTTATTCTTTGTAGATTTTTATATTTTAATACGTGCGTACAATTTCTAAACATAACTTAAAGAAGACAGCCATACTGTCGAAATATTGATCATTGTCAGACTCTGTGTCTTTTCTTTTCATGACTAGCGAGCTTGAAAATATTGGAAGCTAACGTCAATCATTATTATTTAATATTTATTTGATATTCTTGCATATACACGTACGAATAAGACAAATCTTTTTCAGGTACACCTCCGTCCTTATAGGCCCCATTCGACGGCACGAGAGACAAGGAAGAAACAATCAAAAATACTTATCAGATTCCATGGACAAAAGATTGGTAATTCTTGCAGTAATGTCATTAACGTCCGCTGGGTTTGACATTTAACCCCAGTTAAAATTTTAAAAGACAAACAAACAAAAATGAAAATAAAAATCAAGCACTGATGAAAGCTGCCAGAGCAACTGAAAATTCTAAGATTACCCCAAAATATTATTGAGCTCTCACATCATGACAACTAAGTCTGTATGATAAATTCGAATATCAGTGTGTCACCGTGTCACACTTTTTCAACTTTTTCCCTAGAAGCCGTAGCCCAACACATCATGCCATTTTGGAATCAGGCCGACCCCGTGAGCAAATTAAAATCATTCCGGGGCGTATCCGGAGCCACAAACCTGAAATTTTGGATTTCGAAGTTTTCATTACTGCGATTGTTTCCCGCTATTTTTTTTACATGTTTTGCGACATTTTTTTTCTTTGCATGCTAACAATTTTTATAACTTGGAAATAAATTTGTGAATAATTGAAATTACTTTCAAAATCCATATCCATATATATATATATATATATATATATATATATATATATATATATATATGTGTGTGTGTGTGTGTGTGTGTGTGTGTGTGTGTGTGTGTGTGTGGTTGTGTATATTTAGGCAGCAAATTATCTTTTAGGCATGTCTGATTGAATAAATTACAATCGTTATGTCTGATAATTTTTATCATAATCCTTTCATATTCACGAATAGTTTTCCGTATATTTCAATCAAATGAGGCAAGAAATGCACTGTAACCGTTAAAATCACTTTTATTGCCCAAGTACTTTCCATCTTTTTCTGAGATTATCATCAGGGGTGGAACTGGTAATGCACAAACTGTGTGTAGCAATCCATTACTGATTTACTTATTTATTTTTGGCGTTTAAATGTAACGGCTGGCAGTTATGCTTTAGCATTCATGAGAATATGAAAAGTTATCCATTATGGATTTTTTTCTTTTATGTAAGAATGCCATGGTCGAGAGCTTATTAAAGCGTGAAAACTGTTCTAGGTATTATTTCAGTATTCTTAGCTGATTCTATTCAATGTCGGCTTCAATTTTTTAATGAAGATTGCTTCGAGGATCTGTAGTTTTAATTTGTTATTTTCTTGGGGTAGGATAGTTGTGTTATCAATCAATATTTTTCTATACTGTGATTGTGGACAGGAATGTGTGTGTGCGTATTTTGGCAGCATATCTTCATCTTAGCATGTTTCACTAAATAATATAAACATATTAGGTCTATTTACTTTTAAAATAATCCGTTCTTGTTCTCTAATTATCTTCTTGATGTTAAGTTGAAATTCATCAAAGAAGGCGCCATAGTTCTTGTTAACCCAAGTACTTTCGATCTCCGAGATCATCTTGATGTAATTGTAATCGTTGTAAACACGCGTTTTTGTAAACGCGCTCTGCTATAATTATTTTGGAATTAATCGTTGTGGTTACGATATTTTGTAAACTAATTTTCACAAGGCAAGATGTGGAAACAGAGATGGTAAAGTGAACCATGATGTTAAATTTTAGTCAACTCAAATGTATTTTAAAACTTTGCTACAATACTTGTAATAAATCTTGTTCAGTATTGGTTGGATTCTTTTGATATAGAGGGCTTCGAGAATTTGTAGTTTTTGTTTATTATTCATTTATCAGTCGAATGCGTTCGGACATAGAGATTATTCGGACCATTTCTACATGCTTCATGTCCATAAAAGAAAAAAATAGTACGTATACAAGAAAAATAAAAAAAATTTCCGGCTGCATATATATATATATATATATATATATATATATATATATATATATATATATTGTGTATTTGGCCAGCAATACCTCCTTTATACATGTTGCAATATTTTTACGGGTTAAAATACCCCTTAAAGACTTTGGTTCCCGATCAAACCAAACACTCATATAATTATATTAGTCATTATTATTATTATTATTATTATTATTATTATTATTATTATATTATTATTATTATTGTGCCTATCTAGACGACTCACGTTACACCTACCTGACTATACCTCAGTTAGGACTCATTTACACGAAAACCTACCAAACTCCATACGAAACATACGAAGTAGAAAATACAAGTATATTATCCCCATCCACACTTAAAAAAGATTTAAAATAATTGAAGCCCTAATAATAAAAAAGGAAATGCCAACAGACAATAACATTAACTATGAATATGGCCACAATATTCTGCCCGTGTTTGGAAAATAAAACATTCCTATAATTCCATACACAAAAAACACATATTCAGTTAAAAATAAAAATCGCAATTGATAATGGCTAAAAGAGTAGCCGAAAGCAGAACTTTTCAACAGCTTTTACACACTTTGCGTCCAGAAAACACTTGTACAAACAAAAGAAAAATTAAATAAAAAGCTTAATCACAGTATCTTGTCAGTTGTCTTTAATATATATATATTATAATGCACCACTGACCCTTATATAAATAGCCGAGAAAAATAACAGCACTAGTCGCCTGACGATTGCACTAGCATGAAACAGACTGTCGCCTCTAAGTGCTGACTTCCATGTCCACTTTTATATTTACACACGCTCTATCTCTGATATTGAGCACTTTACCCCATAAATATAGCACACTTTAAGACTATATTTCTGTATATATATATATATATATATATATATATATATATATATATATATATATATTAAAGATATATATTATATATATATATATATATATATATATATTAAAGATATATATTATATATATATATATATATATATTAAAGATATATATTATATATATATATATATATATATATATATTAAAGATATATATTATATATATATATGTGTGTGTGTGTGTGTTTGCTGTAAATTATCTCATGAATTTTCCACTTATTTTCATTCTGGGAATGAATTCTTAAATAATAAGATATTTACTCACGTTTTTTATTCTGTTCTTTTTCTCCTTTCGGGCGAGTAATGACAGTTGGGTTAAGCTGTTGCAGTTTCTATAGACGCAGTCGATTAGATGTGTTTGCGATGCGGATCCAACACATTCGATTGCGCTAAATACGCTATTACATCGCCATTATTTTTTAGGACTTTCACCTCTATTCAGTACAGTTGTCAGCCAGCGTAAGACTCGGGTCATGATCTACGTATACCCTCGTATAGGTTTTCTTAAATGACTCTCATGTGCAACCCCAAGGTCCTCATAGAGAGAATGGCATGATTCTTTAGTGAAGATTTACCAGCTTCAGTACTTTACTTTGTTGACATGAGAAAAGAAACGGCCCCATCTATTTGAGTGGCAAGTGGAAATGAACTGACAAATAACACTGCTCAAAAGAAATAGCAAACCAAGGATGTACTTAATAGAACAATGAACGGAGATGTCCAGGTTGAAGATGATGACGACAACGATAATGACGATGATGTGGTTATCATCGTGGCAAACAAAGTGGTACAATAGCTACTCTCTTTCCGCTATTCTCGCTAAATATAAAACAGCTTTGGTTTGAATCGTTGAAATGATTTAGTGTTAATGGATGAGAAGGAAAGGAAACTACAGGAACGCCGAGAAAAGGTTGTAAAGGAAAGCAAGAATAAAATACTAAATGCCTATTGTAAGAAGACAGAATCTATGGTTGCCGGCAATAGGAACCGCCCAAGATGCAAACCACACTGAATTTGAATTAGTTTTTTTTAGTTGCACACTGAATTTGAATTATTTTTTTATTTTTTGAGTTGCTTAAAGTCCACTGAATTTGTATTTTTATTTTTTGAATTGCTTAAACCACTCAAATTTGAGTACAGTTGCTTAAAAATGAGTTGCTTATTTAGAAAATCCTTTGGATGGAACTGGAAAAATCGACAATTCCTTATGTATGTGGACGTCCTATGTTGTTAATGGTGGACATTCGTAATTATATTACGTAATATTGGCCCAACATTAAGTCTTTTATTTTCGGAAAGAAATCTCCCATATTTTCAGGAAAATCGCTCAAACAATATGAGATTTACATCGAAGATAAAAACAATATTAAATGAATTATTTGGAAGGGTATCATCAACTTTGATGCTTGTCCCACAGCATTTCAGAATGTGAATTTTATCCACATGACTGTTGCATTAAATAATAATTAAAAAATTTTCATTATTATTTTTTTCTTCATAAATTCGAATAACGAAGATAAATATTCCATATTACATTTTCACCAAAAACAAGACCCAAACAGACAAGACCCAAAGAGTTGTGAGTTCAATATCTGGTTAAGGCAGTGGAGAAGTATAGAAAAATATTGATTGATAAAAGAACTATTCCACACCAATTTGACCTCGTCGAACTGAATCCTCAAGGACACATGCCACAGTGGATAAAGACATAAAGAGTGTGAGTTCAATACCTGGTTAAAGCGGTGGAGAACCTGGAGAGGTGAATTAACAGAAGATAACTGATAACTGACTTCCATTAGACATGACACATGGAACGAGAACAGTCTACCCCAGCGAGCGAAATAATGGGTTCAATTCGACATCCAACCACCTGAAGAAGACCGGAGCTTAAAACGGCCGTAACGTTGTGATAAATATGGCAACAAACATGAGGACAATAGTCCGAATAATGTAAATAGTGTACATAATACCTCATCTCAGAAATATAGACAGACGCCAAAAACAAGTTCAGGATTTTTGGCTGAATATTTTTTTATTTATGTATGTCTGATAAATCTTCAGGGATGATGTATTTTTGTTTGCTTGGAGAAGTCATTCGAACCATATTTTCGGCCATTTCGTTGTTGTAAAACCTCTAAACCTTCTTGGTTTAATCTTCACAAATGTTCTCTCCTATTATTTTCCAGAATCGGCTTCTCGTCCGCATACACAGGAAGCACATACAATTTTTCAACTATTTTTTCAACGAATTAAACACCGGCTTTTGAAAAATAACGAAATAATGATAACAATTAATCTCAGAACATTAGAAAATACAAGGAAAGCAATAGAATGCATCGGCTGAAAAGTAACGATCATATGAAGATAATGATATTTCTCGGAATAATACCCGGAGTACTGATAATCCTTCATCTCAGATCTTCAGAAATTACGAATAAGGGAGAATCGCTGCCATATTTGAACTGCGGCTGCACAATCTTTACTTTCCAGCCTTGAGACATTCCAAAAACAATTTACACGGCCATAGGGGTGATGAATTATTATGCAATCCGCTATCCTTTTCCCACAAATGCAGCGCCACAAATCAATCGCTATTCGGTTGTTATTTCTATGACAACTTTTCAGATGAGCTCCATTCCTTCGTTATACCAGTTCAGGCCTTTACAGCTAGATCAGACCATGCTACTACCACAGATTTGAATCCCCCTCATTTTCCCCGTAGTTCAACTGTACGTAGAAAGTTCCATTCAAACGTTTTTTTTTGTTTTTTTACCCAAGAAAAGACGTTTGCGAGTAAGATTTCTTCTGTTCCTACTAACAAAATACCTGAAAGACATTGATCGAAAAATTGTTGTTTTCGTCAAGTTTTTTTTTTTTTTTTTATCCGGCCATGAAGAATCTGCGAAAGAAGCGTGCACAGTCTCGCGCCATGGATGACCCTACAATTTGAATCCCTTCAAACAAGGGTCAGTCGTTGTCTATCCTCCTCATCCTCCTTACTTTCTAACTCTTTAGTAATGGATAAAAGCTTGGATTGAGGAATCAGAGAGCCGAGTTCAAATACCAGTCGAATCCATTGTATTCACTTATGTGCTAATACCCTTGAAAAAAGGTATGTATCACCTTCTTCTCTCACCCCCATCTATGGGTAAATAGCAGGACAGACCGGGTTCTATAGCCTTGGATGGCAACTGGTCTACCGCAGAAAGAAACACAACAATTACAACCTACTGCGGGAAAAAAAATCTGCCTCGTCAGTCATGTATCAAAAAATACATGATCGCCTAAGCGTGTATCACGCATGGCATCCAACTGACTAATATTCTTACATTCATATCACAAAACGCATTCCGTAACCTCCTACGACCATATCATTTTAAAACACCGGCTCTCGTACGATCCCCGAAGACATTTTCGGCAAAGATTCGTCCGGGTTCCTTGCTGCCGAGGCATAGAGTTCGACAGTTGAACAGTTTGGAGCACTGTTAATATTTAACAGCCCTCCCCAAAAGGGTGTATGTGGCAAAAGGCCGGTTTATAGTGGGTACTCCGAGCCCGTAGGCTCGGTGAAAAATATGCCCTTTAGAACTCGTATAAACGGATTCAGGGTCTGTCTACCTCCCCGGACGAAACTTTGCCCTTCGGCAAAGCCTCGTCCGGGTTCCTCTCTGCTGAGGCAGAGAGTTCAACAGATGAACAGTCTAGCACTATTTCCCCGAGGCTTACTTTCCTACTAACTTTATAGTAAGTGGAAGAGTCCACAATAGCCTCATTAGAGGGAGGACACCACAACACTAACAATCTGGAAATATTTTGGGGGTTTAAAAAAAATCCTGCAAATTATTCATTCAATCAATCAAGTAATCTAAAGCCTCCTACATTGAGTGGCTCTCGAGTCTTTTATTTAACGAGTTCTAGTATGAAATATAGAAGACTGAATCGAATAAAAAATGCAATGATAAAAATTACAAAGATGAAGATACCAGTTCAAAAATTCATCGAATCATGTCAAGAGTTAAGCTCTGCTGTTTGGAATCGAATTTTCAATTCATTAAACAACTGCTTCCGCTTCGCCTGCGTTTGAAAATCAGTTTTATGAAGTGTATAATACGTTTTAAGTGTTTGTAAAATGACTTCTTGTATTAAATCATTTTGTGATGCGGAATGAAGGAATCAATTTACAAAACCAAAATATAATTCGAGAAACAATTAAAATTTTCATTTTAGAATTAAACCACTCCTCAACTTAATCGAAACAGCTGCAAACACAAAAACATTCAAATTAATAATTTCCAAAATGGTGTTCTGAGATACTTCGCTGCATTGGAGATAATGTTTTCAGAGCAAAATGGATTCTTTCGTCAGCAATATGTTCAAAATTAAAACAAACATTTAATGAAATATTTGCAAGTAGCTATGAAAATAATAAAACATTAGAAACAACAAAAAAATGATTTTCGAAATGGATGGATATTTTTGCCTGCGCAACATTTCTGCAAAAATGTCGTCTTCACATTTAAAACCTGGATGTTATGCCTAAGTCGTATTTTAAATGTTGGAATTATTGGCGCTCATCATATGACAACAAAATTTGACAGCAGCTCACCTTTGGTTAAAAGTGACCTGAAACAGAGATGCTTAAAACTCGTGTCGTGTCGTTCGTTGTTTCCCAATCTGCAGACAAAGAATTTAGATTCAGATCGCTCGGAGGAAACAAATCCAATATTGTAATGGATAAAAAGAGAAACAGAATTTTTCTGAAAAAAAATTATTTATTGCCAAAAAGAGACAGGTGAATTTTCTACGAAACATAATGAGGTGAGAGGCTTGAAGAATTTGACCCTCACAGGCTATAATTTGACATATTAAAAACGTAAGGGACAGGGCGTGTAACCTCCGAGACGAGATTGTGTAAATGAATGTCAGAACTGGGAAAAGGAGGGAATTGTAAGGAGACAATTATTGCCTAGTGCTACGAAGGATAGGAAGTTGTGGAGGATTATGATCGTCCACACCTAGTAGAAACACGGTACATTGAAGATCCATAGTTGTATGTTCTATGGGGGATGAGGGGTATGATTGTAAAGGTCCCTATTAAATCTAGCACAATTTAATCTAACAGTGAGAGTTGAAATCACAGCAGGGGACAAGGGTATTATATTTTAATGAAAATGGTGACTGGGGAGGTACGGTGGAGTAATGGATAGCGGCTCGGTTTGAGGAATCGGAAATCCGAGTTCGAATTCCAGTCGAATCCATTACATTTACTTACGTACTATACCCTTGGGAAAAGGTACGAATCTTCTTCTTCCCCCAACTATGGGTAAATAGCAGGGCAGACCAGGTTCTATAGCCTTGGATGGCAACTGGTCTACCACAGAAAGAAATGGCAACCTACTGCGGGAACAATTTGCCTCGAAAGATACATGATCGCCTAAGCGTGTATCATGCATGGCACATAACTGACTGATTTAATCTAACTCAATTTAATCTGACTATGAGATTGAAATGAACGCAGTAGACAAAACTATTTTTAATGAATCAGTAAATGATGACTAACGTGTTCAGATTTTCCAAACCCTCCTTCCTGATTATGTGATTCGGAAATGTTAACTGTCGCCATTTAAATTTTGGAAGTATAGACTTTTTTTGCTTTGTTTTGTTTCGTTTTTTGTTTTTTCGTTGTTTTATGTTGATTTCGTTGATTTTTGCAACAGAACAGTTTCTAGTTTGTCGTTGTCTCAACACCACAATTACAGTCACTCCTAGTCGAAGACACGAGAAAAGAAGTCATTCTTTTTTTACCTCTTGTCAGTCTTACACCGTAGCCCTCTGTGACAACATCCGCATATATATATAGTTAAATTCCCAGATCAATTCTACGGACAAGACAGATTGGTATAAAATGACAAATCTGTCTTGTCCCTAGAATTGATCTGGGAATTTAACTGTATTGTCGACAAAAACAAAATCTCTTACTATAAAGGTAATTTACATTAACCAGAAAAGGCCTTGGACAGAAGCGTCTATCTTTTTAATTTTGGTTTTTAATGTAACTATAACAGAGATATTTCGATTTCATTTTTGCCTTGATAAAGTCGGTAGACGAAACGCGTCGGCAAAATCTAAGATTTTTCCAATTGTCATTTTATACCATATATATATATATATGAAGAAATATAGTCTTAAAGTGTACTATATTTATGGGATAAAGTGCTCAATATCAGAGATAGAGCATATGTAAATATAAAAGTGAACATAGGCCTGACGATTGCATCTAACATGAAACAGACTGTCGCCTCTAAGTGTTGACTTCTATGTTCGCTTTATATATATATATATATATATATATATATATATATATATATATACAAATCCCTGACGATCCGCTTAGGTGAAACCGTGGTAGGTTTGTCTGGCTCTTTAGGTTTAATATATATATATATTACAATGAATCATTCTTACAAAAAGTAAATTAGTAAAGTTAATAATATAAAATGGCGTTAAATGCATTAACCTACTAATCATTCGATGAATGTTATGATCCTTGTTTTTTTTGGGGGGGGGTTAATTATAAGCTGTATAAGGTCTTTCTTTAATACGCAAGTACTTTTAACTGTTCATTCAGTCATTTTCAGGCATGGAAATTATTTTGATTTTGGTAAAATTCAGGTAGCATCCAAAACGAAAAAATATAATGCGAAACATGTTTTTTTTTTAATGTGTGATTGATAACGGATACAAACTGGTGGAGCGTGCAGTCGCAATGCTAAGGTTGGGGTTTTTTTTTTTTTTGTTTTTTTTTTTAAATTTAAGTGAGTGCGTTTTTACTAATATGGTAATTTGGGAATTTTTTGTTGTAGGAGTTTATCAGTCAATGTGGCATGAACTAACTATATATATATATATATATATATATATATATATATATATATATATAATTTGAAGATCAAATGTAGATATGAATCCTCCAAAATGAAATAAAGAACAAATGGGAAACGAATCTCAATCCAACATGTTTCACTTTATTATTTCATTTTATTATTTTTATGCTATCAGTGTCATCCCAAGCAATGCAGTACAGCCACTAACACTTTACAGGGTGTGGGGGGATTAGGGTCAGAAACATTAGTAAAAAGAGAAAAGAACATTCAGGAGGTCAGTAGATTACGATTGGCATTGCACTTAAATTCTTTCAGATTAAAGTTGGCTAGAAAGCATGGAGGCGGAAGGGTTTTCCACAAACGAGTGGTGCGAGAAAAGAAACTGTTAGCGTATAAATTACGGTTACATCTAGGTAACTCAACTGTAAATTGATGCGATCTCGCCGCCAGTCTAGTATTTCACTCAAATTCATACAGTCTAGGTAGCATAGCGAAGAGCTCATATGATCAATTACCATGAAAGTATTTATTACAAAAAGGCACAGAGAGGTAACCTTACGGCGGTGAGCAAGTGACTGAAGCCGATCCGCCAGATCAAGACCAATAATATTGCTGATTCTTCTTTAGATCTTACCAAGGAGGTCCAGGTCAATCGCAGGGGCACCGAACAATATATGGCAGCAATATTCTAAGCATGGACGAATTGTAGACTTATAGAAATGCAAGATAGAAAAATTGTCTCTCCCGACACAGTAAACTTTCTTAGCAGGTGACCGAGAAATGGATTCGATATAGTCTTTCCATTTCCTGATAGCTGAAACGTTAGCCCGAGAGGGTGCAATGAGTCACTGTCCTGGAGGTTAGCATCAGCCATGCTGATGGAAGGCAGAGAGGGGTCACTCAGATGATTAATATAAAGAAGTATAGTTTGGGGGGGGGCGTTAAAATTGACAAGCCATCTTTGCTCTAGTTAACGATGGTCTTGAGTTCGTTTTGTATATCAGCTGCCATTTTCACCTTGTCTGACTGATCAGTTTTACTATCGAGGCAGGAGTAAATGGTAGTGTCGTCAGCGTAGATTCCAAGTTGAGAGCTAGCGACATCGGAAATTGTTGTGGATTCCGGGAATGGAATCCTGCACAAATAAATAAACAACGCCAGTAATTGAGATAGAAAAATAAGTGTATTAAACGTAGGAATACAGACTTGAAGTGAAGATTAGTAGTCCAGGAATACGGCTTAGTAGAAAGTATATGTACAAGTCTCTGTAAGTGAAGCCGTAATTTTTTCTCTCTCTCTCTCTCTCTCTCTCTCTCTCTCCTCACGTATAAGTCTCTGTGAACACCCTGTGTACTGTCTCCGTATCTCTCACCCTGACTCAACGTATCTCCCTGCAGGTATTCTCTCTGTCAGGATAAGTATACTTTGGACGAGTCCATCTTGTGTAAAAGGGGTCTGCCCCACAACAGAAATGAAGATCAAAAACTGCATAGGATCAAGGATAGAGCTCTGGGGAAGACCCGCGTTAGTTCCAAAGGATGTAGACGAGTTGTCGTTCAGGAAAACTCTCATTTCACGATTTGATAGAAACGACTGGATCAGCTCAAAAACCTTGCCCGGAGATACCTTAGCTTTTCAGAAAAATACCTGAATACCAGACCCAGTCAAAGGCTTTCGAGATGTTCAGTGCTACGGCCCGGGATTTACCATTTTTATCTAAAGCACCATAAAATGTTCCACAATTATCGTTAGTACATGAACAGTTTATCTGGAGAAACTAAAGCCATGTTGCTCGCTTGTGAAACGGCCCTGTTATGTGAGATGACGAACCAATTCGCAGAAGGCTAATAGGCCGGTAGTTGGATGAATCAGACGGTCCACCAGAGTTCTTAAAAACTGCAACAACAGCTGATGACTTCCAGCATGTAGGAATTCAGGAGGCAGCGAGGCATTTATTATACAGTTTAGAGAGAACAGGTGCCAGTTCGGGTGCACACTCCTTAATGACTATTACAGGGATACCACAGGTTCCACACGCTTTGTAGAGATCAAGATTAGAAATGATAGCAGAGACCATGGAAAGGGGTTATATACATATCACTCTTCAGAAAATCAGTTCTACGTAGAAAGTTAGGCAGGGATATTCCAGCTGAGTCAAGAGTAGAATTTGAGGAGAATTCATGGGCAAAGCATTCAGCTTTATCAGCAGAGGATGATAACACCTCAGATCGCTTGAGGATTGGGGGATAGAGACGTGGTACTTATTTAGTACTCTATTACAGAGACGCCAGTAATCACGAGAGTCAAAGATTTTAGAGGCTATGCGTTGCCTCATTCTCTTAGCAAACAGGGACTTAGCTCCTTCGAGGTCTCGCTTATATCAGGAGCAAATAGGCAATTGTTATGACGAGAGCTGTCACTCTGGTATAGCCGTAAACATTGATTCCTGTGTGCTATAGCGGTCTAGCATACTGGTGTCAAAAATGGATAGGATTGCGTCCATGCTGGGTTGACCCAACAAGAAAGCTGAGTGACGAAATTTCCAAATGAGAGGTTGAAGATGCCAGTCCAAAGAGCGTCACGAAGAAAATCCAGGAAATAATTCCAATCAGCATGTTAGTTATGGAAAGAGGACTTATATATAGGGGGTTCCTGTGTAACGGATGCTTGGAAGGAGATATAAATATCTACCACAGAGTGGTCCGAGTTACCAAGAGGTCAGTATTGTAAAGTTCGGCAAGAGCGAGAAAGGTTATAACAAATAGATCCAGTAGAGAAGCCAGTTGTTCAGTTTGGCTAGGGAAACGAGCAGGGAAGTCCACGATTTGAGTGAGGGATTGGGCAATGGAAACATTTAATGTCTCTATACCGGCAACATCAATACCATGTGCTTCCAAAGAGTCACTAAAATTGGGTATACATTATGAAAAGATTCCCCAAACCCAAAGTTTTATCATCAAAATATTTGTTATTGTTTAGAACAATGGATCTTTTTTATTAATAAGTAATATTTTTAATCTATTTTAGAACCATCAAAATTTTGGTTAAAATGTTTGTTTGTCTTGCGTCAACGGGTTACCATAGATTACTTTGGGAAATTTCAGCGTCTATTTGCGGTGGAAAATTCATTGATTTGGAAATTCTTGCATAAATCAGAATTGTCTGATATCAATGAAACATTCATGAATTATTCACATATGAATTAAATTATTTTTTTAAATTCATCTTTATGGAAAATCTTGGTAAACATATTTTCTATATTTGTTACCTTCATCCCACTTATTTCATTTCAAGAAATTTCGAGAAATTTATCTTTGTAGCACTTAATCTTTATATT
>OZ038492.1:30865061-30867561 GCA_964036315.1 Acanthosepion esculentum | reverse complement strand
GTATTTTCATTGAAATTATGTTGAAAGGGATGTTCAGAACCCCAGACAGAAATGTATACACTTTAGTTTCATTTCAACATGTTAGTCGCCTCTCACGCGAAATCATTCGAACATACGCAGGTTAAGCGCTCAGACGTATTTAGATATATACACACACATATAAAATATCTACACCACACGTACGCAAATGCACTTTCCTTACACATAGACATCAATACACACAGGCACATACATCTACATTCATTATGATCTAGACGGTCAAATGTCACAGCTAAAAGTGAATATATTCGTGGCTTGATATGTTATTAAACGAATTTTAACTTGAAAAATAACTAATGCGGTCAAATATACATAGATAAAATTTAAACAAATAAATATATTTAAACATATATATATATATATATATATACATTTTTAAATCATATAGTTTTCGACACATTACAGACAAAAGTAAATAACCACCTCCATATATAATTGTACATTCACACATACGCATACAAATCAACACATGCATCCGCATATACATATATACGCATAATAGGTACGCATATACAGACATACGCACATAATCATACATATATATAAGCACATATAAATATATCGACCCATACGTCAACGCAGAAAAGTAAATAAAGCAAGTAAAGAAATATATACATAAAGATGCAACTATATACAAATACATACATACATACACATACATATCTAGATGTACATACATACGCACGCATACATATATGCATATAAACTAAATATATACACAGACATTTACAAATACATGTATATACATTAAAAATCAAACAAACGTAAATTAAAACGATATAAATATAAAAATGCATATACACATCAGCTTGTACATATATATACACACATACATATGCAACTACACATATATATACACACATGCTCTACTCTGTATTGAGCACTCTTTAAAGAATAGTAATTGTTGGTTATTGGAATTCACTCCGTATATACCAATCCTAAACTTGTATATATATATATATATATATATATATATATATATATATATATATATATATATGTATATATCAGGAAATGGATGAAGTCCATCAATTATTTAATATATTTTCTGTTTATAAGTTGTTTTTATAGATACAATTTATTTAAATATTAGATGCTTTTACTTTTTTTTATCTAAACCGTATTAATTACATTTACCGGCCTGAAGGTTCGAGAAATTTCGTAGAAAATATGCGTTCTCCGACAGAAATCGAACCTGTACTCCTATACGAAAACCTCATTTGATCTGACGTGCTATACCATTTAGCCACAGAAAAGAGTCTTAGCAAAGTTTAAATTACTGCTCATAAGCACAATCTTCGACGATTTTTCTCGATCGATCATTTCTGCTCACGAAACGTATCTTAACGTAAACAATGACAACATATAATGAAATGGATTAAATCTGACAATTATTTAATATGATTTCTATTTATACGTAATTTAATTTAATAATTTGATTTAGTTTAATTTTCTATTTAATTTTATTTAATAAATCAATTAAAAATAAATAAGAAATAATAAACTTTAAAAATAAGCTATAAAATAATAATCTACAAAAATATAAATAATAATAAACTATAAAAATAATAAAATAATAAAGAAATAAAATAATAAAGAAATAAAAATAAATAAAAATATTTTTTATGAAATTTCTCGAACATTCAGGCTGGTAAATTTAATTAATACTGTTTAAATTATTTTTAAAAAAACAGAGCATTTACTTAAATAAATTTTATCCATAAAAAACAACGTATAAACAGAAGATATATTAAAAATTAAAAGTTTTTTTTGTTTGTTTTCATTTTTCTATTTTCTTCTATGAGTTTTTTTTTTTATTGACTTTTGCTTTCATCGGTTGTGAGATTTTTATTTTTAATTAGTTTTTCTTTGGCTATCTGGCACGATTTGCTCTTTTTGCATATATATATATATATATATATATATATATATATATATATATATATATATATATATATATATAATAATCAAGTTGAATCAGATGGAATGTTAAATATAGAGAAACGCTTTGAACATGTCTACTTTATGTTTTAGCGATGTACGACAGCACCGGTCTATTAGCAAAATATCATTTTTACATAAATATATATATATATATATATATATATATATATATATATATATATATATATATATATATATATATACATATATATATATATATATATATATATATATATATGGTGTTAAAAAATTGACATAATTTTAAATGTGAATATCTGAGTAACTCCATAGCAGCACTACCTCCTCAAGGTAAAATAAAATATAAAAAATATTATAAAATATATAAAATGGATATATATATATATTATAAAATATATAAAATGTATACATATATATATATATATATATATATATATATATATATATATATATATAAATGTATATATACATACATATATATATATATTAAATGGATATATACATATATATATATATATATATATATATATATATCAAA
>OZ038492.1:30850061-30862561 GCA_964036315.1 Acanthosepion esculentum | reverse complement strand
ATAGCAGCACTCAAATCCCGATTCAGGAATCAAAATCATTACCCAACAGAGACTCCGTCGTGAATCAATGTTTCTTCGGCGTTGATTCGTGCCAACAGTGACCCGACCAGATATCCGTACAGAGTTGAAACTTGGATGAAATCAAACTTTTTCAACTTTTCTCTTTTCTTTCCTTCAAACTTTAAACCCGATCATTAACTTCAATCATTCGAAGTGTGATCTTCATTTCAATGATGGCTAATCTTTCTCAAGAGCTTACTAATAAACTCCTCGAAAGTGGAATCACCTTTTATCGTCCGCTGACATTCCAGGTTTCGTCGCTTTGGTAGGGAAGTTCGGAATTGTCCAGTTGCCAAGAATGAAAGTGAATTTAAATCAACAAAGTCCTTCATTGGAAAGTTCAACGATTTTCCTCGCGAGAATCGAGAGATCGTTGACCGATTACCTCCGCAGGCCGTCGATATCTTTGGACAATGGCTATTTCGGATCTTGTAGCAAATAAAGCGGCTTCGTGAAAAGAAATCAATATTAAATATGTTTCACCGTCATTACTCAAATAAATGTCCTAGAGGCGGCGTCACAGACGGACATATGACTGACCTTACTCAAAGTTCAAATCTTTTTCTTCTATGCGCCATGCTCCTTTAAGATTTTGGCGATCATGGCTCTCCACAATTTCCTGTCCCTCATAGCTCTTAGTAAATTTTGTCTTTTTGCTATATCTCCTAAACCTGGTTCTGCCAATCATTTCCACAACCTCGTTGTGTAGGTTATACACTATTTTTTCTGGCCCTCTTGCCTTCACTATCTCTTGTGCGTGTCAAATCTCCAAGCCGTATTTTCTCATTATGTGCCCTAGAAATAATAATCAACAATAAGTGTTCATTTTGTTTCCATTTCCTATAAGACTTTGTTATTGCTCACTTTTTTTGGTCCATAGTATTCTCAACATCCTATGTAGAACCACATGTTGCCTCAAGTCTTTTCTTCATCTGTGAGGAGATGGTCGCTGCCATATAGAAAGACTGATATTACATAACAGTTCAGTGCTTTTTTTTCTTTGTTTGTAACTATATTTTTCTGTTTCTTAATACTTTGCTTTGCTTTTCAAAGGCATCTTTTGCTATCCCAATTCGCCATCGAAATTCAATGTCGCCATTTCCGTTCTCTGTTATAACACTTCACAGATATTTAAATTGTTGTACTTGGTTGATTTTCTTGTCTCCAGTTTTCTATTTGCAGATTCAGTTGAACATTATGCTGACAGCCATGTATTCTGTGCCCTTGTAATTGCTGTATAGTCTTTTCTTTCAGCTTTCCTGCAATAACTTCTGGAGGAGTTCTTATAGTTTCCTCTCTGCTATCAACACTGTCATTTGCAATTCTTATATCGTTAATATTATGGCCGCAAACAGCATTTTTCCTAAATTTTATAACAAGCATCACGCATCCATCTGGAGGATTTTGGTATCCAAGACGATCAAAACCAATCAATTTAATCAATTCAACGACTGACGCAGCATAATCTTATTTTCGTTCTTGTCATCCAATATTTTGGTTTTAGTAGAATAAGCTATGCATCCGAAAGATATGCTTTTATGATGGGTAAGATACATTTTTTTCCTAGCAGCGCCATTGGTGAATGTTCGAACCTTGGTAATACGTAGGCTATGGGATGATAATTTGTTTGCAAGATTACTGCAAATTGATGGCTTTTAAGGGGTTCGCAAACTTTACTAAAGTTATACAAGTTCGCAGATGCGGTTCTTAAATTTCCTTAGCCTCTATCGACAAAAGAATTGGGAATGTAAAAACGTAACTAGACACATAAATTGATTGGTCTGCTCGTAAAAAATAAAGAGTCAATTTTAGAGGAGGAGGAGTAACTTTTATAGATTAAAATTCATGAGACTCCACTACACACGATATTTGGAGGAGTAAAAAAAATGTATTCTTTTTACATTTTAAAAGAGGTGCTCATAGTAGAAATACAATCTCGGATAGAATCTTGACTTCTTGAAGAGCTTTCTTTTTTACAAACCGATCAAGTTTGAAATCGTGCTTACGTCATTGATAATTGCGAACTATTACGATTTGGGAAAAACAGGATATCATCAGTATAACGCAGTTGGGCGACAGTACCTTAGCCTGTTTAACTGTCGAACTCTCTGCCTTGGGCAGAGAGGAACCCGGACGAGGCTTTGCCGAAGGGCGAAGTTTCGTCCGGGGAGGTAGACAGACCCTGAACTCGTTTATGCGGGTTCTGAGGGAATATCTTTGGCCGAGTCTACGGGCTCGGAGAACCCACGGTAAACCCGGCCTTGTGCCACATACATCCCTCAGTGGGGGCTGTTAAATATTATCAGTATAACGAAGTTGACAGTGATGTAAGCAAGGCTTGACACTAAAAAGAGTAGCTTAAGGATTGATTTGACGCCGAAGTTTTTATTTTTATTTTTTATAAATAGGACCCTATATTTCTAGAATGACAAAAAGAAGAAAATCAAATATTTTTTTCCGTTTTAACAAATGTCCAGGTAAAGCAAGATCTAACGAATACTAATCTACAAATAAATATTTCTCCTTTTTCCGCCATTTTTATTAGCGGACTAGTTATGTTGTGCCGGGAGCCGATTTCTAATTTGACAAGAAAAAAAAAAATTGGAATGTAAAGAAATAAAAATCCCCGTTCTGAAAATAAAATCAGAGTTCCACCCATCTTACCTCCCCTCGTTAATTCTTTGTCAACCGCAGCTTCGTTAAAATAAATATAGGCTGGTTCAAAACGAAAGTCGAACGTTGTTTTATTAACTTTGAAAATTATTCATTTTTCTCTAGAATAGATTTTTTTTTACAATGTTCACTCGGTTGACCGATTTCCCATGTCTGAATAGTATTTCTAAATTTTTCGTTAATAGATAAAAATGTATGCGATTTTTTTATTTGTTTCAAGTTATTTTGAAATTTCCTCATCTAATTCCAATAAATCTTTCTTCGTATCTTTCATTAAGGAAGACTTTTGTAATGTATTAATTCGCATGACATTTCCCGCTATTCATCCTCTTTTGAATTAACGTCGTCCTTATTTCAAGCATTAATTAACAAATATTCCCGCGCAAAATATTCTTGGTGCTACTCTGGCTTGTAATCTACAAGGAAAAATATCTACACCGTACGAATTTTAATTTGGAATATCTACATAGTAAAACTGGAGCTACTTTGGCTTGTTATCTACAAGGAAAAATATCTACGCCGTACAAATTTTAATTTGGAATGATATCTACATAGTAAAACAGGACCTACTTTGGCTTGTTGACTTCGTTGTAGATAACAAGCCAAAGTAGAACCATGTTTTACTATGTAAATATCATTCCAAATTTGTTACAATTTACAGTACTATTTTAGCATGTTATCTACAAGGTAAAAGTATCTGTACCGCACAAATTTTAATACGTATCTACATAGTAAAATATGGTGCTACTTTGGCTTGTTATCTTTTTCTTGTAGATAACATGCCAAAGTAGCACCATGTTTACTATATAGATATCATTCCTCAATAAAATTTGTACGGTGTAGATATTTTAGTTGATGTACATACTGTTTATTCATTGAATATAAATATAAGAATTTTTTTAAATATTTTAATTACATTTTCTTTATGTTATATATGCTATAATCTGTTTTACTATGTAAATATAATTAAAAAATAAAACTTGTACGATGCCAATATTTTTCCTTGTAGATAACAAGCCAAAGTAGCGCCATACTTTTATCTTCTTAATAATATGTACCGGCTTCGTCATTTAACACAGTGCTTCTCTCGGACTTGGATTTTTATCTTTGGTTACTCTTTTCACGATGCCACTTTATCTTCGAATCTCATTCACACGACTAAAATCTGACAGCCTTCTCGAATGACAGAATATCGAACATAATTCCTTAATGGGTAACGGGACTCGTGATGCAGTGATTAAAGACAAATGCCTATAAATAGTGGCTGCTGGAAAGTAACGTTTAAAAATCTAGCCTTCTAAGTCAATACCGCCCGAATTGGCGCATCTCTGGGTGCTCCATAACTGAGGGCATATATCAGATTGAGAATAGAGAAACGCTTATTTTTGAATGATCAGTGTATAAATTCACCGTCCATACTTACATTCAAAGTTGACGAACACATATTTCTGGTATCTCCAACTTGTCCGACGTCTTGTCAAACTGGGTGTGGTCGAAGATAAGGGCATCCGAGCAAATTAAGCATACGTTATTGTTGGACACTTATCAGTTGGCCATTGACCATTCAAAAGTCAACCGTCGATGGTGGATGTAATCTTTAGAATCGGAAGAAGTGATCTTTCAACATATCAACCGTGTGATGTGCCACCGTTTTCATTCATTCTTGTGCACTATTCCGAACCTCACATTCTTTGTATATTTCTGCTTATAATGTGTATGGGTGTTTCTGTATTCATATGTGCGTTCCGTTTGCCAGTCTTTCACATTCATTCTCTCTCTCTCTCTTTGTTTCCCTTTCTTTTCTCTCTCTCTCTCTCTCTATATATATATATATATATATATATATCTTTCTCTTTATGACATTCTCTGATTGCATAACCTTCGCGCATTTTCTGCTACCTTTTCTTACTTTTTCTATTTCACTTTCACTCTCACTATTACCATACTTTTCAATTATTCTATCGGTCTTCCTTCTCTCTCTCTCTCTCTCTCTCTCTCTCTCTCTCTCTCTCTCTCTCTCTCTGATTCTTGGGGTGATGAAAATGAGGTCAAATGAATTTCAACCCTCTTTTGCTCATTCACTCCCACTCTCTTTCGCCTTTCCTTATATATATATACATATATATGTATATATATATATATATATATATATATATATAAAGACATTTATAATATGTTTAACGTTCTTTTTATAGATACAAGTATTTAAGCAAATGCTCTGTTTTTATAATAAACGGTATTAAATAATTATTAAATTAATACTGTTTATTATAAAAACAGAGCATTTGCTTAAATACTTGTATCTATAAAAAGAACGTTAAACATAATATAAATGTCTTTAAATAAATTGCCGGATTATGTCCAATTCTAAAATATATGACGTCATTTGTTTACATTTGATACGCTAGAGCAGATATGAATAGAAGAGATTCATGGAAGATGGATGGAAGATATGAATAGAAACGATTCATGGAAGATTCATGGAAGTTTAAAGATAGTAAAATCGACCTTGCTAACCAGAAGCTTCTCTGTGGCCGAACGGTTAAGGCACATCACGCGAAATGATGGTTCCGTATAGGATACAGGTTCGATTCCTGTCGGAGAACGAAAATTTTCTATGAAAATTTCTCGGACATTCAGGCCGGTAAATGTTATTTAATACTGTTTATTATAAAACAGAGCATTTGCTTAAATACTTGTATCTATAAAAAGAACGTTAAATATATTATAAATGTCTTTAAATAAATTGTCGGACTATGTCCAATTCAAAAAAAAAATATATATATATAAAATATTGCCATATTAGTAAAAAAAAAAAAACGCACTCATTTAAATTTCCCCCAAAATTCAACGTTAGCGTTGCGACTGCTCTCTCCACAAGATTGTATCCGTTATCAATAACACATTTCAAAAAAACATATTCCGATTCGCATTATATTTTTCCGACCCGGATGCTACTTGAATTTTACCAAAAGCAAAATAATTTCAATCCCTGATGATGACTGGACGTACAGTCGAAAGTACTTACATTTTTAAGGAATACCACATAAATATATATATATATATATATATATATATATATATATATATATATATATATATATATATATATATATATATATATATATATATATATATTAAAATCTATGTATTTAGGCAGCAAATTCTCTTTTAGGTATGTCTGATTAAATAAATTACAGACATTATGTCTGCTAATTTTTAACAAAATCCGAAGAACCTTCCGTGTTTTGATATTAAAGGATGAGAGAAATGTGCTATAAATGTTTAAATTTATTTTATTTTAATTTCTCAAGTACTTTCGATCTTCTTCCAAGATCATCTTCAGGGGTGCAAGTAATACAAAAATATATGCTGTTCATTAGTACAAGTATTTATACAAATTTGTGCGTTGTTATCCATTGCTGTAATTTTTTTCATTATGCCTTTAAATACAAATGGTTGACAATGTGCTGAGCGTTCATTAGAACGTGAAAAGATTATCCATTATGGATTTTTTTCTCTATGTTATAATGTCATGGGCATGTGCGCATTAAAGCGCGAAAATTGTTCCTTTATAAACATTTCAGAACATTACTGCAGTATTCATAGTTTATTGGTCAGTTCCGGCTTTAATTTTTTAATATAAAGATTTTAATATAAATTGCTTCTAGGATCTGTAGCTTGGATTTATTATTTTCTTGGTGCAGGATAGTTGTGTTGTCGATCAGTAATTTTTTATATTGTGAATGTGGACAGGAATGTTGTTGTAGATGTCTCGCAATGGACGTAATGGAACAAGTGATAGATTCCGAAATAAATTGTTATTAAAGCATAAGAAATCGCAAAACCAATTCTTTGTCTGTTTGGGGAACAGGCTTGTTATCGTATATCAATGAATATCAAGTGATGATGTTTTCTTTTAACGGGATTCGAAGTCCGGCGACCAGCATTAAAATCAAATTGTTGCTATGATTCTGAAAGAATCTAACTGAACATGAAAAGCAACACTCAAATATCACACTTTTTTTCCTGTTCCCGTTACTAGGGATGCTTTAAGGACTGGTGTTCTGATCGCAGTTACCTTTGAAATTAAAAAGAATAAAAACTTGTAATTCCAGCGGATAATTTATTGTTAAAAAATATATATTTCGGAAAGCTTTTGCAATCCTTGATCACTCTTGAGAAATAAATGATCCATTGGATGCAAAATCAGAACAAGAACCATTGCCTCACTTAAAAAGAATGGATTCTCTAAACGTTTGCTACATCCAAAGTTAGAGAAAGTCAACAATACCACGCATAATGAGACCAGTTATGATGCTGAAAAAAGAGTGACTGCCAACATATCATACGAGGAAAACACATCAGAAGCAATAAAAAGAATTATGAATCTCCTCGATATAAGAGTGGTGTTCTCGTCATTATACACGTTTGGACGACAGCTCATAAGATTAAAAGACGAACGGCCAATGACTAGAAATGGCTATTTAATTTATAAAATCAAACGCAAAGATTGCCCAGTAAATTATATTAAATCAGATCATTAAAACAAAAAATAGACGAACATCGGCGTCTTTGTACTAAGGTAATAAAAATAAAATCGACTGAAAAACTTCGAGAAGTCATCAGCAATTTCCATCAAAGAAGGTCACGAAATAGACTTCGACCAATCTAAAATAAAATTGACCAACCAACACAAATTCAACCAAAGACGAAGAGTTGAATGATAATAAATGATAATATCAAGTACGGAAAATGTCTGTAATAGAATTAATGCAGCACAGTTTCACCCAGGATAGACTTCCCTACTTCAACGGAAAATACGAAAAAACTAGGAGTATTTTTTTCTACTCCGGTTTGGAAATGACATTTCTTTCTTTAAGCAATTCAAACGTTTTCAGCTTATGCATGTCTCGCGAACTCAATTTGATCGATTTTTTCTTCTTTTTTTTTTTTGTTAATTTGAATTGATAACGTATACAATGTAGCTTAGTCACTGTTTCATTTATTTCTCAAGAGTGATCAAGGATTGCAAAAGCTTTCCAATATATATCTGTTTTAACAATAAATTATCCGTTGGAATTACAAGTTTTATTCTTTTTAATTTAACTTCACCAATGGAATCAAGCGTTTTTACAATTATACCTTTAATTTCATTTCCCTCACTCCGCACAAAGGTAGAATGTGACACGAGGTCTTTTTCAATGTGTGTCCTCATACGCTTAATATAGTACAATGACAAAAATTACACTGTAGCACGACCACTGTTATGCTGGCGTCGATATTACACCAACCCAAACTATTTTAATACAAAGAAGACTGTGTTGCCGCAGTGTTGGAATCTCTGAGATCAGACGCCTTCTCTGTTGTAAAATGTGGAGAACAGATACTATGCATTAATCTCGGCCCGAAGTCCCAAAAATAACCGCCTTTGACAGTTGCAAAAAATACAATCAAAATGTAAAGGTCACTGGTACTGGGCATAGACGGCACTTATAGCAACGATAGGACTTCTAATCCGATTTTCGTAGACCAGATCGGATTATATACTTAGACATTTGCATGGAAACAGCGATAGAGTAGAGATGTGAGTTGGGTTGCTTGATTTTAAAATATGTTAATTTTTGTAGAGTTATTTAATATCGAATTTTGTATCTTAATAAAATTGGCGATACTATAGCCACGTCATTTTTTAATCATTTCACTACAAGCAAAGCAATAACGCTACTTGTACGGAAGGTGCTACAGGGAGTGAAAGCGAAAGAGAATAAGAAGGATGGAGGAAAGGACAAAAGGTGAACGGGTTTCGGGTAGACAGAAGATGGCGATTGACATTGCATTTAAATGTTTGCAGATTGTAGTCATCAGGGAAGCAAGGAAACGGCAGAGAGTAAAAAAAAACATTAACATAAAAGTTAAACATTTCAGCGTTCCAATATTTTCAGCGTTTCCTCTCTCGAAAAAAAAAATGACGAATGCTTGCATTTTTATATTCCGTCTTCTCTTCCTACAAATATATAATTCCATAAACATTAACATTACTTTAACCCAATGATGTCTTAAAAGACGAAACTTTTTTCCAACGTGTCATTGAAAAATTAAATAAAAAACTTAACGGAAATAACTTGTCAGTCATTTTTAATGACACTGTACGTATATATATATATATATATAACTAAAATAAATCCTATATGTTCGACATCGAACACTGACAAAAGCTATAACTAAAATAAATCGTATTGAGCCAGGAAAACCTACCAAGGTTCCACTTAAACCGATCTTTAGGGTAAGCTGGAAGATCCGTTTAGGTGAAACCTAGTTAGGTTTTCCGGGCTCTTTAGGATTTATTTTACTTATTCCCGCTCTACTTAGCGTATTGAGCACTCTACGTTTTAGTCTTACTATTCGCTTGTTTTTTTTTCTTTGGATTAAAGACTTAAGGCACTGGACGATTTATTTCGCTCTCTTCGAATGTTTTTAGTTCATTCTTTTTTATTTCCAATTTTTTCCTCGAGTACCGATTTGTTTTGACATATCTACAAGTTGAGCTATCTGAGGTTTTTTTCCCAAACGAGTATTACTATTACTATACACACACACACACACACACACATATATATATATATATATATATATATATATATACACACACACACACATATATATATATACACACACAGACACACACACATACATATACACACACACATATATATATATATATATATATATATATATATATATATATATATATATACACACACACACATATATATATACACACACAGACACACACACATACATATACACACACACACACACATATATATATATATATATATATATACACACACACACATATATATATATACACACACAGACACACACACATACATATACACACACACACACACACATATATATATATATATATATATATATACACACACACACATATATATATATACACACACAGACACACACACATACATATACACACACACACACATATATATATATATATATATATATATATATATATATATATATATATATATATATATATATATAAGTGAGGAGAAAGATATTCCTGGCATTTTTTTTTATTTAAATGTCGTGTAGAAGGAAAAAAAGTACTAAATTATCGGATACTCTTGTAGATTTTGTCAGTGTTCGATGTCGAATATATATTTTTTTAACTGCATTAAATTTCAAAATCAGCGGATATTAATGCCCTCATTGAGAGAATCAACAATCCATTTGATCACGGCAACCAATAAAGATTTTTATTGCATTGGCTCCATCTTTTTTCTTCTTGCGTGTCAGTCTCTTACCATGACGCCGATTGTAAGTGAGGAGGTGCGTGTCTGAAATATTTTTCTCGGTGATTTTGTAATGTGTTAATATGAATGCCTGTACGAGAATATGAGATGAAGAGCATTAACTTATAATAATAATAATAATAATAACAATGATGATACACCAGGAAAATAAGGGCCATATTATATGTGACTATAGGATGATATAAAGGCTGAATATGATGATAATAATAATAACTATAAAAAAAATAGTATTAGCAATAATAATAGTATTAGGGGTAGTAGTAGTAGTAGCAGTAGTAGTAGTAGTAGTAGTAGTAGTAGTAATGAAAAAAGAAAAGTAAAAAAATTCCCTAAATAAATCTACAATAAATAATCCTTCATATGGATGCATATGTATGGTCAGAAAATAGCCATAAAAACACAGAGAAAATTATAAACATGTTTAATACATCGTAAAGCCTTGTCTAACTATTAATAATGTGTATATATATATATATATATATATATATATATATATATATATATATATATATATATATATATATATAAGTGAATATTGAAGTCAACACTCAGAGGCGACAGGCTGTTTCATGCTGGACGCAATTGTTAGGCCACCTAACGATTGCGCCCAGCATGAAACAGTCTGTCGCCTCTGAGTGTTGACTTCAATATTCACTTTATATATATATATATATATATGGACGCAATCGTTAGGTGGTCTAACAATTGCGTCCAGCATGAAACAGCCTGTCGCCTCTGAGTGTTGACTTCAATGTTCACTTTATATTTATATTTACATACGCTCTATCTCTGATATTGGGCACTTTATTCCATAAATATAGCCCACCTTAAACAATATTTCTTCATATATATATATATATATATATATATATATATATATATAATCATTGAGAATTCCTAGGTTTTTATTTAATCCAAAATGGTGGGTATTAAGTTTCAGAATGAAATTGCTTTTCAGTATTTCTACGATTGTTTGAGAAATAAACAAAGTAGTTCGATGGTTGCATCGAATATTGTCTTTAGAATGATTCGGTAGGCTGTAATGCTTTGCTAGGGTATAATATTTAGAGTTGTTCCGAATTAGACACGAAATTCAGAGCCTCTTTCACCAACATAATTGACTTCGTTACAAACATTGCAGAAATCATATAAATATTCGAGCTGTCACAGGATGAATTTTCACTCCTGAAAGAAGGCAAGTTTTGTCGGTGACAATGTGCTTACGCCTTTGGCATCGTTCATTGCATGTATAATTACCTCGAGGTGCATTTGGTTGTATCAGTTTGGAAGATATGAGTGGTGATATTTAAATTGAGTGCTTGTCGTCCTGCCCTAAGTGGAGACTCGATAAGTGCCTTCTTGATTAGGAGAAACGTTAGTTTATGATTTAGGAAATCTCTTGTGAGGGAATGAGACAATTTATTTTTTATTATTGTTCAAGTCAAATACTTTGGGTATTCGTGAGATATGTGCTTTATTTTTCACACTAAGAGACTATTTCTAGTTTGTGGCAGTCTTTTTCTATAATAGATGTTTTGGTTATTTATTAAGGGTAGTTTCTATTCAGAAATCTCTTAACAATTAAGCCTAAATGTATATCGTTGTCCTTTGAATCAGAAAAAATTCTTTTAATGCGTATGTATTGGTTATAGATTATGGATTTCTTTAGATTGATTAGGTAACCGCTGTCAAATTTAAATAACAGTGACTTTTTTTTAAGTGTTTCACCACAAGCAAGGCAGGAAGCACGCAAGGGGTTACAGAGAGTTGGGGCGAGAGCACAGAGGAGTGACAGATGAAAGGATGAAGAGAAGGCATCGATTGACATTACATTTGAATAGTCGGAGATTATAGCTATCAGGGAAACAAGAAAAGGAGAGGGAGTTCCACAGGCGAAAGGTGCGAGACATGAATCAATTGGAGTAAAATAGACGGCTACATTTAACAGTCTCGACAGTGAAAGGGTGAGAGCGAGATGCCAGCTAGTTGAACGCTTAAATTCATGAAGTCTGGGAACCAGAGAAAGCAGCTTATCGGAGCAGTCACCGTGAAAGTATTTGTAAAAAAGACAGAGGGAAGCAACGGCACGTCTGTGAGAGAGCGACTGCAGACGAGATGCCAGATCAGGGCCAATTACATTGCATATCCGTCTCTGGATTTTATCAAGGACCTTGAGACAATCAGAAGGGGCCCCAGACCATATATGCCAGCAATACTCCATACAAGGGCGAATGGTTGATTTGTAAATTTGAAGGATCGACTCCGTCGAGAAAAATTTTCCTGGCGCGGCACAGGGAGCCAACTTTGCTTGCGGTGGACGAAGCTATTGACTCAATGTATTTGTTCCATCTCAGGTCAGCAGACAAAGAGAGACCGAGCAGTCGCAAAGAGGTTCTCTCGTGGAGTTGAGCGTCAGACATTCTA
>OZ038492.1:30792561-30845061 GCA_964036315.1 Acanthosepion esculentum | reverse complement strand
GTTCCTTCATATCACACAACTCGTTCATCATAACCATCTTAACAGTAATCCACTACCTTGGGTATCGCTCAAGCTTAGCATTTGATAAATTTTAATAGTAACAAGAAAAAATGGCGGTTTTATTTATTCAAGTTTCGTCTGACGTATGACCAAACTGAAGAAAAAATTATGAAGGTTGAACTTGCCAATCTTTCAAATTATATTTTTTTTTTTTGCCTGCTCTGATTTTCTGGCTTTTAACTGGGCTTAGTAGACTTTTTAGGAGTTGTGGTATACCCTCTGGATAAATAGCATTTTTCAGAAACACACCTTTATGCTATTAATACAGTTTTGTATTTGATCATATATATTTTTAATATTCACGTCTCATGTCAATTATTAGCCTTGCCATATAAAATCATTCGAGCAATCAAATATTCCCTTTACTTTACCATAGCATTAGTAATGCAACTTTTTTTTATTGCTGTCAAATCTTCTGGGGAAATTATTAACCTTACAAGATATCAATGCCTACAATAATGATATGTATTGCTATATTTTTTTTCCTTACCTATCAATCAAGTCTTGTTTCTTTTCATACACTTTTCCCTCACTCCCTTTTGTCCACTGCCCCTCTCTTCCTCTCTCTCTCTCTCTCTTTCTCTCTCACTCACTCACTCACTCACTTACTCACTCACACACACACACACACACACTCACTATTTTTCTAATCTCTCTTTCATTCGTTCTTTCTCAGACATCCGATCGCTCTTTCTCTTTCTCCCTCTTTTACCCTATACCTCTCTTTTTTTGCTTAATCCCTCTCATTTTCTCTTTTCTCGTGCTTTCCTCTCTCTTTCTCTTTTGCCTTTACATAACTCTCGACCATTTTCTTTCATTTTACACCCGCACCTCCACTCTCTTTTTTGTTCTCTCCCTTTCTATTTCTCTCGCTGTTTTATTCGCTCCCTCCATTATTTTCTCTCTATTTCTTCTCCACCCTCCCTCTTTCTTTCTGTCTGCATTTTTATCTTCTTTCTCTCTTTCTTACCCTCTTTTTAGTTATTCCCCTCACTCTTTTTAACTTTATTCTTCTCTTCTACTTTTCTCGTTCTTTCTTTCTCTCTTTTTCTTTCCGTCCGTCCGTCCGCCCGCTCCCTCCCTCCATCTTTTTCTTTTACTTTGTCTTTTTCTATCTTCCTTCCTCGCTTTATTTTTTGTTTTCTCTCTCATACTCTTTCCTTCTGTCTCTCTTGCGCTCTTTCTTCCTCTCCCACTATCTTTCATTCTCTCTTTTTTATTCGCCTCCACCTATTTATGCTACTGCATTAAAATTCTCTCGTACTTCTGAGAACTTCTTCTTCTTCCTCCTCTTCTTCTTCTTCCTCCTCTTCTTCTTCTTCTTTAAGCATCCTTTATTTCTTTTATTTCCTTTGTCTCGCCATCATTTTACTTTTCATTCTCTCTATTAGCCTCTCTGTTCCTCATCTCTCTCTCTCCTTCTCTCTCTCTCTCTCTCTCTCTCTCTCATTTTCAATTACTAGCCAACGTCAAGGAACTTCAATAGAAAGTTTGGATCGAAAAAGCACTGTGTATTTCGTTATAAAAATTATTTCAAAGTTCATTTCGATACACGAATCGTCAAGGAAATTCAACCTACCTTACCATGAAATGCTGGCAGGCAGAGAAAACCTTATTAAGAAATTCAATAATTGAGCGGCCATTTTCTAACAACGTTCGTCATTTCATTCGTTCAAATATGGCCTCCAGCGTCAAGGATTAATAATATCTTCGTGACTGAGCTAAACGGGTACATTAAAATTAAAAATAAAGGGTTAAATCAGCACTTAATTCCCTATTCGTCTTTTTGTTTTTCTTTTTCATTGGGGTCGTTCTTTTTCTTTCTTGGTTTCTTTTTTTCTGATTTTCCTTCTTTTTCGTTTATTTTGTCTTCTTTTCTACAATTTCCTTTCTTTTACCTTTTTCTTCCTTTTTTTCTTTTCCTTTCTACCAACAGCCATTTTCTTCTTCTTCTTCTTCTTCTTCTTCTTCTTCTTCTTCTTCTTCTTCTTCTTCTTCTTCTTCTTCTTCTTTACATTCTTCTTTGCCTTTCTCACATTTGCCATCTTTGTTTTTCCTCTTTCGCTTTTTTTCCTCTTTCTAATTCTTTCTTCTTTCTTTTTTCACTTCTTCCCCTCCAATTTCGCTATTCTTTTATCTCCTCTTCTTCCCCTTTTCTCTGTCCTTTTCTTCCTCCCCTTTTTTCTTCTTCATTCTTTGCTATTTGTAATTTTGACATTTTACATTCACCTACATTTCTTTCTTTTTCTACTTTTTCTCTTCCCCCTCCCTTATACAACTTTTATTTCCCCCTCCTTCTTACTTCTCCTTTTACGTTTTCTTCTTCTCGCGATTCCTCTTTTTTGTCCCTAAATACATGTCCTGTCAAACGGTCTGAATTTCGCTGGCAATATGTCTCATACCAATTCCTTTGAAAGGAGTTTATCAGACAAGCATCGTCATATCAGTCCGTGAATAAATGCCTTAATGAAATCATGTTAGCTTAAACAAAATTCCATTTTTGCTTTCATTTCGCTATTATAGAGCCTCTCAGATTTCTTGATATTATCATTATCAAATTAAGCTGATTTTTTTGGGGGGACGGGGGGGTCATGTAGTTTGATCCGATTCTCCAGAAATGTTAACTCTGTTGAACCAGTCATTTTTCTTGTCTTTCTATTTTATCGCCATTACCTTGTCGACAACCATTGTGATTATCAACGTTACCAAGTCTACTTACTTAATCCCCGTTTGAAATAACTTCAAAGTATAAATTACGCTTGAAACGAAGCCAACATCAGTGGTAGAAGCTTTGAAAATAATTACAGATTACAATTCATTTGACGTAAAAGATTTGAATTCTTAACGTATTTATTGTGAGTGTAAGGCAAATCTTGACCAGACAATACGAAGTATTTTGAAAATATGTTCGCTATTTTAGGTGACCCTTCAGTCCAGAAAACCTAAAATGATGTTTCTCTATCGTGGCTGCTTGACTAATTTGTTTGCTTCTTTACGGTTTAGCAACCGTTTGTGGTTTATTTAAAGCCAAGATAGGTTTTTGATTCTAGGAATAATCCTTGAGTGAATAATGCATTAACAATTTCTTTTAGAGATAACAGTGATCTTCCCAGAGGTTTTACTATTTTAAACATAGCTGTGGTAGGAGATGAAGTAATACCTTTGCCAAAGGAATTGTCGCCTCAGTGAATGTAACGAATACGTCTTGACTCTCTCATGTTATTATTCTTTTTTGTCACTTCAGGTCTTGCGAGATCATGATTTCCCATGCTTCAACATTTGGACAATTTTTATAGTCATTAAGTCCCAACAATGAAACACTTGTACACATACATGGAACACACACACACACACACATATATATATATATATGTCCATAACTATCAATCATCTACCTCGCTCGATTCTTAGATAAGAATTGAGATAGATGGATATTGACATATATATATATATATATATATATATATATATATATATATATATATATATATATATTAGTTGTGTTTCAATCCGGGCTTGAGGCATTCGGAAGTCTAGTCGCACTGATGAGCTGTGATACAGCGAAACAGTAATGTCTGTGAATGACATAATTTAGCTCTTAAAAATACATTTCAATTGAGCACTGTTGAGTGATAAGCTAATTCTATAAACAACAGCCACTTGCACTAATGCAAAGCTCTCCAGTAAAATGAATAGAGCGCTTTGGTTGATTGGCATTTGTTTACATTTGTAAAAACAATACGCTAGATTTAGTTGTGTAACTCTACCGAGTGAAGATAGCTCTGGCTGACACCAAATTAGTTGTGTTTCAATCCGGGCTTGAGGCATTCGAAAGTCTAGTCGCACTGATGAACTGTGATACAGCGAAACAGTACTGTCTGTGAATGACATATATATATATATATATATATATATATATATATATATATATATACACACATACATATATACATAATAATATATATATATATATATATATATATATATATATATATATATATATATATATATATATATATATATATACCTTACAATTGGAATTAAGATACCTTTAGTAAATAACCTCACTATGAATTTTAATTTTTAAATTCGTAAAATTTTTCAAACTGTTTATGGTATCAGTTTGTAGTGTACTGATTAGATAGATAGATAGATAGATAGATAGATAGATAGATAGATAGATAGATAGATAGCAATCTCTCTCTCTCTATATATATATATTATCTATCTCATTTGATTCACATACTGACATATCTCACACTTAGACAAGAAGTGAGATATATATGGTCGGTCATATATATGTATCACTGTCTATATCTATTTATTCCGATCTAGTCAGATCTTTATATCAACTTATAGTGAGATAAATAGATAGAGGCAACGATACACATTTAAATATACATACAGATAGATAGATAGATAGATAGATAGATAGATAGATAGATAGATAGATAGATAGATGTCGTATGTATATATCTACAGTGTAACAGAAAAATTGCCCAAATAGTGTAACACCATAATTTCCCATCCTAAATAATGTTTAATATCTAAAAAAAACAGCTAAACTAATTCATTTTTCCAGGTTTTCAGATAAGACGATTAGCCATCGTGACACTCATTTGTCGTAAGAATCACAGAAAATCCTTTGAGCTATTCAGCTAGAAAGAGAACAGGATAAAATCGTTTTGTGTCAGACCCACTATATCTTTCCAAGTGAGCAATGGTGGGAGGAAAAGGATTATTCAGGCTTTCAGTTATGGTACGAACATTCATTTTCTGGTTTCTATTCAAGAACCATCAAGCAAACAGTGAATAAGTAAAAAAAACAAACAAAAAAACGGGAACAATAGAGGCGAAAACTGGATTAGGGTGTTACAACAGCAAAAGGGATCATCAATTCAACTTAGCGCTAAAGAGATCAAGATCCAACTCAACTTTTGGCACTTGTGACAGTACTTTCAGCTATGACAGTTCACATAACAGTAAAAAAATTTGAAAATGAAATCGTACGTGAAACCTGTGAGGCACCTAATTACTCCCAAACAGAAAGTTAGATGATTAGAGAATAAGTTGTAAAATGATCCTGGAATAATACATATATATATATATATGAACATTATATCAATTCTTCATGTGCTTCCGATCTTTATCGATGATTAATTAATGATGTACATGTAATTTTCGTTCATGATCGATTTCATCACGATTCTTCTGTTAAGCTTGGAGAGTAATTATACATTCTTATTACTCAAAGTAGAGTCAATTAGTGTTATAAAAACCTCGGAGAATTCCAGTAATATATCTTTAATCATTTCAAAGATACACTGATTCAAAGCTTAACCTAACAATTGGAACATTTTGCTATTACACGATTTGAACAGTTTTGCTGTTACACCCGATATATATATATATATATATATATATATATATATATATATATATATATATATATATATATATATATATAAGACATTTTTTATGTTTATACGTTCTTTTTATAGATACAAATATTTAAGTAACTGCTCTATTTATAATAAACAATATTAACAACATTTACCGGCCTGAATGTCCGAGATATTTTAATAGAAAATATGCATCCTCCGACAGGAATCGAACCTGTATCCTATTCGGAACCGTCATATAGCCTGACGTGCTTTTATCGATTGAGCCACAGAAGAGCGTTTCGGTTAGCAAAGTCGATTTTACTGTTTTTAAACTACAATTCTCCATGATTTTCTCATACATTCATATTTGCTCGATGCGTATCCAAATGTAAACAAATGACGTTATGAAATGGACAAAGTCCTACAATTATTTAAAAATAATTGTCGCACTTTGTCCATTTCATTATATATATATATATATATATATATATATATATATATATATATATATATATATATATATATATATATATATATATATATATATATCCTGGCTTGAGGCAATCGGATGTCTAGTCACACAGATGAGCTGTGAAACAATCTGTGAATGACAATATATACATATATATATAGAGAGAGAGAGAGAAAGAGAGAGAGAGACACTGATTTATATATTTGGACAGTGATATATAAGTATCTATCTATTCATATCTCTCTTAAATAAGTACTTAGATAGATAGATAGATATTAACAGACAAAGGGATGGAAAAAGATATAAACTGCGCGTTAGCTTTGGCTAGTTAAATATGCATATTTGTATTAAATCAATGCATTTGACAGTTCGACATGAAATTCCATAGCAAATACTATATGTCGAGTAAATATTAATTTCCAAATCTCCGTACTTTTATTATTTCGGGCGAAGGTGTCTGATTTTGCTTTTATTAACACGAGAATGCAGAAATGTAACTCAATTATTCGAATTTAGCACTCCTTCCCCTGAGAACTATTTATTTACTATCTATATTTATTTATTTCCTCAGTAGCACGAGATAGGTTCGCCTATCCTCCGGTTCACACTCCTTGTCTGGATTTTTGGGGGTAGGCATTTCTCGCCAGTCATATACCTGTTTGGCGTCAATTTGTATTATTTTTGCTGTTGTTGGTGTTTGGTCAAATACGTCTGGAATTATTCTTTTTGGGGACTAATATCGGTATGTGAATGTTGGTAATTTGGCTTTTTCGTATGTTGTTGGTTCGATTTCTTTCCAGTTGTTGTTTGGTATATGTGATATGTCTAGGAGGTTTCCGAATCCTACGTATTTTCCGTAATCTTCGTATATGTAGAAGTATGGATAGGGTGAGAGTGCGTAGTTTTCTTTTCCTTTTTTATCTGTTATTTCTTGAGCTATTACGTCTGATATTTGGACGTATAGTGCTTTAACTCTGTAGGCTGTTCCGTGTTTTAAAGCTGCTTCCAGTTGGATTGGTCTAATCCATGTTGTGAAGTGTTATGGTATTAGAGAGTGCCTTGATTCGAAGAATCCTTTTAATATACAATGGTCCAATTTAGTTCCATTTCTTTCTTCTTTTTTTTTTATATATCCCTTGTTTCCTGTTTAGGATTGGGTTTCCAGTTCCTTCTAAAGTCTACTTCAACTCTATATTTCTGACATCTCTGCGTAAACTCTGAAACTTTAATTACTATTTTTTTTTCCTCAATAGAAGTAGATAGGTTCGCCTACCGTCCGGTTCACACTCCTCTTCTGTCTTTTGAGCAGAAGTAGAGGTTTAACCATTGCTTCCTGTTTAGGATTGGGTTTCCGGTTCCTTCTAATGTCTTTTCATTCTCTTTCACTTCCACTATCCCCTTGCATCTTAGTGGTGTCGTTGCCTTGATTAGGGTGAAATGATAAAAAAATCCTTTTGTTTTTATTTGAGGAAATCGGATATCTTCTACAGAAATATAACAGAATGGTTTTCCATGGTTTGGAATTCAGTGTTGTCTTTCTCTTTGATTGGCTACCAATGCTAGACACCCAGTCAACCCTATTATTTTGCTCATAACTAGGCGAACAGGAGATAATTTAATGCCTGACCAAATGGCAATTTTGCGAAAGTGAACGCAACTCACGTTGCCGGAATTTGTACGTGGCTTGTCGATTTCACTTTTCAGACAGATGCTGGCAGCAAACCGGCCTGCATCCGGACAGAAAATGAGTTCAGCAGATATAGAAAAATAGAAAGGGGGGAGGAGAAAAGGATATGTCTTCTCACAGGAACCTATACACCAAGGAGTCATTATTGGCGGCCACGAATTTAACAACATAAAATATGCAGACGACACAGTGTTGACAGCTGACGCGGAAAGAAAACTCCAAAAACTCCAACAGAAGGTAGTGAAGGATAGCGAGAAGAAAGGACTAAACGTCAACTACAAGAAGACAAAATGCGTGGTTGTTAGCAAAAGGGATTATCCCAAAGTGCGAATTGTAAATCGAAGATACGAAAATCAAACAAGTACAAAAATGTAAACACCTAGGAAGTGTTTTAATAGAAGACGGAAAGTGTGGCACTGGAATCCGAAGGCGCATTCACATAGCAAAAGATGCTTTCCAAAAGCTAAGCAATGTATAAAGAAATGGAAAATCTTTGCCAGAAACAAGGAAAACATTACTACACTGTTATGTGATACCTGACCTCCTGTACGGCAGTGAATGCTGGACAATCTCCTCAAAGATGAAGAAAAAACTTAAAGCAACAGAAATGTCGTCCTGCAAAAGGATGCTGAGTATAACATGGACTTATTATAGTGATTTTCTAAGCGTAGCTTAGATCTGGCACAAGGCCGGAAGTATGAGACTCCCAATAAGAATCGAACACATTAATCAATCGTAATTGTTCTAGCGACAACAAGATTTCTGACCATTACACCTCTTCGAAGTACCCGGTGATTTTCTAAACGTAACTTAGATCTGACACAAAGTCTAAAGTATGGGGTACCCAGTGAGGATCGAACTCACCATTCAGTCGTAATTATTCTAGAGAGACAAGCTCGCTAACCATTACACAACTTTGAAGTAACCCCATAGTTGATTATGTCAGCAACGACAACGTTTTAGCATAAAATGGAAACAAAAATGAAACTTATACATTTCTAAGGCATATAATGAGAAAAGAGGGCTTGGAAAATCTGATACTCACAGTACAGATTGAAGGTAAGAGGGACAGAGGAAAGCAACGCATAACCTACCTAGCGAGTTTGAGTCAATGGATGGCGGAACAAAAGATAAATTTTATCAAGAGCTACAACGGACATGACATTGTAGATGAATAACAACGCCTAACATATTTAGTGAGCTTGAGTAAACGGACCACGGTTCAGATTTTAGGAGAAATAACAAAAAGACAAAATTTATTAAAAGTACAGGAAATGTGAAGAGCCATGACCGCCTACACGATGGGGCACGGTGCATAAAAAGAAGAAGTAACTTTACTATACTGTAGGACTAATTGGCATTTGAATTTACAGTCGCTTTCTCACAGAGTGTCGTGGCTTCCTTCTGTCTCTTCTACAAGTATTTTCACGGCAACTGTTCCGACATGCTACTTTCGCTGGTTCCCAGATTGCATGAATTTAAGCGAGCTACTAGGCTGGCATCTCGGTCCCACCCTTTCATGTCGAAACGGTTAAATGAAAACCGTCTCTTCTACTCAAACAGCTTCTTCTCTCGCACTTCTCGTCTGTGGAATCTCCCTTTTTCTTGCTTGCTTCCCCGATGACTATAATCTTCAAATATTCAAGTGTAATGTCAATCGACATCTGATACCTTCATCCTGTTCCCCGTCATTCTCTGTATCCTTTGCTCAAAAACGCCTCTTTACTCTTGTTCTCAATCCTCTCTTGCTAGTGACACTCCCGCTTTGCTTGGGGTGAATTGCTAAAAAAAAGTATTTGCGGTAATATCCTCATCTTTGTTGCTTGAATCACTCTTTCAGCCAATGTTTTATTCGGTCTTCCTCTTATGCAAACTGAAGTGCCAAAAAATTCAGAATCAACAATACACTGGATGCAATGTGATAGGTCCTGATCTGGCACCTAGTCCACAATCGCTATCCCACAGACGTGCTGTGGCCTCCCTCTGTCTCTTCTACAAATATTTTCACGGCAACTGTTCCGACGAGCTACTTTCGCTGATTCCCGGACTACATGAATTTAAACGTGCTACCAGACCGGCATCTATGTTCCACCCTTTCACTGTCAAAAAGGTTAAATATAACCGTCTCTTCTACTCAAACAGCTTCTTCTCCCGCACTTCCCGTCTGTAGTATCTCCCTTCCTCTTATTTGCTTCCCCGATAACTATAATCCTCAAATCTTCAAGTGTAATGTCAATCGACATCTGATACCTTCATCTTGCTCCTGTCGTTCTTTGTATTCTTTCCTCAAACACGCCACTTTACTCTTGTTCTCAATCCTCTGTAACCCCTTGCGTGCTAGTGGCACTCCCGCCTTGCTCGATGTAAATTGTTTTTTAAAAAAATAATCTAAAGTCTGACGAATATATTTTGCCATTTTTTTTTTCATTTTATTTCTTTACTTGTTTTTTCGCGATAATTTGATGATCTTTATAGCCGTGCAAAAGAAGATCCAGTTTCTTTGATTTTCTCTCGTTCTCCTTCTGCCAGACGATTGGTTGGCTTGTTTAATTCACTGGGTTTGATGAAATGTTTTATTCACCTTTCTGGTTATTTACGTTTTTGTTTTTTAGAATTTCTTGTTTAAAACTTGGAGAGACTTGATTACTTGCCTTAAAGTGGCGTCTTGATTTTTGATTTTTTTTTTAATCATTTCGCCCCAAGCTAGGCAATAAAACCACTAAGATACAAGAGGTTAGTGTTAAAGAATATAAAAATAAGAAAACAGTATTAAGCGGCGAGAAAAATAAAACAAGAGGAATCAAGAAGACCGCAACTGTTAGTCCTTGTAAAGCTAAGTTTACACAAGACATTATCAGTTTTCTTTTTTTACCTAAAGAAAGGCAATAAATCCACTGCAGGGAGGTTACTGAATGTCAGAGAATATAAATAAAAAAACAGTGTTAAGGAAAGAGAACAAGAAAATAACAGTAAGAAGAGGGAAGATAACGATTTATATTGCATTTAAACTTTTGAAGATCAAAGTTGGTGGGAAAGTATTGTATAGCCACCTCGTTCTGGAGATACTCTTGGCGACGATTCATTCATATGTTGTATCTTCTCTCTCTCTCTCTCTCTCTCTCTCTCTCTCTCTCTCTCTCTCTCTCTCTCTCTCTAACTATCCAGTGGGGTTGTTCTCCTTCCACCGGAAGCCATTTCCACACACGTAGAGTAAACGCGTCTAAATTGATTGACGTTTAACAAACAACTTTCTATATCGATATTTATTTTTTTTATTCCCTTTTTTTGAGTCCTCAGTCCGAAAATTGGGCTTTCCGATGTTGTGTTGTAACCCCCATTCTGCGCCCCACCCAATGCTGTGAGGTCCTTTTCACTGCGCCAAATTAATCATACGTGCTGTATATTCTCTCTCTGATCTCGTATTTTTCCCGGTGAATTGTTTTTAGGATCCAGAGATGAAAAACATGAACAAAGATAATTTGACTTAACTATTTTATTTACGTCGACGTATACACCTCCATCTAGAGGGGTTGCTCCTCCTCCACCAGGAAGCCTTTTCCACACACCAAGAGGAAACACGTCTACATTGCTTGACGTTTAGCAAACAACTCGTTGAAAATCCTTTCTTTATCTCTATCATTCCTGCGATGGTTCAGCCAATCAAAATCGACTTTCTTTGTTTTGTCTTGTATCTGACCTCGAAGGTCAAACTCAGAAAGCCCGAGCAGAGATACACTTCTCTAAAAAATACTGGTCTGATAGACTATTATTCAACAAAAGCAAGAAGCCGGAAGAGAGTTTCACGGACGAGAAGTGCGAGTGAAGAAACTTTTAACAAAGAACTTACGGTTATATCTAGCTTAATTCAATTGTAAAACAATGATACCTTGAATGTGGAAAAATGAAAAACAAAAACAAAATCGTAAATACAAACGCACATACGCTGACACTAACACTGTCAGAGTCGTAAATATAAGAGAGCAAGACAGTGTTGCGCCAGATTTCTAAATGAGGAGGGCTTGATGTTAAGTCATTCTACAACTGCTCTGGTACCATGTAACCTATAAGTGTATGCAGCATGGTCGGGTCATCGATGACTAAACTGGACCCTCAATGAGGCTCTTCTGATGAGAAGAATGACGAGACAACCAGCGTGATAAAAAACAGAACAAGACCTGTCAAAGAGCGGATGAAACTTTTTGTACGGTCAGTGGCAATCTGGTACAATGGAGTATGGTGGGCTCCATCGCTATGGATGTAGTCAGTGTGTTGTCATCACTACACTGTCAGCATACATAGAGAGGTGAGAGCCTTCAAGTTGGAGGATATCTGCTGTTTTTTTGCTTGGTGAGGAATGTTCACCGCCAGGTCTACTTGCTCAAGGCACGCTACGTATGAATGATTGCCTCCCCGGCTTTTAAGCCAGATATGTGGAGGAACTGGTCAGGTGTTCAGCTGCAACCGTACCCTACGACGACACCCGGTCATGGAAATGATGATGGTGACTGTGTGATTGAAAAGATAAAAAAATAAAAATAAAAACGCTACTCAAAATTCGAACGCTTGCCTAGGCGCAAACACCAAACCCTCTTCGCGGTGGAAAAAAACGCAACTACCTCAAGCACTGGGCAACTTGAAAAATGAATCGTTTCTTTGTTTCTTCTTGTTGTTGTTCTGTCATTAACCCCGTAAGAAGTCTCTGTCATTCTCCTCTATCTGTTCCAGTCCTGTGCTAGAGCCTGGTTATACGCGAATGGTTTCTTGATGTATTCATCTCGTGGCGTGTCTTGAGAGTTTTAACCTGACGGAGACCACCCCTCTCCGATGTCCTCCAACTAGGTGGCTTTCTTTGGTCGCGAACGCGTGGCCGTTATAGTTAATGTAAGGAACTCTGGGCCGAGGTGGTCCTTCGCCCAGTGGTGGCGTGTCGTGTTAACACCCCCTCATGTGTTTACTTTAGCCCGCCAGCTGAAACGGTTTACTGTTTTGTTTTTTGGTGGGGGAGGTTTCTTGGTTTAGCACAAAGCTAAAGGTTGAGAAAATGAATTGTTCGCAAAATATTTTCTCACGGCACAATTTTCAGGAAGAACAGAAACGAACACGCAACGATAAACAAAAAATGGCAGTTTGTATATTTTTTAATATGGAAGACCACTTAACTGTAATTTGGATCTCTGGTCATCAAACGGTGATGAATGCCATAGCTTGATTATTTATTTTTAGTTTTTATTTTCCGTATCTTATACCTATATTTTCATTTATTTTTAATTCGGTTGGGCTTAGTATATAATAATATTCACCATATACTAAAATTCACCAATCTCGAAAGGAAATGGTCAGCTCAGTTTTATCACTGTACACGATATCACATTTTATTATGTTAGTCAATATGTTACATATTATCAATTATGATAGTCGTTCATGTTACATTTTATTATGAAAGTCGATATATTACATTTTATTATGCTAGTCAATATGTTACATTTTATTATGCTAGTCGATCAGGTTACAATTTATTATGATAGAATGTGGCATATATGGGACAATCTAATGACAGGAAGTTATATAAGCTCTCCACCTGAGAGAGAAAAAGTAAGTGTCATCTGGAGATGATAATCGTTCGAAGAAAGCCCTCAAAGAACCACATACTCACGCTACTATTATCCAAACCTGAATAAACAATAATTTTACTGGGTATGACGATAAACTACATCCGTGTCCTGGGTAAGACGATAAACTACGTCCAACAGCAAGGCCTCTGATCAGGAGGTTTTGAGGAACATGGAACTACCTCTTAATTGCTGGCGTTCCCAGGTCCACCCTGACCCGGGGTAGGTTTTAATACCAGAAATACTTTGTAATAAAAAAAATATTACCAGCAATAATTTTTTAAGGAAAATTATTGTCAGCAATACTTTAAAAAAAAAAAGTACCAGCAATACAGTTATACATTCTTTGAAAAAAATATTACCAATTATAGATTTCTTCAATGAAAAATATTCCCAGAAATAGATTTTTGAAGTAAAACATATTACCAACAATAAAAATTTTGTCTGCATTAAATAACCCAATGAGGTTGATATGCCGTAAAACAAGCCATACCAAACCAATAATTTTACGGTGTCCCTGTTAGTCTTTACGAAGCTAAAATTATACAAGGTATCAATTTTAATAAGGTTCTTTTTAATAATGTCACATCTAAAAAGGCAATAAAGTGACTACGACGCAAGGGGGTTAGTGGGTGTTAGAAAATATGAGAAAAAGTATATTTATGGGCAGAGAACTATAAAAGAACAAGAATTAAAAAACAGAAGATAATGATTGACTTTACAATTACATTTTTGAAGATCAAAGTTGAGTGGAAATCTAAAAGTCGGAAGAGAGTTCCACAAGGGAGATGTGCGATAGAGGAAACTGTTAGCATAGAACATATGGTTACATCTAGCCATTTCATCTGTAAAACCTTGCCGCTAATCTAGTATTGCACTTAAATTCATAAAGTCTGGGTAGCATAGAGAAAAGTTCATCAGAATAATTGCTATGAAAATGGGTTTATTTTTAGAAAAGGCACAGAGAAGTTACGTTTCGGCGGTGAAAAAGTGACTGAAGCCGAGAAACCTGGTCATGACCATTAACATTGAGTATTCTTCCTTGGATTTTATCAAGAATCTCTAAATGTATAGCAGGAGCATCAGCCCAGATGTGGCAGTAATATTCAAAGCAAGGACGAATGGTAGACTTATAAATATGTCTGATAGATTTCTAGCGAGAAAAAATGCAAAGGACGACACAATGAACCAACCTTCCTAGCGGCAAAAGTAGTGATTCAATATACCGTTTCCACTTCATGTCAACGGAAAACGTTCGTAAAAGAAGACACAAGGAGTCGCCCTCCTGGAAGCTTAGTCACATCGATGCTGATGGAAGGTAAAAAGTGTTCTCTCAGATGGTTAAAAGACAGCATCTCCGTTTTGGAGGCGTTAAAATTAACAAGCCACTCCTTGCCCTATTTAACAACAGATTGATATTATAAGCTTTAACTATGCATTGCTTCTTCTTTTTCTTCATGTCTGATATTTCTGATTTGACTGACTTCTCACGTTTGTTTCCTAAAAGTATAGGGAAATTGGAATTTTTTTTTTTGTTGCAGTTTTCAACCTTGAATCGATCGATTTTCACTGGAAATACTTTGCTCTCTGGTCGACTGACTTAGTGGAAACCAAAGAAATAGACATTGCTTCAATAGCTAAAAGGTTAAAACAGGCTTAGTGCGGTTAATTGATCAAGTTTTAATCGTCTTTCCCTTCTTTCGTCCCTTGACGTTTCCCCGCGAGGCAAACTTCTCTGGGTTTTAGTCGATCATTCATCCTCTTTGTACGGTTTCAATCCCATGCGAATTTTCTGTAAATTTTCTCTTTTCACTCCCCTGTATATATCCACTCCACTCAGAAGACTTCACTGTGAGATTTTTCGTCTCAATATCTAAATAATATTACTGATCAATAAATATTATGGGCAAATTACTTCAGCAAGGTTGAAAATAGCTGTAACAGCGCTTTTTACTCCTTGGGAACTATTTTCTCTCTCGTGCATCAATGATTTTTTGTAATATCCGGCGACGGACATAACCGAGGGAAAAATGGATCAACGATATTATTTCTAAATAACAACATTATCTGGAATACTAACATGGCTCTCGGATTCCGTTGTAACTTCTGTAACGATGTTTTTTTTAACTATCTGATTAAATTAAATATCTAAATAATGATGTTATTATTAATATATATATATCAACTTACCTAGCAGCAGACCTAGCAATTGATTCAATATAATCGTCCCAATTGATGTCAATGAAAAACCTTACAACTAAAATGCGCAATGAGTTACACTCCTGGAGGTCAGCATTTCTAACTTCTTTGGTTGGTTGTTAATTATTAACCGCCTTTACAGTATCCTTCTAAATTATATTCATCCATTACGACTTCAAACAATCCAATCCTCAACGTTTCAAATAAATTTGCTTGATGTGTGAGGTAGCAATCGTTGTGGAATCAAATTACCGATGGCTTTGCCGTTCCAAGAAAATTGCTTATCTCTAAGAGAACAGCCTGATTTGATGTTCTCACGAAATCGTAAACCTACGATTTCAACTCCATGCCGACGCGTTTTCTTAGCTCTGATTTAGGGATTGTTCAGCTGTATGACATTTACAGGCAGCAGCAAATTTCAAAATGGACATTTTCACTTCCAAGATGAGTTGAATCGAAACCGGAAATTATGTATCTGCGGGAAGTCGATGACATACGGACACGAAGACATTCGGTTAGCTGAAGAAAGAAAGGGAGACAACTGCAGTATACGCTTATTTCATACGAAAATGTGTGACTTCTAAAAAACAAACATCAAGATGAAATTAAATGAGCAGAAAATTAATATTAACTTAAAATTGTATCCAAAAATTACAAAATAAACGTTTAGGCACGCTTACAAGTGGGAGCGTGCGAGAATGATTACAACATTAGCGTTCCAAACATGAGAACCAGGTTCGAATCTCACCGTAGTCAATTATTAAGGAATTGTGACTGCTTGGGTATATCGGCTGGAGAAGACGATGCCAATTTTGGAAAATAACCGAAAGCCATACCTTGTAAGTGAAATCGTGTAAGCAAAGCAGTTCGTAATTCTTTGATGATTTTGCTAGCACAAAGTTACAAGTCCTCGTGACCGAGTATGTTAGACTTGTTTAGACTTCTGATCACGCTAGATTATGTGGGGTTTTTTTTTATCAGAAACTTCAATAGCAAAGCAGACCGAACTCTATATCTGTGATTGGCAACCAGTATAAGAGAACAACAACTTTGAATTCAAAGCTGTCCTCTGTGGGGAAACTAACTGTTAACTAAATCCGGGTAATCATAGTTTTATTATACATCAAATGTTGTTTCTGTGGGTGTTGAAGAAAAAGCAGTGTCTCTAAGGAGATGCCTACAACAGAGATTAAATAGCCACCCTAGCTGACAAGCATAAACGTATATGAGCGGCCAGTCATACTTCGGTACAAATTCACACAGGCACACAAATTCACACACACACACACACACACACACACACACATATATATATATATATATATATATATATATATATATATATATATAGTGTAAAAAAATCAGTGCTCAATGTTATTAAGAAATATGCATAATATCTAACAATGATTGCCTAACTCGTAGTTTTATACATTCTGCATTCGTCAGGTACAACTTTTGGGGTTAACACCTCTTCTTTGAGATTTCTGTTTATCGCGATATATTTTATTGTAGGGGTGAATTATTATTGTTGTTAAAATATTCAAATGAATTTTAGTTTAATTTTGGATTTGAAATTGGGCCCAGATTAGCATTTAAGATTGAAAACAAGATTGGAAATAAGACGTTTATTTGAAGAGACGCCGTTGTTCAAAAGGAATTAAATCAAGTGCGGAGGAGGGGCAACTCTGTTGCAACAATACATCTTTTATGCTAGTTTCGTTGAAAATGACTGACAAGGTGGTTGAGTTTTTATATAATTTCTCATGTGTTCGTATTTTTTCTTTTCAGAGCCCAAATATATAAAGGCATTTTTATGTTTAACATTCTTTTTATAAATACAAATATTTAAGTAAATGCTCAGTTTACAATAAACAGTATTAAGTGACATTTGCCGGCCTGAATGTTCGAGAAATTTCATAGAAAATATTCGTCATCCGACAGGATTCAAACCTGTATCCTATACGGAACTGTCATATAGCCTGACGTGTCTTAACCGTTTCGGCCACTGAGGATCGTTCGGTTGGCAAGGTCGAATTTACTGCTTATAAACGTCAATCTTCCATGAATCTTTCACGTACATTCATAACTGTTCATGGCGTATCAAATGTAAACAAATGACGTCACACATTATGATATGGACAAAGTCCGACAATTATTTAAAGACATTTTTATGTTTAATATTCTTTTTATAGATACAAGTATTTAAGTAAATGCTCTGTTTATAATAAACAGTATTAAATAACATTTTTACCGGTCTGAATGTTCGAGAAATTTTCATATTTACTTGAAAAAAATGTTATTTTATAATATATATATATATATATATATATATATATATATATATATATATATATATATATATATATATATATGTATATATGTATATATATATATGTATATATATATATATTATATTTTATAATATATATATATATATATTATATTATATAATATATATATATAATATATTTTATAATATATATATATATATATTATATTTTATAATATATATATTATATTATATTTTATAATATATATATATAGATTATATTTTATAATATATATATATATTATATTTTATAATATATATATATTATATTTTATAATATATATATATATTATATTATATTTTATAATATATATATATTATATTTTATAATATATATATATTATATTATATTTTATAATATATATATATTATATTTTATAATATATATATATACACACATATATATATATATATATATATATATATATATATATATAGTCTTGTGTGTGTTTATACAACAATCCATCTTTTATCTTAGTTTCGTTGAAAATGACTGACAAGGGGGTTGAGTTTTTATATAATTTCTCATGTGTTCGTATATTTTTTTCTTTTAATAATATTAAATTTTTTATTTAAATAATATTAAATTTCCCGGAATGTTTTCCATGCGCTTTCCATTATACTTTTAGCCATTATCAAGGAAGAATTTTATTTTACTTTTAACTGCATATATGCATTATTTTATGAATCTAAAAATAATGGAAGCATTATTAATAAAAAAGAAAAAGCCAACTATCAATAACATCAACTATAAACACGGTCACAATGTGCTGACTGAAAGTAAAACACTCCTATAACTCGAGATAAATACATAAAACACTGCATATATTTAGTTGAAGTCAAAATAAAATTCATCCTTGATCATGGCTAAAATTATAGATATCTATTTTATTTTCATAGAGCCTTTTATTTAAATTGCTAGTTCTGTCAGCGAGGTATTTATTGGATCATATTTCCAGTTTATATTGTTATTACCTGCTTCAAATTTAACGCTGTTATTATTTCGTCTTTTGGTTTGTTTGTTTTTACTGTTAGTTCCCCTAATACAAGACCCAAAGGTCATTCACGTTAGAGTGTTATTAAAAGAAATTGTTGCAAGAGATTGGCGAAAGAGGGTAAGAAGTGTACATTATCGGAACGTGTATGATAGATATCGGTTAACTCCGCACTTGAAGAGACCAAGTTTGTAGTTGTCAGGGAAGCAACCTCTCGAGTGTTTGTTCCACAAAGTAACAGTTCTGGGGAGGAAGCTGTTCGAATGGAACTTCATTTTTATCAAAGGAACTGGAACAGAATGGGGATGGTTTGTCGCTGTAATCATGACATGGCGGGTTCAAGATGTGAATCTCTGGGCTGATGGAACTAAGGAATGTAACTCGTCTAAACAACTGCCATAGCAATGGCGATAGAGTAGCAATATACAAAAAACGTTTCGTCCCTTGGATAAGGATGGCATTGACTTGACTGATTGATTCGTTTTCTACGGCTTATCAACCCTTTCCAGGTTATTTAAAGCCAGAATATATTTTTAGAGTGTAAGAATTTTGGGTGGAGTGGGTTATAATAATTATTTAGTGATATAAATCTTAGTAATTAGCCCATAGCTCTGGGGAGAAGTAATAGATTCATTTCTTTCCCAAGAGCTTTTGCGTTTAAGTGAATATAGCGAAGCTAACGGGAATTGGAACTCGGCTCTCTGATTAAGAATTCCGAGTAATTATCCATTACAACACCCGCACATCTAAGTCTACATGCACCTGGTATTCCCAAGCGGTCACCCATGTAAGTACTGATCAGGCTGGACTTCGCTTAACTTTGTTGATCGTACGCGAATTGATGTTTCAACGTGATATTGCAGTAAACCGATCTAAATGAAGAATTAAATTCACTCTCTTTGTATTTTTAACGCTTCCCTTTTAAATGCTAATGTTTTCGGCGCATATTTTCTTTGGACCGAGAAAGACTTTCCATGTTCCTGCTTATCGCTCGGGGTTTTATCTGCGGCAAATTGCAAGCTTCTAGTTGTTCTACAAAGAGAGCTGAACTCTCCGTCACAAGAGACCAATACGAAACTGTAGGGATAAGTGAATAAGAATTACTAATTAACCCTGGACGAGGACGTTTTGTCACAAACTTAATAATGTTAATACATAATAGATAAGATACATGAGAACAGAAGATATATACTAAGTTGAATTATTAAGTCCATCGCCTGATAATTGTTGGCTGATTTTTGTTTAATTAAAATGTTACTGTTTAATGTTCAATCTTTCTTATCTGGGAAGTGCCTGGTCAAATGTGATGTACGCATAAACACGCATACGCATACACGCTATTTAATTTCATTAGCCATACAAAACTCTAAATTTCTGATCATGAATATGTTTTCGGTCTCAAAATAAAGACGATTTCTGTATTCACTACCCGTAGTAAAAAGTAAGAATCATTATTAAATGAGGTATCAAAAAACGGTTATTTTCGCTAACATCCATAGATAGATAGATAGATAATGAACCTAGATATGAACAGACTTAGATGGGTAGATAGATAGATAGATGGGTAGATAGATAGATAGATAATGAACTTAGATATTAACAGACTTAGATAGATAGATAGATAGATAGATAGATAGATAGATAGATAGATAGATAGATAGATAATGAACTTAGAAATGAACAGACTTAGATAGATAATGAACTTAGATATGAACAGACTTAGATAGATAGATAGATAGATAGATAGATAGATAGATAGATAGATAGATAGATAGATAGATAGATAGATAATGAAATTAGATATGAACAGACTTAGATAGATAGACAGATAATGAACTTAGATATGAACAGACTTAGATAGATAATGAACTTAGATATGAACAGACTTAGATAGACAGATAATGAACTTAGATATGAACAGACTTAGATAGATAGATAGATAATGAACTTAGATATGAACAGACTTAGATAGATAGATAGATAATGAACTTAGATATGAACAGACTTAGATAGATAGATAGATAATGAACTTAGATATGAACAGACTTAGATAGATAGATAATGAACTTAGATATGATCAGACTTAGATAGATAGATACATAGTGAACATACTTATATAAAGGTATGTTCATATCTATATATCTAAGTTCCTAGCTTTTTATGTGAACTTTAAAGGCAATGTTTTGATAGCTGTACAATGATTTATTTAATCATATATGTTTCCTTTAACATTCATCAGCTTCGTGACAGCTTCATGATCCAGTCCTCTCAGAACTTGACATCTCCCTAGATGATGAACTGATATAAGTCGGTGTACAGATTTCCAAATAATGGAAGTCTTACCTCTTTAGAGTATTTTGTAGGGAATCTAAATAAGTAGTAATGCGAAGGGACAAAGGTCAAGCAGGGATATTGTGTGTCGAAGAACAGCTCAGTCAATCTACCAATTTCTGCCAGGTTTTGAAAGGGCCATTGTGCTGATGGAAGACGACAGCTTTCCGATACACCGGTCCAGATAACTTTTCTAAATCCTTCGCTGTCTTTAACCGGTTCAAATGCGAACAGTACTTGTCTGAATTCAACGTTCTGGTTTTGCAGAAGGAGTCTGTAATAAACATATACCTTCCAATCCCACTAGATACGCAGAAACACGTATATAGGCTTTTGGGGTAATCAAACGTTGCTCATTTAAAAGGCAGATCAGAGTAGGTTGTGCTGATTTGAGGTGTCTAAATGGATAGCGACTCGGATTGAGGAATCGGAGAGCCGAGTTCGAATTCCAGTCGAATCCATCACATTCACTTACATGCTCATACCGTTGAGAAAGGTATGAATCCTCTTCTTCTCTGTTCAGAATATTTTTGATATCAGTGAACTGAGAGTAAATGCTGAAGACATTGTCGGTATTTCTGAGATATAAGGAGTTTTTTGAGAGGGCGTATGGAAAAGGGCCTGATTCTCAAATTCTATGCTGCATGTATTATAGACTAATACCTAATACTAACCATATTAGTACCACTGCGTATTATTTTATATACCCACTACGTTACGTATCTTACCACTATGTAAGTTAGCCATTGAATCAAAGCTTAATGTACGTACGCAGAAATGGATGAATTCAAGAATAAGTCTTAATGTTAGCAAATAATTTGAGTGATATATACATTTCAATCAAGAAACACTGAAATTTATTCACGTCTCGCTTTGGTTCGGAGATGATTATCGGATTCGCTCAAAACGGAAGCAAAGAAATTGGTGAATATTTTGATGCATCTCGGCGTACAAAGATGCATCAAGGACATAACAGAAAAGAATAGAAGTGTCGTGACTTGTTTAATAAACACATTAGTCTTTAACGGATACCAAAGAATGTCTTCAATCTGTGTACAAAATAATATGAGTTTCTTATGAATGAGACGACAACGCTTTAAAATCAAAAGTCAGCATGAACACCAATATTTACAACGTTTGTAAGCTTACGGCAAATTCTTTTTAAAGTCAACTTTTAATCACAGAAAAGAAAAATAGTTATATTCTGTATAAATATATAAAAATAACCTACTTATGCATTTGGGATTCATTTCTGAAATTTTAAACAAAAAGAATTTCATTTTTTTCAGGTCTTTATGTTATTATTTTAATCTTTGTAGTATTAAAATAACATTTGGAAATGCGAAAAATACACCAACTGTGAGATTAGATTAAAAACAATAATACAGTTTTTAGTCCTAAAAATCTATGAGACACTGTTGGTACTTTCCAATAAATGTTCGAAAGAATATTACTATTTTATCATTAATACTTTAGGTATAACATCTTTTTTTCCAGTCATTTCAAACAAGCAAGACTCTAAAGCCATTAAAGATACAAAAGGTTATTGAGGATAAAACAATCGAATGAAGGAAAATAAGAAAACCTTACTGTGGAAAGAGAACAATAAAATAACAGGATTCCAAGAGGACGATTGAAGTTGCATTTAATTTTATTTTCAAATTGGAGTTGACAAGAAAGAAAGAAGCAGAAAGAGGTATCTACAGGCGAGAAGTGCGCGAATAGAAACTAATAGTAATAAACTTCCGGTTACATTTGAGCAATTTCAAAACTATGAGATCTTGTTGCCAATCTAGTAATATGTTTACACTCAAACGCGTCCGAACAATGACCATAAAAATATGTGTTGAAAAGGCACAGAGAATCTACGTCACGGGAAATGATTGAAGACGAGATGCCAAGTGGGGACCGATAATATGGCAGATACTTCTTTGGATTTTGTCAAGAATCTCTAGCTACACGGCAGAATCACCAGACAAGATGTAGCAAGACTATTAAATATACGGATGAATGGTAGATTTATAACAGGGAAAGAGAGATTCGGGTGAAATAAAAACTGTCTAGCAAGACAAAGCGACCCGACTCTCCGAACAGTAGACGTAGCAATTGACTCGCTATAATTATTTCAATTCCTTCAGACCGTAAAAGCTGTCTTACTGTCTTGGTTTTTAGCATCAGCCAATTTTGATGGAAGCCAAAAAATGGTTCTGTAAGATTAAATGTTATCTTAAATGAGATCTTAAATCATTGCTTTTTCAATACGTTTCATGTCTTCCGTTTTCTTGTCATCCGCTAGTTGATGCTGGACGTTACCTTCTGGAAGGAAATTTAGAAAATAATTATTTGTTGCGTCTAGATTTAGCGCGAGGAAACATGTTTCTTCATCATTTGTTTTTATCATGTCCGGCAGCCTTTGGGGAGATCTCTGAACCCCAAACTGTTCCTCTTTTCGTTTTCTTTTTCTATTTTATTTTGTTTTTGTTAATCAATTCCCCCCACAAACAAGGCATTCATTTCACTAAGACGCATAGGAGCTACCGGAAGTGAAGGAGAATGAAAAGACTTCAGATGGAACAGGAAATCCAATCTTAAACAGAAAACAAGTGATAAACCACTACTCCTGTTCAGGCGTGTACCGGACGCTTAGGTGATCTTATCTACTCCTATTTAGGAAAAATAAATAATAGATAAAATTTCAGATTTTAAGCGGAGGCGTTAGAAATATATCGTTGATGTAGACTTTAGAAGTAACCGGGAACAGGCAACTACTCCTGTTAAAAAAACCTAGGGAGGTATGTGAACCGGACAGAGTCGAACCTATCTACTCCGGTGTATTCCTGTCCAGCCTACTCGCATTATTGATTCCCTTCCAAACTGATTCCAAGAAACGAGGTAGCAATAGGAACTAAAACATTGCTTTGTTATGAATAAAAGGGCGTTTGACGACGAAGTGGAGTTTTGATATGATTGTGCAGCAATACGATTTTTCACACATCCTTAGGAGATGAATAGGTAGATTCTGTTTTTCTTTTAAGTCAATTTAATGACCAGGGTTTCTCAGGAATCTTGTCTCCAGCCAATCTTTGAGTAAATTTAATGACCAGGATTTTCAGGAATCCTGTCTCTAGCCCACCTTTGACAAAGTTTTGTTAGTGTTTTTAAATAGCCATAAAAGTAAAGTCCTCTGGGTGGTACCCCTTTCCGGCTGGTGGAACACGTGTGGACGGAAAGGGGTGAAGTATCCCCCAACCAGTATCCAAATAATGAATTGGACAGTGATTGAATCGGCCAGGGTTGAGTGAAACGGCCAGGAGAGTGAATGTATAGTTGTCTGTTTTCCGTGGCCGGAACTTTAGTGAGAAGTCAGATACCAGAAGTTCGCTTTATCGAAGCAGAAGAAAGACATTGCCGATTAAGTGAGAAATCGTATTTTTTTAGACTTTCCGACCCAAGTGTCTTGAAAAGCATTTGCCTTTATTTCTTTGTTAACAGCGTTTACGGCCATAATAGAGACGAATCTTCGGAAACATAGCGAGCGCTATTGTATTCACATACATCCGACCTTGGATGTCATCACAGCTTGTGTAGTGGCGTGAAGAATCGAATCATCACAATAGTACAACTCGTCTCTTTCAATGAAAAAAAACTCTTTGATTTGTTTCAAAGAGATCCTATAATGCAACTGAGACAACTCAGTTTGGAGAAGGAAATCCAAACAACGGCCATTTTATTTCTCATGATAAAAAGAATATCGTGTGAATGGGAGGAGTTTTGTGAGAATTAGATGTCGGGGTGAAAGTTAAGATAAGAGCAGAAAGAAATATTTTTAAAATTAAGTACGCGGTCGTCTATGGTGATTGTCTAAGTGTAACTTGGATGTGGCGCAAGTCGAAGGTATGAAGAGCCCAGTGAGAATCGAACTCACTCTTCAGTCGTAACTAATCTAGCGAGACAGTCTTGCTAACAATTACACAACGTCGAGGTCCCCCTTGAGTTTCTAAGCTTAGCAAAGGCCCGGGGAAAAAAACTACAGGATCTCCTTGATAGGGTTATAAAGGAAAGCGGGAAGAAAGAAAACAGAATCTGTCTATATTTCTGAGATGAGGTATTATGTACACTATTTACATTATTCGGATTATTGTCCTCATCTTTGTCGCCATATTTATTACAACATTTCGGCCTTTCATATTCACGGAGAAGCTTTTTGGTGTAGTTATTGAAGGACGAGAGAAACGTGTTGATACATATTTTTTTTATTCCGAGTACATATATATATATATACATATATATATATATATTACCTAGTGAATATATATTACACCCAGTGGTGGCAAGATAGGACACAAGGGATCGGTTTAATTTGGAACAACCATACATATATATACGACAAGGATAAAAAGCTGCCAGTTTCTGCAGCTATTGTCCAGATGCCGCCAGTATCCACTAAATCTTCCTGTTTAATAAAATAAATGAACAAAGATAGCTAGTCATGAATAGACGGAGATAGATAGATAGATAGATAGATAGATTTAAATAGATAGATTAATAGATTTAGATAGATAGATAGATAGATAGATAGATAGATAGATAGATAGATAGATAGACTTAGATAGATAGATAGATAGATAGATAGATAGATAGATAGATAGATAGATAGATTAATAGACTTAGATAGATAGATAGATAGATAGATAGATAGATAGATAGATAGATAGATAGATAGATAGATAGATTAATAGACTTGGATAGATAGATAGATAGATAGATTAATAGATTTAGATAGATAGATAGATAGATAGATAGATTAATAGACTTAGATAGATAGATAGATAGATAGATAGATAGATAGATAGATAGATAGATAGATAGATAGATTAATAGACTTAGATAGATAGATAGATAGATAGATAGATAGATAGATAGATTGATAGATAGATAGATAGATTGATAGATAGATAGATAGATAGATAGATAGATTAATAGACTTAGATAGATAGATAGATAGATTAACAGACTTAGATAAATAGATAGATAGATTAACAGACTTAGATAAATAGATAGATAGATTAACAGACTTAGATAAATAGATAGATAGATAGATATATAGATAGATAGATAGATAGATAGATAGATAGATAGATAGATAGATAGATTAATAGACTTGGATAGATAGATAGATAGATTAATAGATTTAGATAGATAGATAGATAGATTAATAGACTTGGATAGATAGATAGATAGATTAATAGATTTAGATAGATAGATAGATAGATTAATAGACTTAGATAGATAGATAGATAGATAGATAGATAGATAGATAGATAGATAGATTAATAGACTTAGATAGATAGATAGATAGATAGATAGATAGATAGATAGATTAACAGACTTAGATAAATAGATAGATAGATTAACAGACTTAGATAAATAGATAGATAGATAGATATATAGATAGATAGATAGATAGATAGATAGAATAACAGACTTATATAGATAGATAGATAGATAGATAGATTAACAGACTTAGATAGATAGATAGATAGATAGATAGATAGATAGATAGATAGATAGATAGATAGATAGATAGATAGATAGATAGAAAAAATCGTACTGAATTTTATTTACATGTATTGAGAAATAGGTACTAAGTTTTTTTCACCCATTCCAGATGCAAACGTCGGTGTAATCCATGCGTAAAATGCAGAATGGAAAGAGGACGCCAAACAGCAGGAACCGAAGGCTAGACGTGGACAACAAGAGTTTAATGTCGCTTTCAACATTCCATACAATTAGTCAACTTGTCACGAACTAACGAAAATATATAAGCATAACTTCGTGCTCTGGCCTCGAGCTGTTCAGTTACTTCCGTTTCAAGTGACTTTTCGATATTAAAATCAATGTCTGAATAGGTATCGTTCCATGTCGTTTCGCGAGGTACATGAAATATTGTACATAAAGTCGATAAGAACATAGGTTAGTCGAAACACGAAACAAAATAATATAGGGAGAAAATGGTGGTCGGCGTTCAAGAAATATTCTATTAAGAAAAGTTCACACTCAGTATTACTTGAAAAAATATAAGTAGAAATAATAATAATAATAAAAATAATAATAATAATAATAATAATAATAATAATAATAACTGGTATGAAAAAAATCCAGCACCGGTTACAGACATCACAATTCCATGGGATTGCACCATCTTTACAGACAGGAAGATTGGAGCAAATAGTTCGAACATAACTGTCAAAAGCCGAAAAGGAAAAAAAACTTACCTACTAATTGATATGACTTGCCCAGCAAACTATAACATGGCAACCAAGGATTTTGAAAAACTATCAAAGTATAAAGACCTGACAATCGAAATAGAAAAAATGTGGAAATTGAAAACAAGATAGTACCAGTCATGGCTGTAAGTGTGCTTGTATTCATAAAAGAAAAAAAGGACCTCCACAACACCGTGAAAAAATCCCTGGAAATCCCAGCTTAAGATAAGTCCAGCCCATAAATAAAGAAGAACTTTGTCCATGTAACGCTAGTGATGTTATGGGAATTAGAAAAACAAATCATGAAATGTAGCCATAACAACATATCTGCCTTAGGTCTTCCCGCAGACCATAGCAGAAATGTAAATAATAATAATAATAATAATAATAATAATAATGTACTACATGCAGAAGCAATGGCAAGATAAGCCTCTTTATGGTCAAATTTGCCCGTACCAAAGAAGCTGATGTAGACAAACCCCATACCCATCATTGGCTACGTAGTGCAGAATTAAAAGCTGAAACCGAAGGTTTTACTCTTGCTGCACAAGACCACTGCTTGCTAACTAGAAATTACAAAGCATACATACTGAAAAATTCCGTTGACTCTCAATGCATTCTGTGATAAATATCCAGAAACAATTGACTATATTGTATCTGGATGTAATGTATTGGCACCCAGTATATATATAATTGGCAAGATAGAGTGGGCCAATATCTGCACTGGAAAATATGCCATTTTTTCGGGAAAGGAACTGCAAGAAACTGGTATGAACATCACCCCGACACGGTTACAAAGATAGGACCTGTATGGGACTTTATAATATACACAGACAGAAGAATCAAAGCTAATCGCCCAGACATCGTAATATAAGATCACAAGAACACAATCTGCTTTCTTATTAACATGGCAGTTCCTGCAGATTGTAATGTATCTTTGAAGATCTTCAAAAAGTATCAAAATACAAGGATTTTGACATGGAAATCTCAGAAACGTAGCACATGAGGATATCAATAATTCAAGTTGTAGTTGGAGCCCTCGGATTGATTGGAAAGGGTCCGAGAGATTCATTGAAGGGATTCCTCGTAGATCGTGCCTAAAGAATTACAAAAATTGTACTCACACATTACGAAATGCTTTACCTATGTAAAATATGTGTGATCTTGTGTTATGCTTTTCTCTTTTACAAATATTAGTGGAAAATGTCATGAATCCATTTCTGACCATAGATCTCTGTTTGGGACCAGGAAGGAATTGTTTATACAACAGAAATCAAAGAAAATAATAATAATAATAATAATAATAATAATAATAATAATACCACAACCAGACTACGATTACCTTAAATAACGATGTAACTATCCTGCTGAGACATGTCAATTCAAACTGACAGGGAAATAAAAGCCAACAGAGCTGATATTATCATAAAAAAAACAAGAAATTCATGAAGTGTATGCTTATTGACATAGCATTACCATTTGAGGGAGAAATTGTTCATATACAAGGACCTGGAGAACGACATTAACAGGATGTAGGAAATGAAGACTGAGACTGTACCAATAGTAATCGGAGCTCCGGGCCTCCTGAGAAAAGGAATAGACAATTTTACTAATAGTGTCCAAAGTAACATCAACATACAAAAAAATCACCCTACTAGGAATATCCCATATACTAAGAAAAGTGCTATCAATTAAATGACAATTCTCCTATAGGGCCTAAGGACCATAGTTCGGACCCAGATCTACAGGATACAAAGCAGGAAACATAACATAAACAAATAATAATAATAATAATAATAACTGATATATAATCATAAAAGATTTTAAAAAAGAAACCAACCAGTAAATTGATATGACTTGCCGACAGTTTCTCAAAAAAGAATTTCAAAAACTGTCTAATTATAAGGGCTTGAAAATCGAAGTAACAAAAATGTCTAAACATAAAACTACGATTATCCCTGTTTTGATAGAGGCATTATATATGATAGAGAAAGATACTAAAAATCATCGGATTAAAATTCCTGGACACATCATCACCTCAGAGCTACAAAATATTACTTTGTGCAGAAGTGAATATCTGAAAATTCTTCTCCATCTAAATGTAATATCGCAAATGCGCATAGACAGTGCCTTTTTACGGATAGACTCCGATATATATATATATATATATATATATATATATATATATATATATATACTGATTCAATACATGGTCCGATGTCCACTCAAGAAACACTAACCTTTTCTCTCTTGTGCAAACATAGGTAGAGAAATTCCAGATACATTATTCCAGTATAATTAATTATATTATAACCTTACAATTAAAGATACATATGAAAACGATTGGCGCACATGCATATATATATATATATATATATATATATATATATATATATATATATATATATATATATATATATATATATATATATATATATACATGTGTGCGTGTGCTTATATAGATAGATAGATAGATAGATAGATAGATAGATAGATAGATAGATAAGATATTTATAACAAATATTTCCACAAACCAACTTCAAGTCGCACATCTTTTACAGTAATGCTCAACTTTGTTCGGTGTGGTAGCAGTCATTTTATTTTTTACTATTATTCACCCAATTCAAAACCAGCAACATTCAAACAGGTGGGTGATTGAGCGGGGTTGTTGTATGGACGTAAAAGGAGAAGATAAGAAGCTCACATTAAAACAGTTTCGTTAGACTTGGATGACTTAATAAATAATTGCAATGATCGGGAGGGCATCATGCTGGGAGTGAAAGATAATGAAAAGGCTTTAGAAGAAACCGAAAACCAAATCCTAAACAAGGGATAAACCTTTACTCCTGTCCAAAAGACCGAGGAGGAGTTTTGAACAACAGCAGAGGTTTATCTCTCGTTTATCTGATAATTTTCAGGGTCAAATCGCTAATATGAAGCAGAAAGAGAGTGTTAGATGACTTTTTAGAAAAGTGGTATTAAACGTGATGATCTACGATTTACTTGCCGTATATACTTGAGAAAATAGGGGGTCGCACTATACACAGGTAATTTTTAAGAGGTTAAAAATCACGCATTTTCGGGTAGCGGTTGCACTACACACAGTTAAATTTTCTGGAGGGTTAAATACGTGCAAAAAAATTCAGAGGTCGCACTATAAATGAAGTCGACTTATACACGAGCATAATGATAACTATTACTATGCTGCAAAAAGAATGTATCCTTATTTTTTCTTTTTTTTTAAGCTTTTCACCCCAAGCAAGGCTGGAAGCCACGAGCACGCAAGGGGTTACAGAAGGTTTGGAGGAAGAACAGATAGGTGTGGTAGAGGAAAGGATGTGGAGAAAGATAGTGGATCGATCAAGGCAAGGGGGTTACAGAAGATTTGGAGCGAGAGCAGATAGGAATGAAAGGGGAAAAGATGTGGAGAAGGGAAGTGGATAGATCAAGGCAACTGGAGATGTCGATTGACGTTACACTTAAATAGTTGGAGATTATATTTGTCAGGGAAACAGGAATAAGGAAGGGAGTTACACAGGAGAGAGGTGCGAGACATGAAGCTACTGGAGTAGAAGAGACGCCAACATCTAACAGTTTCAACAGTGAAGGGGTGGGAACGGAATGCCAGCCTCGTAGGACGCTTAAATTCATGAGGCCTGGAATCAGTATGACAGAATGTGGTCTGGTGGAGGTGGCAAAGGCAAAGGAATAGAGGGAAGGGGAGAGCCATGAGCGCCTACGTCCTGAAGGGACACGGCACATAAAAAATTCTGTTTCGTTTGTTTAAAAAAGTGAACAATAATTTAAATGGTGTATTTTTAGATATTTCCACTTATAAGAGAATTTAATAAGCTTTTCATTCAATGCAAGCAAGATAAAATTGGAAAGACTGAAATAAAATGGATGAATTTTTTTTTTTTTCGACAACAGTCGAGATCAGCCTCAGTTCATTGTGAACTCCGTCCTGGGTATGACGATAAACTACATCTGCGTCCAGGATAAGACGATAAACTACGTCCAGCAGCAAGGCCTCTGATCAGGAGATTTTGAGGAGCCTGGAACCACCTCTTAATTGCCGGTGTTCCCAAGTCCACCTTGACCCGGGATGGTAGCATCTGTTAGGGGTGCCAGCTATGGGCAAATAGATAAGCCCAAAATTGAGGTAAAAAGCATTATGAAAGTTTTAAAATAGATTTTAATACCAGAAATACTTTGTCAAACATTATTACCAGTAATAAAATTTTTGAAGTAAAAAAACTATTACCAGCAATACATTTTTTTAAATAATATTACCAGGAAAAAAAAGTTGTCGGCATTAAATGACTCATTGAGGTTGATATGCCGTAAAACAAAACAAACCAAACCAATCCTTGTGATCTTTTCAATTGTTCTATAGTATGCTCTTCGACAGGGTTAGAAACCGTTCCTTTAATTTAGTCTTGTCCTTATCCATGTCTTATCTGCCACCGACAGTTAGAGAGCCCATTCCACCCTGCTATTTAACCAACAACTGGGGAGAGAAGATATCGGTTCATAAATTTCTTAAGCTTATATGCGCGAAAGTGAATGTAACGAGCTTAGAAAGAATTCGAACTCGGCTCACCGATTTCGAATTCTGTCTATGTTCATTACATGACCTGCATTAAATCCTAATCCGGACGCGCCTAAAATAATACATAAAATGAGTTTCAAATAATTTTGACCCTTCTTTCCCATAGGCGACTTTCTATGTGCTATGTCCCTTCAGCAAGTTGGCGACCATGGCTCTCCACTATTTCCTGTCCTTTGTAGCTCTTATTAAATCTAATCTTCTTGCTATCTCTCATAATCCCTGTTCTGCCAACCATTTACACAAGCTCGTTAGGTAGAAGTTATGCGCTGTTGTCTTCTTGCCTTCAATATGTCTTGTGAGTGCCAAATTTGCTAACCCGTCATTGCTGAAAATGTTACTATATTTAAAATATCTGAATACAAAATTAAAGCGATGGCTACCTGTGCAAGACCCATGTGGATGTTGATGAAGCCGGAATTACAGAGTGTAATGGTGGCTGGTGTGCATGGTCAAACTGTTTGCTTGTGTTTACCAAAACGAAAAGCAATGAATACTGAACGAAAAAATTCGATGAAAGGAGGCTAGGAGTCAGCCTCCTTGATCATAATAGTCCCCGCGCAAGAATACAAAGCACCACAGTCAGGTGAAATGTCGCAATGGTAACTTCAGTCACGAATCGTCGTGAAAAGATGCAATAACATGAATTGAAATTGGCTGAAACTAAAAGAAATCAATAGTTTCAGCTTCAAAAATACATTTTTAAAAAATTTGCATTTTTTCTTTTTCTTTCATTTCTTCACTTTCTTTCAATTCTTCATTTAGTTTAATTTATTTCTTTTTCTTTCATTTCTTCATTTTCTTTTTTTCCTCTTTTAGTTCCATTTCTTTTTTTCTTTTATTTCTTCATTTTCTTTAATTTATTTTCATTTCATCTTTTCTTTTTTTCTTCTTTTTTTCTTTTATCCATTTTTCCTTTCTTCTCTTTCTTTTATTTCTCCTCGTTTTCTTTCCTTTCTCTTCTCCTTTCATTTCTTCATTTTCTTTCATTTATTCTTTTTCTCTATTTCTTCATTTTCTTTCCTTTCTTCTTTTTCTTTCATTTCTTCACTTTCTTTCATTTTTTCATTTAGTTTATTTTTTCCTTTTCTTTCATTTCTTTATTTTCTTTCCTTTCCACTCTCAGTTTCATTTCTTCAAATTCTTCCATTTCTTCATTTACTTTCTTTTCTTCTTTTACTTTCATTTATTCTTTTTTCTTTCATTCCTTCTTTTTCTTTTATTTCCTCATTTACGTTCCATTCTCCTCTTCTTTTATTTCTTCATTCTTCATTTTCTTTCATTTCTTTCACTTTCATTTCTTCATTTTCTTTCATTTCTTCATTCTCTTTCCTTTCTTCTTCTTATTTCTTTATTTTCTTTCCTTTCTTTTTTACTTTCATTTATTCTTTTTCTTTTATTTCTTCTTTTCCTTTAATTTATTTTTTTCATTTTCTTCCTTTACTTTCATTTCATTCATTTACATTTCTTCATTTTCTTTCATTTATTCTTTTTCTTTCATTTATTCTTTTTCTCTCATCTCTTAATTTTCTTTCCTTTCTTCTTTTTCTTTCATTTCTTCAATTTCTTTCATTATTTCATTTAGTTTCTTTTTTCTTTTATTTCTTTATTTTCTTTCCTTTCCTTTCCACTTTTAGTTTCATTTCTTCAAATTCTTTCATTTCTTCATTTTCTTTCCGTTCTTCTTTTAGTTTCATTTATTCTTTTTCTTTCATTTCTTCGTTTTCTTTTATCTATTTTTTCATTTCTTCTTTTTCTTTTATTTCCTCATTTTCTTTCCTCATTTTCTTTCCTTTCTCTTCTATTATTTCTTTGTTTCGTTTAATTTCTTTCACTTTCATTTCGTCATTTTCTTTCATTTATTCTTTTTCTTTCATTTATTCACTTTCTTTCATTTCTTCATTTAGTTTAATTTTTTCTTTTTTTCATTTCTTCATTTTCTTTCCTTTCCTCTTTTAGTTTAAATTCTTCTTTTTCTTTCATTTCTTCATATTCTTTCCCTTTCTTCTTTTTCTTTCATTTCTTCTTTTTTCTTTTATCAATTTTCCTTCTTCTCTTTCTTTTATTTCCTCATTTTCTTTCCTTTCTCTTCTTATTTCATTTCTTCATTTTCTTTCATTTCTTTCACTTTCATTTATTCTTTTTCTTACACGTCTTCCTTTTTTCCGTTCTTCTTTTCTTTTATTACTTCATTTTCTTTCCTATCTTCATTTTCTTTCATTTCTTCCTTTTTCTTTCCTTTCTTCATTTTCTTTCCTTTCCTCTTTTTTAATTTATTCTTTTTCTTTTATTTCTTCATTTTCTTTTCTTTTCTTCATTTTCTTTCCTTTCTTCTTTTTTTATTTATTCTTTTTCTTTTATTTCTTCATTTTATTTGCTTTCTTCTTTTACTTTCATTTCTTCTTTTTTCTTTCATTTCGTTATTTTCTTTTCCCATGTTGTTTTCTTTGTTGCTTTTGGTTTCTCTTTCTCCTTCTATTTTGTGTTTTGAAGTAGTTTTTGTTTTCGATTTCTTATTGAAAAATTTCTTCTTTTTTCACATTTTTCTTGTTCCTTCCAATTCCTTTCTTTTTTCTTCGTTTTCTTCTTGTCATCTATTTTCTTTTTTCTATTTTTTCTCTCATTTTTAAACCACTCTTTTCCTTTTCTTCTCTGTTTTCTAAGTTAAATCTATTTCTGTTCTTTGTTTCTTTAATACTTTGTCTTTCCCTCGCTCATTTTCTTCCTTTTCTCTGTTTTCATGATTTTTCTCCCTAGCTTCGTTCTTCTTTTCTTCATCTTTTCCTCTTCCTCTTAATTCTTTTGTTTTCCGTCATTTTTCTTTTTCTATCATACCTATCGTGAAAATAGTGTTCTTTCGTCCATTATATTTAGTCACCTCTTTCTGTCATCGTCGGATGTCTTCTAGACTTTTCTCCTCCTCCTCCTCTCTTCTTCCTTCTCCTCTTCTTTTTCTTCTTCGTTAATGTCGTTACTGTCGTTTTCTGATCTGTCATTTTTCTCTTCATTGAGTTCATCATATTTTTCTATTTCACTTTCTTCGTCGTCGTCATTTTTTCTTCATCGTCTTTGTCTTCTTTTCCTTCTCCAACTTCTTCTTTTCTTGGTCGTCGTCTTCTTCCGCGTTTTTTTATCTTTTTCCTCTTTTTCTCTCTTTTCGTTGTTTTCTTATTCTTCTCTTCTCTCTTTATTCTACTTCTTTTCTCCTCTCCTCTTCTTCTTCATCGTCGATTCGACTTTACCATCATAAATATGATTATTTGCTCTTACCCGTACAAATCCCACCTTCCAGTTATCTATCATTTTCCTCAGAACTTTTCGAAACTTCACATACTTCTTCCACTGATGCTACAAAAACTTGGCAAAATCTTTTTCCATATACATCAAGATATGCCTCTACAGTACACAGTACACCATTGCTATCATTTGTCTTGCACTTAGCAGTTTCTCAAAACAAAAAAATTTGAAAATTTCCAAGCAAAGAAAATATTCAAATATTCCAAGGCCACAAATTTACATTCAATCCACAATGCTCATTAACATAGGAGCATGCTCATTGTTCTTAGTGAAATAATAGCTTTTGTGTCTTTTTGCCTCGATGGTCGTGAACCCCACAATTGGTTAAAATATTTTCTGGGAAGTATTTTTCAGAAATAATCAGAGGTACGAATATAAAACTCATAAGACAGGTAGCATTATGAAATATAGGTACAGTTATGAAATTCATAAGGTCGATACCATTACGAAACCCTTAGGACAGATACTATTATAAAACTCATAAAATCGGTACCAATATAAAATTTATGGCAGATGCCGTTATTCATATGACAGGTACATTCATAAAACATATACCGTTATAAAATTTATAACATAGATGCCATTACAAAATCTGTAGGATATGAACCATTATAAAACCCATATCAGAAGTAAGATTGTAAATCTCATATGACAAGTAAGAATATATATATATATATATATATATATATATATATATATATACATATATATATATATATTAATGCATATTATATATATATATACATATATTAATGCATATTTTATATATATATATATATATTAATGCATATTATATATATATATATTAATGCATATTATATATATATATATATATAAATGCATATTATATATATATATATATATATTGTATATTATTAATATATATTAATATATGTATTATTCTATATTACATCATATTATATTATAAAGCTCTTATCTCAAGCAAGATTATAAAGCTCATGTAACGTATAAGATTATATATAAAGCCCATATATTATATTATAAATTATATTTTTAATAAATTTGTTAAAATTTTAATATTATTTTGATATTTTTAATATTGAGCACTATATATAAAATATCTGCTGTTTCTTAGATCTTAAATCTTCTATTATATATTAATATATAATATATACTAGCCTAGAAGCCGCCCTTCGGGCGAACTTTAAGCTACATCCTACGGGGGGCTTTTAGGCCTTTGGCCTTGTACCTTCAGCGTCTTATATACGTAAAAGTTGTAATAATTTTTTAAAAAACCTTTCACTCTGTTCGATATTTAAATTTAACTTTAAATGAGTTATTTATTTAATTTTTAATCACGTGTAAATACAGTAGTTACTACTTGGTACTTCAGGTTGTTTATGATTCGCTAAGATCAAAATCGGACAGACGGACGGATACACGTACACTGCGCTTCATTTATACAGATATATTATATTATATTATATTATATTATATTATATTATATTATATTATAAAATATATCACAACACAGGTAAAATTTTTAAGGCCCCTTTAATTATGAAATGACCATAGGTGTAGATATGGGACGAGGACAAAAATTGCCCTGTTCCTGCAACGACTGTTACGGTGGCGTCGGTATCCGGTAACCTTCCCTAATTAGTGCCACTAGGGAGATGCTGCCGAATGGTTTGAAACGCCGGCATTAAACAAACCTCATAGCTTTTCCATGAACTTCCCAAAAGCAAAAAAACAGCAGAGAAATGAAGAAGTGATAATAAAGGGTAAGGAGGAAAGAGAGTCTGGAGAATCTGACACTCACATGATACATTAAATGCAATAGAAACGGAAATAGCGAGTAACTAAATTAATGAGTGTGTGTAACTGAATGGCCGTCAGAATCGAAAAAATATTATTTTTTTATCGCTCTAGCAAGTAGGGACCTGTTCATATCGATAAAGTGTAAAATCGATCTCCAACTTTTTACTTATTTTATTTTACTTGCTGTTGTTTCGTTTCGGTTTTTAATGCCATATCATTTCAGAGTCGAAACGATTACGGCTCTCCCCAAATTTCTTTCTTCACTATACCTGAGTTGCCTTGGCTTCTTTGAAAAGACAGTGAAGTAGTCTCCCATTACCTATTCCACTGTTTCATATTCAGAGTTGTCCTTTTTTCTTTTTCTTTTTTTTAGATTGCAATACAAAACTAAGAAACCATAGTCTCGCCTCTGGAGAAAGCAATTCATGCTTTTCAGACATTAGTGAACGCATCAGGCTATGCTGAGATCTGAACTCGATTCGTCGGTTCCACTTTCCGCGCCAGTAACCACGGCAGTCAGTAAGTCCGCACATTGTTCCGGTTAACAATTTTTTATTAATAATTCAGCCGTTTTGTAAATATTGATTACTGGGTTCGTGGATTCTACTATTGCAACCAATCACTTTCCGAGAATCTCGCGTGTCTTGGTTTCGCGCCACTTGGCCATCTGCCCAGGATTGCTCAATTCAGGATACAGATAAATAAATCAGCTGCAAGATTTACTTCGGTTATTCGATTAATATCGATTTCCTGGAATAATCAATCAATTCCGACTCCAACGCCCTACTCCTTTACTTCATAATCGGCTACTCTGCTTACTGGCATTTTTCTTCCAAACTTTGTTTCCTCTTCAGGCATACGAGTGTGAGAAGCAGAGAGGGTAAGTCTCTTCCTTTTTCAGATTTAGCATAGTTTTTCCCTTATTATTCTTTTTAGTACACTTTATGCAGCAGTCGAAAGGAACTATTGTGAATGAAACTACGAGCTACGAGGTTGTACGGATACTATCCAGCCATTTTAAATATCTCACGAACTGGTGTTGTGGTCATGGTATGATTTTATAATTAACCAGATGAGCATGCGTGAATAGACACTCTCCCTTGGAGACACCAGATTAAGTTTATTAGCATCACATTATGTTTGTAATTTGGGTATTCATCTGTGGCATCTATTTGAATTCTTCAAGACGGTTTTCAAGGATGATAAGTAAAGACTTTCGAAGATTATATAAAAAGGTTTTCGTAAATGATACAAAAAAGGCTTTCCAGGATGATTTCAAGAAGGCTTTCGAAAGTGAATCAAGAAGGCTTTCGAGCATGATACAAAACTGCTTTCCAGGATGATTGAAGAAGGCTTTCGAGTGTGAATCAAGAAGGCTTTCGAGAATCATTCAAGAAGGCTTTCGAAAATGATACAAATAGACGTTCTAGGATGAATCAAGAAAGCTTTCGAGCATGATTCAAGAAGGCTTTCGACAATGATATAAAAATGCTTTCCATGATGATTCAAGAGGTCTTTCGAAAATGATTCAAGAAGTCTTTCGAGAATCATACAAAAAGTATTTGAATGAAGAAGGCTTTCGAGAATGATTCAAGAATGCCTTCAAGAATCGTACAAAAAGGCTTTCCAGGATGATTCAAGAAGGTTTTCGAGAAGGATACAAAAAGCCTTTACAGAAAGGCGTTTGTTGATAATTGAACTGAGATCAGATATTTTTACATTGCCTGGAATTCTTTGAACGTCACAGAAGTTATGGAAGGTCATCAAGAAGCTAAACAGAAGAGATTTCTAGGCGGTTATTGATACTCTAATAACTAGAAGACGATCTAGTCATTCCAGACAATTGTCCTGAATGTATTCAGCCATTTTGAAAAACACCTCTGCCCATTCTTCAGGTCTCGTAAAGGAATGGGGCGGAGTCAAAACATCGCATCATACCGGTATATCATGTTATAGACTCGCTATTGAAAGGAAGGATATTTCAGACCATCGACAAGATTAAGACGAACGCAGTTCTAAAGGGAATACTATGAAGATGATTATGGTGTCATTACCACAGGAAGACGACGTAAATAGTTGATTTCTTTCTGATAGACATCATATACCTTTTTAAATGGCGAAATCGCTTCGCTAACAGAACTTCATGAGGCATTAACTTATCAATTCCTTGAATAATAAGATCCTTATATTCCAGTTGTTGTCAAATAGAAGAAATATGCCAAGCACTTTCGACAATTTCAAATTGTTATCGTCAGGGCATAATTTTCTCATATATAGGCAAATACTAAGACCAATGATGTGTAGAACAACTCGCATATAAGGATCTTATTATTCAAGGAATTGATAGTAAGTTAATGTCTCAGCTAGTTCTGTTAACGAAGTGATTTTGTCATTAATTATATTTTATTTCTTTGTATAAATTGTTTCTTTGTTAGGAATAACTTTCTAAGAAATTTACTTAATTTATAAGTGCGGACAATCTTAATATTTTGAGTTGTTAAGGTTAAGGAAAATTCAATCTATTTTCATTAGGGGCTGGTTGGTTTTAATTTCCCTTTAGTTTCAGTTTTGAAACATAGAACTTTCTCTGTCGCGATGGAATCATATTTTTTTAAAATAATATATAATTATATATTTATATATATGAAGAAATATAGTCTTAAGATGTGCTATATTTATGAGGTAAAGTGCTCAATATCAGAGATAGAGCGTGTGTAAATATAAAAGTGAACATAGAAGTCAATACTTAGAGGCGACAGTCTGTTTCGTGCTAGATGCAATCGTCAGGCCACGACGATTGCATCTAGCATGAAACAGACTGTCGCCTCTAAGTGTTGACTTCTATGTTCACTTTTATATTTATATATATATATATATATATATATATATATATATATATATATATATATATATATAATGATATGAAACAATAAAAAACAGCAATGCAATGTGCGTCTTAAGCAAAGAAGAGAACTGTAACATAGATATAAAGCAAGATAAGCGAGAGATACGTGAACCAAATGCATCGTCTCTCTAGTAATAACATTATGACATACTTTTAGGACACTGATGCTTTAAACATGTAGAGGTAAGAGCATAAAAATAAATGTAATATGGATTACAGTAAAGTAGCCTAAAACTTTTCAGGGTACCATGGTACATTTGTTTTGTTTTTTAGTCTGGATCAAGAATTTTCTCGTATCATCACGGTAGTGAAATGTAATCGTTTTCCCTTTAGCAGAGATATGCAATATATATAATACCACATGAAAATATTGGACTTACATTCATAACACGTTGAAACACCGGTTCTCATACGATCAACGAAGTTAAGCAATGTCGAGCCTGGTCAGTACCTAGATGGTGACCGTTTGGGTATGAAAGTTACCAATCCACCTCTTCTCAAGAAATACTTACACTCAAAAATGTTTTCTGGCTTTAAATAACCTGTTTGGTGAACCGTAAAAATAAACAAATCAATCAATCAATAATGCTAAACATTCAAAACCAAAAAAGAATTTACACGACAAAGACAATCAAGGAAAACACTGCTGATAACGTTTTTAAAAATGGGTTAATTAAAATAAAAAGAGACCTCCTTTCAAAGATTTGGTCAGTAGTAAAACGGCTGATGAGTGTACTCGCCCGAATGTTATGATAAAAAATAAATTAAAAATGGTATAATCAAGATAATTCGCCAAATAATAAAAGATCTATTGTATTTTTTCTACGAAATACTTTATTTTATTTTATTTTATTTTATTTGAGCACATGCAGGCCGGGTAACTTTAAGGGTTAAAAAAAAGAATGAAAATCGATATATAAACACGTCTGTAGCTGGTTTTCCAACGTTATGTTCTGGAGGTGTTTATTTGAGGAAAACGTTATACACGTCTCCGCCGAGAAATGGGGTAAAATATAATCAGATGCACACTTTCTAGGTTCAGGCTTTGAATGTGAAATATTTCTTGTTATGGACGTAATTAAATTTTCAGTTTCATACGTAGTAAAACTTGTTGACGCTTTATGTTTTTGCTCTATTCGATCGAAAATATTGAATATTTACAGCCGATCCCCGAAGCAAGGCATTGTGATTACGTTGCATCTTTGTTATAAAAAATGGTATAATCAAGATAATTCGCCAAATAATAAAAGATCTATTGTATTTTTTCTACGAAATACTTTTTTTTTTTTTTTGAGCACATGCAGGCCGGGTAACTTTCTCAGTGTATAGAACTCTCACGGCATAAAAAATTTCTCAGGGCATAGAACATTTTCAGCATATAGAACATCATCGGCGTATAAAACTTTCCCAGCGTCCGGAACTTTCTCAGCATCTAGAACTTTTTCCTCGTATAGAACTTTTTTCTGCGTATAGAACTTTTTTCGCGTATATATCTTTCTCGGCATCTAAAATTTTGTCAGCGTATAGAAATTTTTCAACGTATACAACTTTCTCAGCGAATAGAACTTTTATCCACATCGAGAAATGTAATTATCTCACTGAAGAGTTTGATGCGAGTTTCATTGTGTATAAATTGATATCTCTTCGTTTCCGGTTTTTCTTCAGAGTTAGGAAATCAAAGAAAACTTTTACTTATAATATCTATAGATTCTGTTTCAACTTACGTGTATGCAGATGTGTGTGTGCGTGTGTGAAAAGCGAAAATTAACGTGAGATAATACAATTGTTCACATGGAAATTTTCCAATTTCTAAGAAAGCAATTACCTTAGCAGACAGACTCGACTAAGCTCCGACTTCTTTTTGGTCAATCCTTTTGTGGACAACGTAATGGGGGAAAATGGAGATAAAAGATATTTAAATAAAACACAGCCCAATGCATTAGTGCTTCCTCCTTTTATCCCTTGTCCCTATTATGCATAATTTTCGTTTTTATTACTTCTTAATCTATTCAGTTGTTTTCTCCTTAAAGGAAAGTTTACAATCCCAATACACACACGCAATACGCATGCGCGCGTCAAGCGAGACGCCCAGCAAAACGATTTCGTCATGTGTATGACAACTTTTACATTTATCTTACCACTCATCAAATCGGTGATCGGCTTGTGTCGTCTGCCGCTGATGTTTGTATAAGAAAATAATCTTGGCTTTTTGGTTCAATTTTGTTTTTTGTATCTTTTGTTCTTTTAGGAAGATTTATTTTACGGGTTGAATTCGTTTCTTAATAGACCACTTTGTCACACTTTTGGTAAAAAAAAAAAAATTTTTAAAATCGCAGTGATTTTCTTGTCACTCGGTTTTTCGTTTATTTATTATTTAGTTATTCCCTTGTTTATTTATTCTTTTACCGTTTCTTAATGAATTATGGAAATATTCGAAAAGTTTCTTTTATATTTCTCTTTCGATTTTTGGGTGGAATAAATTCGACTTTGGAGGAAATAGTTTTGACTTTGGGTGGAATAGTTTTGTAAACACAAACTTGTGTTGAGGGTTTGACTACGTTTGCTAAATTTGGCAAACATGCACGAAAAGAAAAAAGATAAGTAAAATGAAATTAGTCAGCCAGTTAATTGCCATACGTGATAGACGCTTGAGTGATTGTCTCTTTCGATTCATGACTGACATGGCAGAAGTTTTTCCCGCAGTAGGTTGCTATTTCTTTCTGCGATAAACCTTTTGCCAACCAAAGCTATAGTTCCCAGTCTGTCCTTCTAATCAGCCCATAGCTGGTGGGAGAAGAGACGTTCATACCTTTGCCATGGGCATTTGCACGTAAGTGAACGTAACGAACCCGACTAAGATTCGAACTCGCATTTACCGATTTCTCGTTCCGAAGCGATTATCCATCACATCACAACGAACATGAAATAAAATAAATAAAACAATGAAATTAAGAAAGTCGGCGTTGTATTATGGATTTCAAAATGAAATTAACAAAGCCGAAATACAACGTCGACGAACAAGAGAAAGGGAATTGCAAAGACGATGAAAAAAACGAAGAAAACAAGAAAGCCATACAGGAAAAACATACGATAAAAAGATAGTAAAAAATAGATAGCGAAGAAGAAACAAGAAAAATAGAATAAAGAATAAAAGAATTGTTAAAAGAAGTTAAGTGTAAATGGACGAATGAAAATGAATAAACGGACGAGAAAATGTTACAATGGAAGATGAATAAAAAGTAATACATGAAACATAATCAGATGGAGATAGAAAGTTTGAAAACGATAATGAAAGAAAAAAAATCAATGACTGAATCAGTTAAGGAAAAGAAAGATTGAAAGACAGAAAGTAAACGAATAAATAGATTACTGTAAGGAAGCAACCATATTCAATAAAAATGAGAGTAAAACATGAAAAATGAAATAAAAGATGCGAAAAAGACAAAAAAGAGAATGGAAAGGAAGAGAGAACAAAGCTGGCCTGTTATTCCTCTCTCTTCAGGGCTCAATCGAAGAAAAAATAGTTGCGCACATAACTAGAAAACGAAATAATAAGGATAGTCGAGGCTATCCCTCGAGGTCGAGGATGATGATCTTATTTTGTTTGCCTCAGTCAGTTGGGTTTGTGGACTCTGACATGGCTAATGAGATTGATGTTTTACTTGAAATGTCCTTCGACAATGAGGACAGGTCGTTCCGAATGGTGGATTAGGCTTTCTTTTCGACTTCTTTTTTCTTTTAATTCGGCTGATCGTTTGGATTCGAAAAGCGTAGTTCCGTCTGTGACAATGGATCTCTGTCCATTGCACTAGATTCCCAACTGATTTTCTTGGATTTCTTCATGTCTTGCTTTAGAACGTCCTTAAACCAATACTTTTGACCTCTTCTCATTTCCGATTTCCCCTTCTTTAAGTTGGGGGCAAAAAATGTGCTTTGATAGCCGGTTGTCATCCATTCGCACCTGATATTCACTCCATCGACATTGATTTTTTTTCTATGACGATGATCTCAATACTGGTTATTTTAGTTTCTTCCAATCCGCTGATGTTGGCTCTTCAGTCTTCCCAACTGATGTTCAAGAAACTTTATAGACAGCGCTAGTGAATTTCTTTTCAATGAGAATTGTATATACGTTCACATAAATGAAATACTACTATTCTTCTTTTATCTGCTTCATCCCTTCAGACCAATAAGCGATCATGACCCTCCAACACTTTCTATTTCGTGTTGCTGCCTTTGCTAGGGTTCCACCTCCCGTTCCGTCATCCATTCACACAACCTCGTCACGTATGTGGCTTGTAGTTTCCCCCTATCTCGCGTATCACCATTATGCCCCGTGAGGGTTAAATTTTCCAAACCCCCCATCCTCATTATGTGCCCAATGCCTTTCAGCCCTTTTCCTGATTTTGAGTAGAAGTGTTCATTCTGCTGCCATTTTCTTTAAGACTTCCTTCTTGCTTACTCGGTCCGTTCAAGAAATTCTCAGTATCCTTCTGTATATGTCTGCTGCTTTTTTTCTATATGTATATAAAAATCATAAGCTTTACGTTAAGACCACTTAAATATCCTTTTTGTTTGCACAGAGAATGCTGCGCAGGTTTAATTAATATGGTCTCCAAAACATTCGAGTGGAGGTCTGTGTATTCAATGTCGGAGCTAAACACTTTATAGACAAAGACAGTGTGCACATTCAAGATATTTAGTGCTATCTTCAGACCCGGGCTGAATAGTGTATTAAAACATGAAACTGACACTCACGATGCAATGTTGATTCCTATGACCACACTATATATAAAGAGTAACGGATCATTGTTTTATTAACTCTCATTTGCATTTATATTTGGACTTGGCTTAAGAAAAACTTGCTAAATTTTTATTTGCCTTCTCGTCTGTTGGTTTGTCTTTATTTAGACCGATTGAAAAGAATTTTCTTTAAGCAAAGGCAAACGTAAAAAACACGACGGTGTCTGACTCCAAAGTTCTTCTTCCTTTCCAAGATATGGCAGAGTTTGAAAAAATAACAGAAATCTGTGTAAAAAGAATAAAAAAGAAACACGACGTAAAATCCTAAAACTGCGACATATCTCGCTTTCTAGACGTGAGATAATTTTTCTTTTTAAATATTTCATCCAAAGTAAGACAATAAAGTCACTAAGATGCAAGGGGTTACTGAGTTTAAGTAAACATAAGAAAAAAAAAGAGATAAAATAATAGAAGAGGAATTAAGAAGGCCGAAGATAACAATTGACATAGCATTTAAAGTTTTGAAGATCAAAATTGACTGGAAAGCGAAAATCCGGACAAGTGTTCCACAAGCGAAAAATGCGAGAAAAAGAAATGATTAGCAGAGAATTTACTTACGGTTACATCTAGCCATGTCATTTCAGTTTGGGGGAGATTCTACGTTTGGTGATAGCAAATGTGTAAAAATCGCAGATAATTAATTAATGTGTGAAGATCGCACAGAAAAAAAAATTATTCTCAGTCGGATGAGCACATCACGTGAGAGAGAGTAAAAATATCCTCGCCTTTTGAGTTCCGACATGAAGCGACACTTGTCTTTTGACGAAGTGACAGCAATTTGATTATGAGAAACATTTACGATGAGATTATAGAAAATAGGACAGGAATTTACGAAGGAATTTTTACTCTGTTTAATCTCGTAGCATTAGACAAAGTAGAAATAAAAACAGCTGCGTCATTCCAACTAGCTATTTCATTCTTTTTTTTATTATTATTACCACGACGTTTCAACATTTATTCAATGTTTGCCTTCAAATTGTTAAGTTATTGGAGAATTTTTTTTCTCTTATGAATTTGGAAAGGTTCTGGTAAGCAGCGATAATTCACGAATCATTTGTTTTCACTATCTCAGAATTTGCAGGACATATTGAAAGCAATGGAAACTGAGATGAACAGTGTGCAACCCCCAAAATGGTATGGTAATGGTAATATTAGTCTTTTTTTTATAAGGAATTATTCGGCTCGGCAGTCATTGACGAGCAGCCAGTGCTTCTGTCGTTTGAAATTTATAAAACCTTTCTTTTAAAACAATTTTTCAGGATAACATTTATTTTCATATCTAGTAGCTGTTATCGTTCTTTTTGGTATCTTTTCTTTTATTTGTAGTAATGTTAACGATCAGAACTGGGTATGACAATAAACTGCATCCGGCAACAAGGCCCCTGATAAGGTTGGAGGTATTTAGAAGCGTGGAACCCTCTCTTAATTGCTGTTGTTCTCAGGTCCACCATGACTCGGCGTGGCAACACCTGTTAGGGCCCCACTTATCGGTAAATAGTGACCCCCCACCAAATAAAATACTATAAAATATATATATATATTTATAATATAAATACCAGCAATATATATTTTTATATAATAAAGAAAAACGACCAATATTTTTATCTGTAGTTGAAGGAATACAATTTCATTCAAAATATGTTTCGTTGAAAATATACAATTGTGTTAAAACTATTTAAATTTCGGCGTTAAATAACTCATAGTACAGTGTAACCCGGATATAAGAGAGTTGTCGGGATCGGATAAGAAGTATCTTATATCCGGGTTTCTCTTATATCCGGGTTACACTGTAGTTGATATGCCGCGAAATAAAATCAAACAAAAAAAAACGCCAAAATCTTGGTTGTGTGATTATTACCTTTTTGGGGTTAGTTATGATGATATTGTCGGTGTTGAAAGTCCTCAAATCATGTGGTTTCTGATCTTCGGTACAGTTCTTTGTTTCTTTCGCGCCAGTCCGCAAGCTTCGTAGAAGGATGATCGTCGCTAAGAGCTACAGACTTAATACGCTCGAAGCAATTTTTAACCATTAATTTACAGAAGCGGTTGTATACAATTGAAAGTTTACTAAACGAGTTTTGTACTAAGCATTACGTCCACATGGTAACCTCGACGGCAGAACAGTGATTAGAAAGGAATAGTAAAAAATCAAAACTTTTACAATTTGCAAATAATTCTCGAAGACATTTTTCGCAAAGCCTTCTTCTCAGCCTTGACAGAGTTCAAATGCGTTTACGTAGCCCTGCGAGTAATAAATTTATTTCAACCCTACAACTACTTTCTCGCAAACAAAACGTCTCAAAATATTTCTATTCTATCGTTATTTCCATGGCAGATGTTCTGACGAGCTATATTCCTTAGTCCTACCAGACTCGCCACGCCACGTATACATGATCGAATGATCCTCATTCCTTTTGTAATGATGTTTCCCTCAGACAGCTTTTTCCAAGGACCACTACTTAAAAGAGTAGATTCAGGTATGGTTGCTTTCCCCCCTTTTATCCACTGGGCCATGTGACAAGGCGTTTTTTATATCCGGTTACTAGACTCAACGAGGCTACAGCAGTGGTGAACCAAACTTGGAGAGATGAGTTAAAGGGAAATAATTGAGAAATCCGGAGATGGCACGGCACGTGGAACTAGAACAATCTACCCCGGTAGACGAAATAAAGAGCTCGGTTCGAAATTCCAATCACCTGAAGAATGCCGGAGCGTACAACGGCCGAAACGTTGTGAATATGACAATGAAGATGGGGATAACAGTTCGGAAAATGTAAATAATGTAAATGAAATGGAGATCCGCTTAACGAGAAATAATTTCACTGTTTGTGTGACAACAACCGCTTGGTAATCGGAAAATTGTACAGTGTAACCCGGATATAAGAGACCCTGATATAAGAGAAACCCGGATATAAGAGAGATTTTATCTGGTCCCAAATTAGAGCCTGTGTTAATGTATATAAATTAGACCAAACTCGGATATAAGAGAACCCCGGATATAAGACACTTCTTCTCCGGTCCCGACAACTCTCTTATATCCGTGTTACACTGTACTAGCTTAAATCTGCGGACCTTTGCATTTTCTAATTCTTTCTGTAATTAACCTGAATATAATTTCTAATAAATGTCATTTTTTTTTTTGTTGTTGCTTTCTTTTTAATTTTATCATCTTCCCGGTCTTTTTTTTTTTTTCTTGCTTTAAATGGAGAATGAATTTAGATTTCTTTTTCATTTTATCATCTTCCCGTCAGCAAAACAACGATTACCGAAGCAGTTCTTCCTTAAAAAGGCGGTCATGTCGGATGTCAAATTCATGCTGCACAGTGTTAAAATCTGATTTGGTTTTTGATTTTTTTTACCTGAAGACAAAAATAAATTTGTAAAGCTTATCCTGACAACAATAAGCAGCTAAAATAAAAAAAGCGATAATTTACCCGATGGGTGAAACAGTTTTCAGTCAGAAGAGTAACAAAGAGGTGGGGAGATATCCCTCGCATGTCAAATGCTGTGTTCCTTTTTCCGTGATGAAATATATCATTTTCTTTTATCCTTTTCTTAAAAAGTTACATTTCAGCCAAACTTTCCCTTATACACTTAAAAACCTACAGATACAACAGACATTTCCTCATACGCTTAAAAAAAAAAAAAGTCTCAATGTCTTATCTTCCGTGCGAAAGGATGCGTGCGAATGCTGTATTTATTATTATTATTATTATTATTATTATTATTATTATTATTATTATTATTATTATTATTATTATTATCATCATCATCATCATCATCATCATCATCATCATCATCATCATCATCACCACTACTACTACTACTACTACTACTACTACTACTACTACTACTATTATTATTATTATTATTATTATTATTATTATTATTATTATTATTACTACTACTACTACTATTACTATTATTATTATTATTATTATTATAAGTTTTAGGGGAATTTCGACTTCTTCAATACGCCGGTTCCATTTTCAGGATATCGATTTTGGTTTAGCGGCAGTCATTGAGGAATCGTAGAGCTGAGTTCGAATTCCAGTCAAATGCATTACATGCACTTACGTGCATATTACCCTTGGGAAAGGCAAGAATCCTCTTCTCCTCCACCTCTCCCAGCTATGGGTAAATAGCAGGACAGACCGAGTTCTATAGCTTAGGATGGCAACTGGTCTAACGCAGGAAGAAATGGCAACGTACTGCAGGATAAAATCCACCTCAACAGTCATGTATCGAAAGATACATGATCGCCTACGCGTGTATCACGCAAGGCACATAACTGACTAACTATTTTGTTTTACGGCATATCAACCTCAATGGGTTATTCAATGCCGACAAGATTTTTAGGATAGGTCCGTATGAATAGAATATATATTCTTTGTAAGAAATCAGTTTGTAAATCAGCTACCATTGACGTATTTTTGTAAAAAAAAGGTTTTTGTCAAGAGTCAAATATATCGCTGGAATTTTTTTAAGTGTATTGCTGATAATAATTTTGTTATATATATACATATACATATATATATATATTGCTGGTAATATTTTTGCTATAAAAATCTTTTATATTTTCATGGTGTTTTGAGAAACTTCCCGATCAGACGTCTTTCTGCCGGATGTAATTTATCGTCATAACCAGGACCGTTGGTGACCATGGCTCTCTACAATGTCCAGTCTTTGCAGCTTTAAATAAATTTTATCTTTTTATTATCTTTCCTAAAACTTGTTCCCCTATTCATGTTAAGGAGTGAATAGTACAAACCCGGTGGCTATATGAACTAGTTCATTATTTTAATGGGCTCCAGGTCAGAGGTAAGACCTGTAGCCATTCCAAGTCAGGCAATTTACTGTCAGGCTCGTGACCGGCTTGTCGAACTCTCTGCCCTCGGGCGAAGCGAAACGCAGACAAGATTATGTCTACCGGCAGAGTCTTGTCTGGAGAGGTAGACAAAGCTGACCCAGTGTTTGCGGAGTCCAAGGGGAATTTCATGTGAGTGGAGATGCCTGAGAAAAACAGAAAAATACTGTCTCGAGCCTGCTTTGGATAAATTTTGACCATTGGGTCAAGTGGATATGTTTGGGTTACCCACAATAATGCCTAACTTGTATCATGTCGAATCCCAGTGGTTGTCGGGAGGGGGGTATATAATTAGTCATTTTTTGTCAAGTGTCAAGACTTCTGTCTTCGGGCAAAAGGTGACTCAGTCTTCAGAGAGAGACACGGGTGAGAAAACATTCACGTCACATACACGAGTCCGTTTTTGCGGGTGCTGAGTAAATTTTGACCATTAGGCCGAGTGGACAAGCACGTGTTCTCTACAATAATTCCAACTGTGTTACATCTCATCCCAATGGGGGAACTGGGTAAATACCTAATTGTTTCAAGCCGAGCATTTCTCTGTTTGGCATATGACTGGCAAGACGTCTGTCTTCGGTCAGATGATAACTTAATCGTGGTTCTGTCTTCGAACTTGTCTGTTTTTCGCAGACAAGTAAATACCAGGTCGTTTCGAATCAGGCCGTACCTGCGCTCACATATTTGGGGGCTGGATAAATTTTATCCATTCGCCCGAGTAGACTCATTCGGGTTCTTCCACAATAATCCAGAATTGTATCACATCTGATCCCAGTTGGGGGAGACTAGGTAAATACCTAGTCGTTTCGAACTTTGCAGTTCGTTGTCTTGCTTGCGGCTAACAGGACCTCTGTCTCCAGGTAGAGAATGACTCAGCTGGGGTTCTGTATGCGGATAGAGAGAGACTCGGCTGGGTAGAACAGACAAGCAAAATGTTCTTCCCCCGCCTTTGCAGGGAATGGAAATTTTTTTGGACCAGCGGCCCGAGTGTACGTACTCGGGTTCCCCATTTTAAATTTGATCTTGTGTTACATTTTGTCTAAATTGGGAACATGGGTAATTACCTAGCATTTTGAAGTCAGTCTTCAGGCCGTCAGGCGTCACGGAAAGTAACCGAAGTTTTGCGTATAGAGAATCCTTAAACCAATTACAGTGTAACCCGGATATAAGAGAGTTGTCGGGACCGGAGAAGAAGTCTCTTATATCCGGGTTTCTCTTATATCCGGGTTTGGTCTATTATATATACATTAACACAGGCTCTAATTTGGGACCAGATAAACTCTCTCTTATATCCGGGTTACACTGTACTTTATATAATTAAGTGTATGTTATAACAATACCCACGGAATAGCGGTGTTTTAATAATCCATTTACTCCAGCTCTCTAATTAGGTTTTGCGTTGTTTTCCTCTGTCCTGTGAGTATCAAATTTTTCAAGTTCTCTTATTATGTCAACTGTCACTTCCTGAGATGACTTACTACTACATACATGACGCTGAAACACCGGTTTCTGTATGATCACCGAAGTTGAGCCTGGTCAGTACCGAAATAGGTGACTGCTTGGGAATATGAGGTGCTGTAAGCTACGATTTGCAAGTGGTGTAATGGATAATTGCAAGGAATTGTTAATCGGAGAGCCGAGTTCAAATTCCCGTTGGGTTCGTTATATTCACTTACGTGCCAATAACGTGAGGAATGGTATGAATTCACCGCTTCTCCACCCAGCCATGGGTTAATGAGTAAGGATTGTACCACTAAACCGTTATTATCTCAAAAAATCTTTCAGTCTAAATCTATTTTCGAGCTTTAAATAATATGCAAAGTGTTGATAAGCCGTAAAAAATAAATCAATCTCAACAACGTCTCTTCCTGATGCTAAGTATGTTTACCTTTTTTTCTATTTTCTTTAAAGTTTTAAGTTGCTCACATGTTCGGTCTATGGTATTCTCAGCATCCTTCTGTGGAACCACATTTCAGATTCTTCACTTCTCTTTTTAGTCTGGTTTGGTTTATTTTGTTTTACGGCATATCAAACCTCAATGAGTTATTTTAGGGTTTTATTTTAAGATTTTTAAGATAGATTCGTATGAATAGAATATGTAAGAAATCAGTTTGTAGATCAGGTTTCATTAACGTATTTTTGTAAAGAGGGTTTTCAGTCAAATATATTGCTGGCAATATTTATTTTCAAAAATATATCGCCTGTATTTTTACTATAAAAATCTATTTTTATACTTTAATAGTGTTTTGATCCCATTTACCCATAGCTGGGACCCTAACAGGTGCTACCACACCGATTCAGGGTGGAACTAGGAACAACAGCAATTAAGAAGTGGTTCCACGCTCCTCAAAACCTCCTAATCAGATGCCTTGCTGCCGGATGTAGTTTATTGTCATACAGAGGACCACTTCTTCGTGCGTGAGTAGATTGTCCAGCAATATAGGAGATAGTAGATAGTATTATATTTCAAACCAATAAATAAATTACTTAAATACTGAAAAAAAATCTGTTCTTGGAATCATAATTTGGCAAAAAAAGTAGAAAAACAAATGAAAAAAATAATTCTCTAGTTCTTATCTTTCTGTTAGGATGCGTGCAAACTCTGATTTTTTTAATGCTTTTTGCAGATTTTCGACACCGATCAAAAATGTACTTTTTTTAATGATATCTTGCAGACGATTTAAGTTTTCGTTTCACAAAAAACGAAAAAATTCATTAAATAAAATATCCCAATAAAATCAATAGAAAGGCTACTCGACAAACGAGGCAACCCGTCCTGATCAAATATCTAAGATCTGGAATTGAAATCAAAATAGTGATGACGCATAATTCATCGTCAGAGTTCAGAATGTAGAATTAATAAATTCCAAAGACTGCAAATACATCGGCTTATGCAGTTGTTATAAGA
>OZ038492.1:30607561-30787561 GCA_964036315.1 Acanthosepion esculentum | reverse complement strand
ATTTATTCCTCACTGGAAGTAACTCATGGGTTACTTGAATTAATATATTATTACAAAAGGGATTCGACTGGTGAAGTGAATCCACAATGCATTCGCGATTCTTCGATCAATCATCACGTCTTGTATATTTTTTTAATTTTTGTCTTTCTATAGATTTCTCTTATTAACCGTCTTCGCTGACATCCTATTTGTTAAGCCTCCTAATTCCTATAAAGGAATAACTACCCAACTCATATGCAATCAGTCTTGTCCTTTCCTTTATCTCTTGAGTATTATTAACTACTCTTGTCTTTTAATACCTTGTTCTCTTTACACGCCCTCCTCGAATTCTGCATTGTTACTCCACACAAATATAAACTACGACATGGAATTGGAATGAGGTTACTGACAGTACATACTCTGAATCCATTCTAAGAAATTCAGAATATGTAAGTAATAAATTAAAAAAAAAATTTCAATTAAAAACGGTGTATGGAAAATTGAACACATGCTGCTCTTGGCCAAAGGCTCCAAACCTTTTTTCCCTCATCGGACAGTTTCACATGGAAAATTTTTCTACTGCCCACCTGTATAGAACATATTCAAAAGCATACAAAAATTGTTTGATAAAAGTTTGTTACGGGTTCATAAACTGATTTTATGATGTAGTAAAAGAAAAATACTAAAGGGAGGTAACAAATAAGGCTGACTTACGCAGCGACTGCTATTACCGAACAAACGAAAGCAACCTTGACCATTGAAAACTATATATAAAATTTAGTTTTATGGTTAGGGTTAGCTTTATGGTTAGGATTACCATTGACAAAAAAATTAATCATTTTTATTCATAATTATAAAATTAAAAAGACTATTAGCAATTAATAAAAATTCAGCGAATATTTTTGATTTGTTTTTTGGTCTTTTCTTATTTGATTTATATTCGAAAAAAAATGCTATTTCGCCTGAAGAACTTTTTGAATGCTAATGAACCATCTCAAAACTATAGAAAATGCCAAGATATTCGTTGTTTGTGGGGATATTTATATCTTATCTACGAATGTGACCCAGTTATTCAAAACTAAGCCCTTGTTTTTTATACAGGTTTTTGCATATCGACATTGAACATTGGGGAGGGTGCATATGTTGAAATACATTTTTAATACCTAAAATCCTATATCATCCAGCAAAACTCCCAATTGTCCAACAGTTTGTCTTCAGTTGCTCATCGTCCACCCAACAGTTGAAATCGCCAACAGTAGGCGATATCACTCAGGTTGGGAAAATTTGCGCTTGAGAGACATTTGTCCAGCAACAGAAGATGTTACAAAACTATAGCATTAGCCTAAGCACTCAAGGCATGTTCTTAAACAGCGTCGTCAAATCTAGATTCTTATATGGATATTATCCATGGCGTCCAACTCGTTTAGAAATGGCCAAAACTATCATTTATATACAACCTTTTTTTTTCTCAGATAAATTATTAAAAATAGTTTTGAATCATGGCGATCTTTATTTTAGGACGAATTCATCGTGCATCTCTCGCCCAGAATTGAAGGCCTATCTCAAATCACGTCGTTCCAAAGCGGGCGAAGTTTTTTTTTTTTTTAGTCTCAGTTTCGGTTTGCGGTAGTTTGCTGCTGGCGTTAACTTAAGAAAAGTCTACTTTTTACATTTTAAATAATTTCAGCTTATTTAATTGAAGTAAGAATTACATTCTTTTATTTTACTTCCTTCGGACATGCTATATTATTTTATGTTTCATTGCAAAAACAAATATTTTAACATTTTTTTAGCGGTTAATATCACAATTGCTATTACGAATAAAAGACGCGATGTAATCGACACACGTATCTTTGTCTTCATTTTATATGATACCCAAAAGATGTTTGGATGCCCGACATGGAATCGCTAAGCCAATTTGTTCTTGAATAATCCAGGTGTGTAGAAACCTACTTTCTTTTAAATAGAATCTATAGCCAGTTATCTAGACCTTTTTTGAATCTTTCGCATTTCCAAACTATTGACTTTCCAGTTTAGGTGACAGTCTTGGTACTGTATAGTAGAATCGTGTTACAGATAATAGTCAGCACTCAGTTTTATCTTTAATTGGATCAGAGTGTAGTATCTGTTCGCAGATCGCTCGCTTGGTCGGCCTTCTGGCTGAGAGCTTCACTCGATACTTGCCTGGTGTAGGGATTCGTCCCTGCGCTGGTGGTATCATGGCTACGACTAGCTTGGACCGGCTCCGGCCTGGACCAGCCATGACAAACCAAGACTAGCTCTGACCAGCTTGGACAAGCTAAGACCAGCTATGACTAGCTTAGACCAGCTCTGACCAGCTTGGACAAGCTATGACCAGCGGACCGGGTGAAAACACTCGGGTCCCCACTTTAAAAACCGAACTTGTGTCACAACCTGACTCAGTGGGGGTCAAGTAAATACCTGGAATCACCCCTAGCAAGGCAGTAAAGTCACTAAAACACAAGGAGTTACATGGTGTGGAAGAATTAGAAAAAAACAATATTAATGATGAGCAGAAATACAAGATAGTAATCAGATGTACAGTATAGATTTAGATTTTTGCAGATTAAATTTGGCTGGAAAGCATGTAACTGGAAGAGGGTTCCACAAGCGGTAAGTGCGAGAGAAGAAACTGTTACGGCTATATCTAGCCAGCTCAACTGTAAACTGATGAGATCTCGACGCCAGTCTAGGGCTGCGCTTAAATTCAAAAACTCTAGGTACCATAGCGAAGAGCTCATTCGAACAATTACCGTGAAAGTATTTATAGAAAAGACATAGAGAGACAACCTTACGTCGGTGGAAAACTGACAGGAGCTGAGCTGCCAGATCAGGACCAAAAATATTATAGATTCTTCTTTGGATCTTATCAAGGATCTCAACGTAAATATCAGAGACACGGGACCATATGTGTCAGCAATATTCTAAGTACGGATGAATGGTAGACATATAGATATGCAAGATAGATTCTGGAGAGAAAAATTGTCTCGCCTGACAAAGTGAACCGACTTTCTTAGCAGTTGACCTAGCAATGAATCCAATATAGACATTCCACTTCATATCAGCAGAGAACGTGAGCCCGAGAAGACGCATCGAGTCACTTTTCTAGAGGTTAGCAACAGTCATTTCTTGTTCGGCTTTTTAAATATCCTAGCATGCATCTGTAAAATGATCCACTTCCGTTTTTTTTTTTTTAATGCGTTTTGTTTCTCTGATTTTTTGGTGATTTACACTTCGCTTCCTCACACTTTAAAATCCCATCATGTCTACTTCAAATTCTTATTTTAATTTTTTTCCCCATCTTCAACTTATTCCAGAGAGAGAAAGGAGCTTTCCCTTTTCTTTTCATATATGTTCCGCCATGTTGTGACGAGAAAGAAGAGCTATAAGGAACGGAAAGAGTTTCAGGAAGCAAAAGCTGAAAAGGAAGTGGGAAGAAAACATAAAGACTTTAGTCATCTGCAAAATTTCATTTTTTTTTTTTTCGCTATAAGTTTTGCATAGAAAGCGAAACAGATACAAATGTAATTATTATTCTTTTGAATAATGATGCAATATATCTTCTCAGTTCTCTCTCTGCATATATATATATATATATATATATATATATATATATATATATATATATATATATATATATATATATATATATATCGAGGTAAGATGAGAACAAATATAATACAATTCCAACGTCTGTAACATTTAATTTAAAAGAGGGCTCAATACAAAGTAGAGCAATATTCATTTTACAATCGCCTAATGAGATGCGTTGATTCACATGTAAACACGACTGGAGTTGTGAAACGTTTTTTGACATGTTTTTTGTAATATCCTAAAATAACGTATATATATATATATATATATATATATATATATATATATATGAAGAAATATAGTCTTAAAGTGTGCTATATTTATGGGATAAATTGCTCAATATCAGAGATAGAGCGTGTGTAAATATAAAAGTGAACATGGAAGTCAACACTTAGAGGCGACAGTCTGTTTCATGCCTGACGTTGCCTGACGATTGCACTAGCATGAAACAGACTGTCGCCTCTAAGTGTTGACTTCTATGTTCACTTTTATATATATATATATATATATATATATATATATATATGGGGGGGGTCAGTGCGTTGACATTGCGACTTGCAAAAGAAGTTCGCTACACAATTCAACATTGAACACACCGACCAATTGCGTACGTATGCAGGCAATGACACATGGATGTACATATACGTATATATGCTTATGTTTGAGTGAGCTGCAATGCATGAACGTGGGTGCATGTATGTCTGCGTACGTATGAGTGGTGTTCCGACGACAATTTTTCCTCCTGCCATAAAACACTGATATACGCAACCATAAATAAATCTAAATTTTAAAAATGAATTAGTTTGTCTGACGATCGCAGAGAACTTGAAACCCAGAGTCACAAACTCACATCAATCCAACTATATATATATATATATATATATATATATATATATATATATATATATATATATATATATATGAATAAATATAGTCTTAAATTGTGCTATATTCATGGGATGAAGTGCTCAATATCAGAGATAGAGCGTGTGTAAATATAAAAGTGAACATAGAAGTCAACGCTAGTTGCCTGACGATTGCACTAGCATGAAACAGACTGTCGCCTCTAAGTGTTGACTTCTATGTTCACTTTTATATATATATATATATATATATATATATATATATATATATATCATAGGCTAAACTTTTGGTGTCACTTTTTGTATTTCGAAGAAACACCTAAAAATTTGAAGGTTGCATACATTTATCAGAACTAATTTACTATCACATTTCGGGCCGCAGGGCCTTGGTCTTCCTAAAGGCTTTAACTTATATTTAATAATAATAGCAAAATTAACCCATCACTTTATAAAGTTTCCTTAAAATACTAATCTTTTTGCCTACTCTACCTTGCTGGCAAATAGTAAGGTTAGGGGTGGTGGATTTAAAATTTTAGGTAAGCCCCTCTCTAAATGAAAGTGATTGCATTCAGTAATGAGTTAAATATTTCCAGTATGCTAACTTAGTAAGAGAAGATACGAAATTTAACAATTATTAAATCCAAATAGTGTCCTCAAACCAAAGATTTTTACCCATATCTATCTATTTCCTTCAGTCTATTCATTTCTAGAAGACGAGAATGTTTTGCCTATATTTTTAAAAACATAGTTCCCATTTTATTTTAATTTTGATTTAAAACATTATTTGTAACTTTATTCATTCGTTTGATTGATTTAACGATTCTTAGAGGTTTTCCTTCTTTTCTGCTACAATTTTCTTTTCCTTATTTTCTTTCTTCTTCATTCTTTTTTATTCATTCTCCTTGTTTAATTTCACTTTCCTTCCATTTACCCCCTTTTTTTCCTTGTCATTTTTTGCTGTCTGGATTCTTTGGGGTCTTTATACCCTATCCCCTTTTCGTATCCTTCATTTCATAAAACTCTTTCACATATAGCCGCATTTTTCTTCTGTTTTGCTTTTTCTTTTTCTTTTTCCGATTTTTTCTTTATTTTTTCTCAATTTCCAATCTTTTTTTTTTCTCTCTTATTCAACTTCTTCTCCTTTTCAAATATTGACTACAATGACTTAGGACTTTCTTGAACAACTTCTCTACCAATGTTTCAACATCTGGAAACCATATTTAAAAAGGTCAGCAGCATTTCGCATCTCACATGCTTCACAACAAAAGATCGACCATCAAAACAACTGCACTTGACAAAGGCTGGTTGAAATTCAACTGCTTTTCTAACTTCGAAAACAAAAATGTTGCTTTATTTCATGAAAGACGACTCATGATAAAATTCCGTAGTGAAAGCGAATAACGCAAAAATACAAAATAATAATTCACTAAAAGTCATTTTATTTTAGACTGTAGAAAAATTTATATTAATGTCACTATATGCGAGAATGACTCGTTTGTGTTAAGGTTGACTATGGCTGTAACAGCAAATTACTGCCACTATTTAGAGGTTCGTTGTTTATACAGTTGATCAACAACTTTCCAGGTTATTTAAAGCCAGAAAATATTTTTAGATTGTAAGAAGTTTAGCGATAATAATGATTTAGTGATACAAGTCTTATTAATTAACCCATAGCTGGTGGAGGAAGCGCTCAGTTCATACCTTTCTCAAGGGCATTACAACCCACCTGGAAGTGGAACTGCGCTCCGATTAACAAATACTCTATTATCCGCTATTATCCATTATACCGCCCTTAGATACCATATGCAAGTATACAGCACTTGGTATTCGCAAACGGTCACCCATCTAGGTACTGACCAGGCTCGACATTTTAACTACGGGGATTGTACGGGAACCAATGTTTCAATGTGATATGGCCGTAAGCCTGGATAAGGGAGTTTAATTAATGCAAATATTCACTTTCTGCTCTTGTAATCAGCCTGACAATATGGAGACGAGACTGTTGTCAAAATAACTGGCGACGGGACAGAGAATAACATCAGTGTGATTCTAAAAGGGCGTGTCATGACATACGCCAATATGCACCGTCGGACGGAACGACCCGTAGCACAGTCTATCCTGTGTTTAATTGGCTTACGACTATATCACGTTAAGACGCCAGTTCTCACACGGTCAGCGAAGTTAAGCAATGTCAAGCCTGGATGAAACGCTTGAGAATGCCAGATGCTGTAAGCGGATGGTTTGACCGATAACGACTCGGAATTGAAAATCGGAGAATCGAGTTCCAATTCCAGTTAGGTTCGTTATATTCACTTACGCACAAATACCATTAGGGAATGTATGACTTCACATTTCCCCCCAACTATGGGTTAATTATTAGTCCTTGTATGAGTAAATCCTTATTATCTCCAAAATATTCTTACAATCTAAAATATATTTTCTGGTTTTAAATAACCATCAAAATGTTTATAAGCCGTAAAAAATTCAAATCAATCTATGTTCTATTTCCTTATTTCCTTTACTCAATTTGTTAGAAGTTATTCATAGCGAACCCGAGTTCACAGCAAACTCACTTCCAAGAAAATTGTTATGTACTACCACAGACACCTGGAAGGTGATATCCTATACTATGCCGATATCAAGGTCCAGCTATTGACACAGTGAAAAGTAACGTAGGGATCTAGGTGCCTGTGTGTAAACTAACTGGAGATATGACGTCATTTCTACGATTCGATATTAAGGGAAAAAAATATGACAAAGAGGACAGGGTTTTTGTATAAGGTGCTTCGGCCTTTAGAACTTAGTTTAAGTTTATGTTGATGCAAATACACAAACGAAAGAGACGCTGAGAATTTTTCTTTTTAATATGTGTTTTGGGTATATAATTTAGCCGATGTAATTTAGATTCTTTTCACATCACTTTTGTTATTAAATATCCCATATTGAAGATCTGTCAAGAATGGTGAAACGTTGTAAGACCCTGAATGCAAAGTTTCACGAGATTTATCGTGAATTTCTTATTATCGTAAAAAGATTCTTCTCAGTTGAAAAAATCACCTTAACAGTAATGAATTATCGAACTATGCTAAATATGAAACTGTATTAAACATAAAACTTATTTCTTATACATTTGTGTAGCCTGTACACAAAATATGTCTAATATATGTGCGAATAAGATTGTTATTTGTAATATGTGTCTAATCTATGCGCTAGGAGGATTGTTATTTATAACACGTGTCTATTAACGTGCATTTTGGATTGTTATTAATAATATGTTTCGAATATATGTTCGTGAAGGATTGTTATTTATATGGGTCTAATATATGTGCAGGTAGGATTGTTATTTATAATATGTGTCTATTATATGTGCGTGTAGGATTGTTATTTATAACACGTGTCTATTATATGTCCGTGAAAGATTGTTATTTATATGGGTCTAATATATGTGCGGTAAGGATTGTTATTTATAATGTGTTTAATATATGTGTGGGTAGGATTGTTATTTATAGCACGTGTCTATTATATGTGCGGGTAGCATTGTTATTTATAACACGTGTCTCTTATATGTGCGTGTTGGATTGTTATTTATAATATGTGTCTATTACATGTTCGTGAAGGATTTTTATTTATATGTGTCTAATATATGTGCGTGTAGGATTGTTATTTATAATCTGTGTCTAATATATGTGTGGGTAGGATTGTTATTTTTAATATGTGTCTAATATATGTGCGTATAGGATTGTTATTTATAACACGTGTCTATTATATGTGCGTGTTGGATTGTTATTTATAATATGTATCTATTATATGTTCGTGAAGGATTGTTATTTATAATATTTGTCTAATATATGTGCGGGTAGGATTGTTGTTTAATTTTCATTGTGAAACTCGTGTTTGTGCGATCCAGTCTACTTTACACGTAGTTCACAATGATGTGGCTCTGTATAAAAAAAATTACCCATCTATGACAAAGATAATATTTTCATACAAAGATTTTTCAACGTAGTTATTAGGCATTTTTGTACAGAAACTTTATCTGTAAAAGGATGTACTGTTGGTGTAATGGAGGGAGGCTCAGGATGAGAAATCGGTACCATTGGCGAAAAATATAAATCCATCACTTTCCCCCACCAAATTATGGACAAAATAGCAGGGCCTATTGGGCTGTTAAAGATGTAGTTGGCAACCGGTATAAGAGAAAGACGACTTTGAATTGAATATCGTAACGACCAAATCACGGGTTGCCCTTAAAGCCACCCCTGTTAAAGTTGCGATGAAGACATCGACAGGAGGATGTTGGATGTGTTCAATGACAAAAGGTAACAAACTAGATTTAATATTGAACTGTAAATGATGTCAAGAAAGAGCTAACCCATTCGTACATTGCTATTTAACCCATTACGGTGAGCAGAGATCGATTCTTACCTTTCCCAAGAGTATTTGTACGAAAGTAAAATGAAAGAATTCGGCCTAGATTCGAACTGGGATCACCGATTTCACTTTCCGATCAGCGAACAAATATTGTTTTCTGTTGATAAAGTTACCTTATTAAGCAACTGACTTTTCTTTTCCATTTTCTTTTCGTCATGAATTGAAATCTTAATCGATTTTCGTGATAAAAATGAATAGATAGGATTTTTTTATATTTTTAAATCTCGAGAAATAAATTGAAAAATATAGGCAGTTTTTAAAAGGGACAATTTGCGGGATTTGTGTCCCTTCTTAACGTTTGAATAACTTACCTATTATAATGTGGCATTTTCACATAAATACGAGACAGAACGAGAAGGCAATAACAGAGACGACTTATTTTCGAAAATGACGCCCAAGAACACGTACGCACGCATGCGCTTTCACACAAAATATAAACAACTTTAGAGAAGCTTTTGTTCGTTTGTTAAGAAATTTGCGTACACGAAATGAGAGAATATTGTCAAATACTCGGAGTAGACAGTTTTTGCGTAAAAAGAATACGTATGTAAACCTCCTCATTTTTATTTTGATTCGTGAAATATAATATTTATCTTAGTCTGTTCATTATCGATGTATCTATGTAAGTTTTTTTCGTATGTATTTACCTATCTTAGTTTATTCATATCTCGCTAATTCTGTTTCTATCTATCTATCTGCCTAATCTTACGGCTACATCAGGTTTAAACACCGGTCTCCGTACGATAATCGAAGTTAAGCAATTTCAAACCTGGCCAGTACCTGGATGGGTAACCGCGTATAATAAACACTATTTATTTATTAGATTGTTTATTTAAAACTAGTTATTTATTAGACTATTTTTGGGAATGGTCGGCAAAAACATCGGCTAATTACCAATAGACTCGAACTTTTCTAAAATGGTAAATAATAAGGACTTCCGTATCGTTGGCTTACATATTTTAATAATTTATTAAATGTTTTCATTTCATATTTATTTCTTTATGAATTGGTAAATGATAAATATTGCATCGCATTGATTTTAAATGTATTAGGTGTTTTTTTAGAATTTTATAAAGATAAAATTATTTTTGTAAACATACAAACTAGTAAATAAATAATGTTTAATATTTTTTGTTGTAAATTCTCAAGAACCCCAAAAAATCATAAATTAACTTTTTTCTTGTTTACGTTTTTTATTACGATTCTAATCATTGATTTTAAACAATAAACATTACTTTGGGGTGAAGGTAGTTAACGTTTTGGCGATTCCATGGAAAAACCGTTCTTTTCGTACACCGTATTTTTTAGGGTCACGAAGGTCCAAGTTTGACGACTATGTAAGACAACCTGATTACCTCTCTTGTCTTATAATTTGTATAGATAAATCACACCGTCTTCGCCAAAACAGCAAAACTCTTCATTTACGTTTGATAAAGGCACATTAAGCTGAACTAGATCCCCAGTTTTCATTACACCATCAAATATCGTAGATATTTGTTAGATATATTTATCAATTTATTAAAATAAATTCTCCATAAATTCTCAGAATAATCAATAGTAATTAAAGAATTTTTCTTATTCTCACTTGCACATGTCTTGATAAATGTTAATCTTTATATACAAGTCAATTAACTTTAAATTGTCCGCATTCAGTAATAATTGAAAAGATAAGATGGCGGCACTATTTCATTTTAATTTCTCAGGGGAGATAACTACCGTTTTTTTACTTTTGTTCGCACAGCGACGCTAAATACCATTTGCCTTCTCTATCAAGGAATATTCTGTCTTCAGTAGTAATTTTAATCACCGAAGAAACTAAAACTGATAATTTTTTTATGTCAAAATAATCTACAAAATTGAATTATTTTCGTCTTTAATTTTTTTCTTTCTACTTTTAAGTTCAGTAAATTTTATTATCATTTTTCAGTAACGTCTAGCATTCTAGGTGAAGATTTTAACATTTGCAAAATTAATGAAAGCATTAAGAAAAAATCGTTAATTTTGGACGAAAACTGTTCACTAAAATGAAAAATATCTCCTATGCGTTCTTTTTTTAACAAATAATATTTTCTACACAAACAAAATGCATTCAATAACATTATCAATGTTCTTTGCTTTCGAAAAAAACAAAAATATTTTCTTTATTGCGTAAAACAGAATTATATATTTAAACCGTTTCAAAAACTCGTGTCCGTTTTCGTTTTGTGGAAAAAGTATCTTTTCTTTTTTTTAGATGTAGGCATTTTCTTATTTCCTCTTTGAGAAAGCAGAAACGTATGTAAAATCGCTAAAACTAAACAACTATTTTATTCTTTACCAATTTTATTTCAAGTAGAGTATTAAAATTTCGATCAAAAATACTGAATAATTTTAATCCTTAAATCGAAAATATTGTATTAGTTGATCACATTTATCGGTTGCTTCTTCATATTTCTCCAAGAAATCGTTTATTTTATGACAAGGCTTGTATATAGGTCAGTCTCAATCTTTGACGTTAATCCAATAACAGATCTGGTTGGCAATGTACCATGATTCGTAGCATGACGAACAAGTTTCATAAAACTCGTTAACAATCCTCTTGCATCTTCTCAACGATGGATCGGTCAAACCCGAAATTTCAAGCGCCAAAATCAAAAATTGAATTTTTTAAAAATCCTTTTAAACAAGGAACGAATTTCACATATACGCAGGGGGTTACAGGAAGTGAAAAGTGAGAGAAAAGTCTGAGTATAGGGAGGATTGAGGAAAGGACAAAAGATGAACCGGATTCAAGAAGATGGCGATTGATGTCGAATTAGAATTTTTGAAGATTGTAGTTATCAGAGAAGCAAGTAAACGGAAGGGATTTCCACGGGTGGGAAGTGAGAGTGAAGAAACTCTCGGAGTACAAAGGGGCGGCTACATTTAGCTATTTCACTAATAAACGAATGGGACCTAAATGACGTTCTAGTGGCACATTTAAATTCAAGCAGTCGGGGCACCAGGGAAAAAGGCTCATCAGAGCAGTTGTCATGAAAATGTTTGTAGAAAAGACGGAGAGAAGCGACGTCACGTCGGTGAGAAAGTGTCTGAAGTCGAGATGCCAAGTCAGGACCGATTCCATTACAGATCCTTCGTTGGATTTTGCCAAGAACTCAGAGATTAATAGTAGGAGCACCAAGCCAGATATGGCAGCAGTATTCAATACACGAACAGATGACAGATTTGTACAAGATGGATTCTGACGAGAAAGTTTTTCTGGCACGACACAATGACCTAACTTTCCTTGCAGTCGATGCAGCTATTTATTCGATGTAGCCGCTCCACTTAAAGTCAGTTGAAAACGTGAGGTCAAGAAGGCGCAGTGTGTTGCTATCTAGGAGTCTAGCATCAGCCATGCTGATGGCAGGCAGAAATGTCTCGTTAGCTGTTTTGTTTGGGATATTACAATTAGATAGTTAGTTCCTTCTGATAATGAGGAAAGAATGCTTAGAAAATTTAGCACTCACGGGAGGGATTGAATGCAAGGGGGCATATGAAATCAACGCATAAACTTCCTAGCGAGATTAGGTAATTGGTTTAGGAGAGATAACAAAAAGGCAAAATTTAATAAAATCTACAAAGGACAGGAAATTGTGGAGTGCCATGATCGCCGGCGTCCTGAAGAAACACAGCGCATAGAAGAAGTTAGTTATTTAGTTTGTTCCTCCAGTTCTCGATAGAAGATTTGGCTCCTTTTGATGCCGTATCCGAACGAAACTGACCTAGCAGCAGAGATCGTATTCATTCGGACGTGCAAATAGTAGAAGTTTTAGTGTGAATTTTAGATTCAGAAGGGGTCCCCAGGCGCATGTATACCCACTTTTAGGACAGTGCTATCCGGTTTGAATTCAGAGTTTCCTTCTCTTAGACTGGTTGCCACCCAAGGCTATAGGCTATATTACGAATTTAGACATAACAGACAACAGTGGTAATTTCCCGGAAGACCTATGCAGATCTATTTTCATAGCGCCGCCTAAGCTAGGTGCACAAGAATGTGAAGTCCATCGGACAATCGGCCTAATGAGCCATATAACAAAACTCATCATCCGAATTCGGATGAATAGAGCACGCAACTGAATTAGACCGGAAATAAAATAAGGGTTCGTTTAAGTCAACGGAACAAGGAATACGATGTTGATGCTCAGAATGATATTGGAAACAGCAATACAAATACAGAAGGATATATGTGTTTTCTGGACATTTTTTAAGCGTTTTATCCCAAGCAAGGTGGGAGTGCCACTAACAATCAAGGAGCTACAGAGAGTGGGAGCAAGAGTAAAGAGGCATGATAGAAGAAAGGATGAAGAGAAAGACGGGGAATAGATCAAGGCATCTGGAGATGTTGATTGACATTGCATTTGAATATTTGGAGATTATAGCTATCAGGGAAGCAAGTAAGAGGAAGGGAGTACCACAGACGGGAAGTGCGAAGCTTGAAGCTATTGGAGTAGAAGTGATGGCTACATTTAACTATTTCGACAGTGAAAGGGTGGGATTGAGATGTCAACCTAGTAGCACGTTTAAATTCATGCAGTTTGGAACCTAGCGAAAGTACCTCGTCGGAGCAGTTAACGTGAAAGTATTTGCAGAAAAGACAGAGGGAAACGACGGCACGTCTGTGAGAGAACGACTGTAGACAAGATGCCAGATCAGGGCCAATTACATATCCGTCTCTGGATTTAAAAGTATTTGATAAAGTACGCTACAAAGAACTGTTGGAACAGTGAAGTAGACCTGACATATTTCGTATATTAGAATAATCCAGAAGTTATACTATTAATAAACCGCCTGCGTACGGATAGAAAATGAATACAGAAAAATGAATGACTGTGAGACAAGTATATGGCTTCTCGCCGGACGCGTAGCGGTGGTAAGCAGTCATATTGAACGCTCTAAGACCTAAAGAACGAATCTCTCCGCGCAATCCAACGCTACTTGTGCGCGTAGACTGCGTGTAGTGGTCGTCGCCGTGGTCGTCGGACGCGTAGCAGTTGTAAGCAGTCAAATTGAATGCTCTAAGAACTGCAGCAAAACTCTCTCCGAGCAACTCAACCCTCCTCCTGCACACAGGCTGTCCTCTGCGTGTGATGTCGTTGCCGTGGCCATGGCCGTCGGACGCGCGTCGGACGCATAGCGATGGTAAGGTAAGGAGTCAAATTCAACGCTCTAAGTCTAAGAACCAATACAGTGAGGCGAGTCTGAGATAATTAAAAGTCCTACCAGTATACAGATGACAGTGTTGATAGCAAATACAGTAAGAACTAAAGAACTCACGCAGATGTTACTGAAGGATAACGAGAAGAAAGAACTAAACATCAATTGCGAGTATACAAAATGCTTGGTTGTTCAGCACGACACTCTCCGGGCAAGTCAACGCTCCTCGTGCGCGCAAAGAAAAATTTCTTAATTTTGAATAATTTCAGGCCTCCGATTTGGTAGCGAATATTAAGCAATCTCCTCACAGATGAAGAGGAAACTTGAAACAAGAGAAATGTGGTTCTACAGAAGGATACTGGGGATACCATGAATCGAACATGTGAGCAACGACGAAATTTTAGAGAAAATGGAAACAAAAAGGAAACTTATACTTAACATCAGAAAGAGGTAGTTGAAATTCCTAGAGCACATAATGAAGAAAGAGTGCTTGGAAAATTTGACACTCACAGGACAGATTGAAGGCAAGAGGGACGTAGGACTACAACGCATGACCTACCAAGAGAGATTACGTTAATGAAAGGCGAGATAATATTTAGGAGTGATGACAAAAAGACAAATGTATTAAGAACTACAAAGGATAGGAAGGTATGGAGGGCCATGACCGCCAACATCCAGAACGGACTCGGCACACAGAAGAAGGAAGAAACGAGTCTTTTTTGGCGGCAATACAAGATTTCAAAAGAATCATTTGTTTGGGGTCGTGAAAGTCAACAAGTAAAGAAAGCAGATTTTACGATCCTGAAGGAAAAACCATGACGTCGCTAATTTAATTTGAGAGAAAGCTGATGAAGATTTCTCGGAACATGGCGGATTTCTTAACAATTTAACACACTTCAAATTGCCAAGAAGAGTCGTGTGGTGTGCACTTCGGGAGATGGGAAAAGTTGTAACTGACGGAAGATCCACAAGTCGATACCCGATCAGTATCGGCTGGGTCACCGTGGAGAGTGGGCATGATGCTGAAAGACCCGAAACTCCTAATGGACCTCGGCTAGAAACATCACTGATGATGTGTACTAAAGCATCCAATAGATGTATTTTACGAAAAAGAACACAATGAAACTTTTCTCCGTTCAGTTAAAACACACTGATTATTAGTGCCGCATCACGTTGAAAAAACAGTTCCCGTACGATCACCGAAGTTAAGCAACGTCGATATTGTTAGTAATTAGATGGGAATACTAGTTGTTATAAGCTTGGACGTGCGGATGATGTAACGGATAACGGTTCAGAATTGTTAACGGTTCGAAATATCTCCAATTCGCTTTGGGTTAGTTATGTTCTGTTAAGCGCAAACACCCTTCAAAAAGGTATGATTCCACCACTTCTCCCCAGCTATGGATTAATTAGTAAGACTTGTATAATTAAATCATTATCATCTGCCGAAAATATTCTTACAATCTAAAAGAATTTTCTGGATTTAAATAACCTAGAAAGGGTTGATCCGTCGAAAACGAATTAATCAATCAATCAGTTCGTCCTGGGTATGACGATAAACTACGTCCGGTAGTAAGGTCTCTAGTTGGGAGGTTTTAAAGAGCCTGGAAGCACCTCTTAATTGCTCTTGTTTCCAGGTTCACCTGACCCGGGATGATAGCACCTGTTAAGGTCCCAGCTATGGGCAAATAGCAAACCCCCAAACTGGGGTTAATAATATTATGAAAGTATAAAAATACATTTACATATACATTCTCATTTTATGCTGTTATTCTTAATACAAAAATGTATAGCACAAAAAATACATTATTAAAAAAGGAAGAAAAAAATTACCAGCAATACATTTTTGAAAAAATATCACCAAAGCTCCCAAGAAAATTAAATTTCGGCATTAAATGACCCATGAGGAGTTGATATGCCGTTAAATAAACCAAACCAAACTAAACAATCAATCAAATCACGCGGAAGCCAAATTATTTATTTTATCAATCTGAAAAATCCTTAAATATTTATTTTATATACCATTCACCACAGGTTTCTCATGGCTCCATATTTTGTTATTAAAATGATATCCCCAGCCAATTATGAAAGCATTTTAAGTACGATTGCACTTACGACCTGACTGATTAAACAAGGCGAGGCGAGGCGAACCATTCTATCTACGATTGCACTTACGACCTGGCTGATTAACCAAATTTTCCTATTAATAATATTAGGTATAAGCGACTCCGTATTTATTCTTGCAAAATATTCAAATCGAAAAGGTCAAATCAAAGTCACCGCAATTGAAAAGCGTCTTCATTACAATTAATTGCATTACAAATTGCACAACAAATTCTCTTCATCACAATCAAATTGTATTGCACAACTTCATACCGATTTTTGACTTTTACCATTAATCTTTTCTTAAATAATTTTCATGTGTTTTCAAAACTTAAAGCAGTTAATCAGCAAGGCCTTTACAAGAGATGCTCAAAACGATGGCTTTTAGATTCGAGACATTTATGGGCAACATTAGCCAAAGTATCCAGTAGGATTACGATAAATGCATTTTCAATTTCTTGTCTAAAGGCCTCTCATGTAGCCGGTTTTCTGCGATACACAACATCCTTTAGGGTACACCATAGGTAAAACTACGAAAATGTTCCTTATCTACAGCTAAAATGTGTTTACAATTTTTGGGTGACTATATATATATATATATATATATATTATGAAAAGGAATAAATCCGACAATTATTTTAATATATTTATTGTTTATACGTTATTTTTATAATTACAAATATTTAAATAAATGTTCTGTTTATAACAAGCTGTATTAACAACATTTAGCGGCCTGAATGTCAGTGAAATTTCATAGAAATATGTGTCCTCCGACAGGAATCATGGGAAATTTGTAGTTTAAATGCGGTAATTTGATATTGCTAACCAGATACTTCCTCTGTAGTTAGATGGTATAGCACGTGATGCAATATGACGGTTCCGTGTAGGATGCAGGTTCAAATCCTGCCGGAGGACACATATGTTCTATGAAATCTCTTGAACACCCAGGCCGCTAAATGTTGTTAATACTGTTTATTATAAACTGAGCATTTACTTAAATATTTGTATCTATGAAAATAACGTATAAGCTATATATATATATATATATATATTAAAATCTTTTTCACGCCGTCACATGATTAAAAATCTTCGCCATGCACGTGATAACATCATCGCGTCTTTTCAAATTAAAAGGATTTTAACGTTTATTTAGTTTGTAAAAAATTGTAGCAACATGATTCCGCTATTTTAGTTAGGAGAGTCGATGTAGGGCTCTTAGAGTGTCCAAGTTTTCATTCGATAGTTTACTCGGATCATCGGCTCGTCCGGGTGCGGGTAAACTTAGATAAGCCTAAACCCAGAATGACTGGTTACTGGAAATTCAACACGTCGTTGCTCGACGTGAAGGATTTCCGTGACCAGTTACTAGCAACCATACAGCGGGAATTGACGGGGAGTGTGCTTGGGAATAGGTGGTGGGGACACCTTAAGTCGGTCATCAGGTCGTTTGCAGCTGATTATAGTCGTCGGCTCAATAGAGATAGATTAACAGCGCAAATGGCAGCAGAGTCTAGATTAGAGGATGCCATCCAGTCGGGAGATAGTGGGCAAGTAGCAGTAGCTAGGGCCGAGCTGGCCTCCTCGCTTATCAAGAAGGACCAGGCTCTGGTAGTTAGGGCTAGGTTGAAGAAAATGTCTGCCGAGGCGACTAACATGGCTGCCGAACTGAGGAAAGAGGAGTTGCGCAGCGCGTCAGATCGCTACTTTCCGAGCGTCACATCGCCGGACGGACGACAGATTACTACAAACGAAGGCATCTGCGAGGCGTTTCGGTCTCATTTCCGCGACCTTTTCACCAGGGAGCTCGGACTGAGCCCCGCCAATTTCGACGCATATCTAGCCGACTTTCCGCGTCTCGAGACGGGGGAAGCGGATGTGTGCGAAGGGGCCGTCACCGAGGAGGAAATCTGGGAAGCGCTGAAGCAGGCCGGCCGAGACAAGACTCCTGGTATAGACGGTCTTCCCTACGAGGTGTACTTGAGGCTGTCGCCCGTTTTTGTTCCGCTGTTGGCACTGATGTTCAACCACTGGTTGAGGAATGGGAACATACCCCAACGCTTCACCAGGGGTGTCATCAAGTTGCTACGCAAGAACAAAAGCGGAGGGGATGGGTTAGATAATTTCCGCCCTTTGACTATGCTCAATGTAGAGTTGAAGATTTTGGCGAAGGTCTTGGCCAACCGTTTGCAGCTTGTCCTCGATAGTCTGATCGGTCCCGAACAGACATGCGCTGTGAGGGGCAGGACTATTCAGGACAACCTTCATATGGTTCGCCAGATCATGGAAAAAGTCGACGGTGAAGCCGCGCTGATCAATTTGGATCAGTCCAAGGCATTCGATAGGGTGGACCATCGTTTTCTCGAGGCTGTTCTCGCGTCTGCCGGTTTCGGGCCACAATTTCGTTCCTGGATCCGTCTCCTGTACAAGTCCCCGGGGGCACTGGTGGAAGTGAACGGGGTGAGGTCGGAGCCTTTCACCTTGTCTCGATCCATTCGTCAGGGTTGTCCGCTCTCGCCTATGCTCTATGTCCTTGCGTTGGAGCCCTTCCTTCGCAAGCTAAAGGCGAATCCGGTCCTTCGCGGATTTTCATTACCTGGTGCCACCAAAGCGGCCAAGTATTCCGCCTATGCTGACGACGTGTCTGTTTTCGTAACGAACACTACCGAGATTCACGAAGTCGGCAAAGAGATTTGCAGGTATGAGACGGTGGCAGGGGCCAAAATCAACCGCGAAAAGTCAGTTGGCTTGCGGTTGGCTGAGTGGGCGGGAGTTACTCTCCCCGGGCCCTTCAGCTGGACGGACGGGCCGGTGAAGATACTCGGTATCTGGTTCGGTCCCGGCCTTCTGCTGGACACAAATTGGTCGGAAGTTCGAAGGAAGGTCGACGAAGCAATTCGTCTGTGGACTCGAAGGAATCTTTCCTTGAAAGGGAGGGCGGAAGTGTGCATTTCGCACATCTACCCGATTCTCCTTTACCGGCTTTCGATTCTTCCACTCCCGTCTACCGTACTAGTCAATTTCGTTAAAGAGCTTTTCGATTTCCTCTGGAGAGGAAAGGCTCACATGGTAAGTCGCGAGGTCTGCTGCCTCCATCCTGCTGAAGGCGGTCTGGGAATGCCAAGCGTCGAGACACGTCAGCATATGCTCCGCTTGAATTTCCTAGAACGGATGTGTATGCAAAACGACGGTGAAGGCGAATTCTGGAAGGAAGACGCCCGTCAATCTTTTCCGTCCCTTCAAAGTGTGCATTTAGACGAGGCGGAGGCGCACCGTTCACCTGAAGGCGAATGCCTCTTTTATAAGGAATGTAGAGACGCGCTGCGTTGCCTGTTAAAGGTTAAAGATCGCCTCTCCGATACACGGGATATGTCTCGGAAGGCTTTGTATCGGGTGGCAGTGAGGGGGATTGCCAAGGACAAGCTTCCGGGCAAGCTGGGCCTTACGAACAAGGAGTTTCGCTCCGTCTCGCCTTGGGCGCCCGGGTTGAAATGTCTCAACAACGACGAGGCATCACTAACCTGGCTGGTGTTGCGAGGGGCTCTCTGGGTCGGCAAAAAGCTCTGCGCAGCGGGTTTGGCGATTTCAGCCGAATGTGTTCGCTGTGGTGACCGGGAGGAGTCAATTGAACATGCCTTCTTCCACTGCGACGTTGTGCAACCTCTGTGCAGGCTGATTGAAGGCTACATGGTTCGCGTCTTGGACGGAAAGATTTTTGTCCTGGAAGCCAGTTCCGTTTGTTCCAATGTGGTACCGTCAATGTCCAGGGATCAGCACTATGTGCTCCTGTGTCTGCTCGGTATTATGCGAATGGTGGTGTGGACGACTAGACAGAAGGAGTTCCACGCAGGTGAGAAATTTTCCTCTCTGCAACTGGTCTAATTCTTTAGGCATCAGCTTAAGGTTAAGATCAGGGCGGAGAGGGCGCGTCTCTCCTCGTGGAATTTCGGCAAAAGGTGGGTGAAAATTTCGCGCTTGGTGCGAGTGAGAGGTGCTGACCTAGAGTGGTTGTTGGACGCAACTTAAGCAATAGGATTTGGGGCCTCGAACCGAAACATTAGTCATCCCAGCCTTTTAAGGTAAGATAGGACATTTTCATGTTCAGTTTTGGCCTCCTCAGGGCTAAATATTTTCCTTTCAACGTAGCTAGAGCATGCAAGTACATAAGTCCTGTTTTTTTTTTGTCTTCCTTTTTAGTTTCTTGTCTCCACCCCTCCCCACGTTTTAGGTGACAGATGTCTCTGTTCTCTGGAATTGTTCATCCCAGTTAATAGAGATTTCTGCCACATTTTTGGAAGGGTCCTACTACTAATATTGTTTTGTTTAGTTTCTTGTACATACATATTTTACATTGTATATAAACATTGGGCTTTTGATTTTTTCCCCATCCCTCGATGATTTTGTAAATAAAAATTCATGTTAGGGCTTTTCATCGAGAAAATGTGGTATTTTGGTGATTGTGTTGTGAAAGTAAATGTGTTGTTATGGTGAAAGGAAAATTGTAAGTACGAATGGGTCAACGAATGAGACTAGATAGTTTTCAGGTAGGACTAGAGAAGACCAGTCTTTTCCCCCCTCCCCATTTTAGCCCTTGTGGCACATTTTGTATTTTAAAATGCAAATAAATAATAACATGATTCCGCTACAAGACAATTGGCAAATGTTTTTAAAAAATTTTGACTAAAAGTTTTGACCCTGAAGATGAACAATGATGTTCGAAAGTACTAGGTTATCGTACGGCCAATATTTATTTCGATATCATTTTCAAATAAAAAGTCTCATTAGAAAATATGAGAAAATTCAAAAGAAAATATGCAGGACGATGTTGTCTTTAACATTCAACACAACATGTTTAAAAGAAAAGTTGCTGCCAAATTACACACACACACACACACACATATATATATATATATATATATATATATATATATATATATATGTAGAGAGAGAGAGAGAGAGAAACACGGAACATAAAATCGGCTAGCCGAGTTCGAAATCCAATCGAGTTCATTACATTCACTTTCGTGAAAATAAACCTGGGAATCCGCCTCCCCACGCACCCTTTTATGAGTTGAATAGTGGTACAGACTTGTCTCTTCAGCAGTGGCTGAAACCAATCTAATAGAAACGCCACTCTGATTTATATCCTTGCGACTGAAGTTATTTCCTGTCATTTTGGGTATTCTTGTTACTGGAATTATGGTAGTTGATATTCAAAGAGTATTATTCATTTTGTACAAGTGCCTATCACTATAATCTCTATGGGTTGAAAGGATGTACTTTCTTACATGTAAGAGACAGCTCAGGTTCGAAATCGAGCAGAAAACCTTCATATATATATATATATATATATATATATATATATATATATATATATATATATATATTAGTGAATATGCCTAATATACAACGTAGATAACACTACTGAATGAACTGCATCAAACTCCCAGTAGTGATATCGACGTTGGATATTATGTATATTCAATAATATATACTTATAGCTCTGTTTCATAACATTGAGAACACTTTTGATAACACATTACTAATAAATGTACTTTTGTACATGCAAGTATTTGTGCGTAAATTTCTATCTTGTCTATTTATATATATATATAAATATATATATATATATATATATATATACATATATATATATATATATATATATAGAGAGAGAGAGAGAGAGAGAGAGAGAGAGAGAGAGAAGAGGTTATAGTTGTACCAAAGAGAGAAACGTGAAGCGTTAAAAAGAAGAGAAAACGCAAACGTTTTTGGTTATAAAGCGGAATTTTTAATATATATATATATATATATATATATATATATATATATATATATATATATATATATACAGGGTGTCCATAAAGTTCGTGTCCACTTAAAAAAATTTATAACTTTATTTGTATTTGAGATAAAAATAATTTGTAAAAAGGATTAGAAAGAAGTAAATCTATATTTTTTAAGGTTTTATTGAAATTTTATTTAAGTTTCCACATGTCCTCCATCATTAGCAATACAAAGGGTAATACGATTTTGCAGTTCATGGAAAACATTTGCCAACTGATTTACAGTAATTCCTGAAATTACATTAGTTATTTTAGCTATACTTAAAACTAGGTACATTAAACTTTATAACATTTTTTACAGATTATTTCTATCGCAAATACAAATAAAGTTATAAATTTTTTAAACTGCACACGAACTCTATATATATATATATATATATATATATATATATATATATATATATATTATTTTATTTTCCAGATTGTTGCAACACTAGTTTCTTGTCTCGTGACATTCTTCAGGCAAAGAGTGGATATTTCCACATATTTTTAAAAGGAATTCATTTTCTTTTTGATTTTCTTAGATTAACCATTGTTTTTTTTTTGTTTTTTGCTTTTTATTTGTTTTTTGTTGTTTTTTTGTGTTGTTTTTTTTTTTTTTTTTTTTGCTTAGTTGTAATCCAAATGTCTTTCTTGGGCTAGTTTCTGCTTCAGGTGTAATAAAACAATTAGAATTGGCCAGAGAAGGGGCGAGGAAGGATGTCTTCGTTCTTATCTTTTTATGACCTCTGTATCTTCTTAGATCTATTTGCATTTTTGTGTACTGTGTGTGTGTATTTTCTAATATATATATATATATATATATATATATATATATATATATATATATATATATATATTATAAAAGGCTCAAACACTAATATTCCATGGTTCGTACGTCGAGCACGTCATGAGTGAAGAGGTCCACAGAATGTTGGATCATCAGATAAATGGCTATAAAGACGAGTTGACCACCATTAAGAAGAGGAAGCGGACTATGTAACCAGAGCGGGAGGCCCCTTCAAGACCATCCTACAAGGAACGATAAAATGAGGATGGAGAAAAGGACACCAAAGTAAGACATGGTCGAACAACGTCGCCGAATAAACCGACAAAACTTTTGTCCAGACCCAGGCGTTGGCCAAATCACCGGATAAAGTGGATGCAAGACATCATGTAATGCCCGTATGACTTCGGTGGGACAAGAAGATACGTGTCTATAATCACTCTGGCTACTTTCACACATGAATGAACTACAAAACGGTTAAGTGTTCATGTTTGAAATCTAGTAGACAAGAGAAAATATATCTCCGGGTATAAAAAAAAGTATATGTATGGGAGTGAGAAACAAGGGTGAGAGGGAAATATATAAAAGCTCTAGAGAGAGGTGTAACGAAAGAAAGAAGAACAGGCTTTAATGTAAGGGTGGGGAATAAGATTTAAAAGAGAGAATTCTTAAAGGGAGTTAAATAATGGTTTGAATGAGTGAGATAGTTATTCTCAGATGCTTAAATCACTACTGATTTGTTGACCTAAAATTAAAAACAGACACCAGAAAAGTGTATATTTACTTACTGTTTTCCTTTTGAATTTGTAGGTTTGATTAATTGGATCATAAATTATAACCATGGAATATTAGTGTTTGAAAATATATATATATATATTGACCACTAATATTATCAATATATATATACACACACATATATATATATAAATATAAGTCGTGGCTTCGTTAGAGAGAATCTCAGTTGAGTTCCACGGAATTTGTTAGCGAGCGTCTGATATATATATATATATATATATATATATATATATATATGTGTGTGTGTGTGTCATCCACAGACAGACTGTTTCGCAGCTCATCAGTGTGGCTAGACGTCCGGTTGCCTTTAGCTAGGATCGAAACCCGACTGAATTGGCGTCAGTCGGAACTTCTACTACTAAGCCGTCGGCACACGACAGAGATGAAGGTGAATTTTAGCGTGTTTATTTTTAGATTTAGTTAAACACACAGTGACTGACAGTGATTCAATTCTGCTATATTAGCTTTAATAGTCACTGTTTACAAACGCACCCCTCACACCCACAGAGCTCAATATATATATATATATATATATATATATATATATATATATATATATATATATATATATATATATATATATATATCGAAAGAGAGAGAAAATTAATAAAAGTAAAAGGTTTGGCACTTAGCTGATTGATGTTACTGTTAGCATCCCTACTCGAAATTTATGTAGACCTACCCTCCAAGAATCACTCCGCCCACTCCTCAGTTTAATCGTTTCACCCCAATCAAGGCAGTAACGCCATTAAGACCTAAGGGGTTACTGCATGTAAAAGAATAAGAAAGAAGACAAAGGTTATTAAGGAGCAAAAACGATACAAGAAGGGTGATCACGAAGACAGTAGACAGCAATTGACATTACATTTAATTTTTTGAAGATCAAAGTTGGCAGGAAAGCATGGAGACAGAGGAAACTTCCATAAGCGAGAAGTGCTAGAGAATAAACTGTTAGCCTAGAACGGTTACATCTGGCCATTTGAACTCTAAATTGATGAAACCTCGTTGCCAATCTAGTACTGCGCTTAAATTCATAATGTCTAGGTACCATAGCGGTGAGTTCATCCGAAAAATTACCCAAAAAGTATTTATAGAAAAGACATAGGGCAGCTACATTACGGCGGCGGGAAAGTGGCTGAAATCGAGACAACAGTATTTTACCGAAGAAACGGCCAACCAGTGTACTTCTAGAGGTTAATGCTCACCAGGCAAACAGTCCTTATACGAAAAGTACTCACTAGTAACAAATAGAGCATTAATAAATTTGACCGTCTCAGAGTTTTGCCAAAAATATTATCCAACACCCTGAAGAAGAACACCAATTCATCGAAACTACGACGCTGGGAATTAAGTTAAAATATTTCATTTTATTATATATATTTCATTTCATTTCATTACACACACACACACACACACACACACACACATACATATATATATATATATATATATATATATATATATATATATATATATATATATATATATATATAAAATGCGGACAAATCGAATATAAATTCCAACGTTCGTAACATTAATTTAAAAGAGGGCTCAATCCAATCCAATAATAGAGCAATATTTTTTTATTATAGGATATTACATTATTGTAGGATATTACATTATTATAGGATATTACATTCAAACATGTAAAATAACGCTACATAGAGGCAATCATGTTTCGATGTGTATCAACACATCTCATCAGGCGTTAGTAAATGTGTTATTTACTAAAGCCTAATGAGATGTGTTGATACACATCGAAATATGACTGCATTCATGTAGCGTTATTTTACATGTTTGAATGTAATATCCTATAATAAAGTATATATATATATATATGTGTGTGTGTGTGTAAACGGGTATAATGTCTGCTATAAATCTGTTCTATAAATCTGCAACTAATTGCCAGTGTATTGAAATCGATAGTGACTCGCTTAGGGCCTTTATCAAACTAAATTAACCTTATTGCCTACAGGGAACGTAGTGTACAACAATTGTTAAAGATGGAGGTGGTTAACTAGATAGATAGATAGATAGATAGATAGATAGATAGATAGATAGACGATTTTAAATATAAAACCTGATGCGAACGAGATAGATAGATAGATAGATAGATAGACGATTTTAAATATAAAACCTGATGCGAACGAGATAGATAGATAGATAGATAGATAGATAGATAGATAGACGATTTTAAATATAAAACCTGATGCGAACGAGATAGATAGATAGATAGATAGATAGATAGATAGACGATTTTAAATATAAAACCTGATGCGAACGAGATAGATAGATAGATAGATAGATAGATAGACGATTTTAAATATAAAACCTGATGCGAACGAGATAGATAGATAGATAGATAAATAGATAAGGTATCTATTCCTTTGAGTTTCAACATGCCTCATGGCTAAGATACTTGTATATTTACTTTCGCTGCCAATTGATGGAATACGAGGCAAGCAGGCATGCCCACCCATACTTTGATTACTAGAGCAAGGCAATCGTTCTGTTTTAATTTCCTTCTCCTTTTGCCCTTGGTTGGTTTCTTTCTATAACTTTGTAAATATCAACCCGTGAGAGTCTTAACGAAATACCAGTGAGTTTTGCTACATATCCGCATCTATACATCTGCATTAGAGTGAACATATTGTATCTAAACCTAGAGAGATGTTTCCTGGAATAAACTAGTATCCTTCGAGACAAAACTTATGACGAACAAGCGGTGCAATTGTCAGATGCTTAGTAACAGATAAAGATTAAAATTACCGAAATAGCTACACGAAACAAAGAAAATTGTTCTCAAGGAAAATTTTACTTTTTGGAGAAAGATATTAGAATATTTCCGAAAACATTACTGGGAACAAACCGTTTGCATATGGCTCGAGAATGATCTGAGAAAGTACACAAAATTAGAAAGAGGAATAAGACACAGAAGGGTCTTCTTGCCGGATTTATTTAACCTTATATTTTATAAAAAAATAATATTTTATATAAAGATAAACGTAAGAAAACTAGATTGATTGATTGATTTTTTTACTTATAAACTCTATGCAGGTTATTTAAAGTTAGAAAATATTTTTAGATTTTAAGAATTTACTTTGAGATAATAATGATTTAGTGATACAAGTCTTACTAATTATAGAAAATAGGGATTTATACCTTTCCCAAAGGATATTTGCACATAAGTGAATATAACGAAACCAACACGAATTAGAATTCGACTATCCGTACCTCACCTGATATTTCAAAGCTGCCACCCAGCTAGGTTCTGACCAGGCCTGACGTTGCTTAACTTCTGTAATTGCATACGAACCGGTGTTTCAACGTGACATGGCCCTAAACCAGACGGTTACTGAATTAGTTTGTTTTATGGACGTAAGAGAGGGCGACAAAGTGGATAGAACGACTGAATTTCGAACTCGGGTCTCCGATTTCCAATTCTGAGCCGTTATCCATTACTCCACCCGCACATCCAAGCCCTCAGCACTTAATCTTCCCAAGCGGTCCCCCATCCCGTTACTGACTAAGCTTGACGTTGCTTAAGTTCGATGATCGTGCCGGAACCGGTGGTTCAACGTGATGTGTTCATAAGCCGAGTTAAGAGTTTGAAACGTGAGAATTAAGCAAATATAGAAATTTAACTGTCTGACAGGTGTTTGAATATTAACTGAAATATAAAACATAAATCCAAAGGAGTATCGGAATAGCGAAAGATGCCTTCCAAAAGCTAAACAAAGTATTAAGAAACAGGAAAAGTTCGGTAGAAACAAGGAAAAGAGCGATAAACTGCTATTTAATAGCATTTGTCCTACATGGTAGCAAATGCTGGACAGTTTCCTCACAGATGAAGAAGCAACCTGAGACAACAGCGATATACTTCCACAGAAAGATGCTGGATGTATCATAGACTGAACGTGAGCAACGAGGAAGTCTTAAGGAAAACAAGGATATTTGCAATCAGAAAGATTTGGTTTAGTTTGGTTTGTTTGTTTAACGGCATATCAACTCCTTGTGGGTCATTTAATGCGGAAATCATATTTTGCGAGCTTTGGTTACAAAAATGAATTTATTTATTTATTTTACTATGAAAATGTATTTCTGGTAATTTTTTTCTAATATATTTTTTATATTTTCATGTTTTGAACCAAATTTGGGGGTTCACTATTTGAACATAACTGGGAGTCTAGCATATGCTGGGTGAGGGTGGACCTAGAAATAACAGCAATTAAGAGATGGTTCCACGCGCCGCAAACAGATCCCCACCCCCGGATCAGAAGCTCTGCTGCCGGATGTAGTTTTTCATCATACCCAGGACGGAATGAGAAAGGGAGATTTCAGATGTCTGGTGTGCATAATGGAGAAAGTGGTCTTGGAGAATTTCACACTCACGGGACATATCTTAAAGAATCAACTACACTATTTCCTATTCATATTCAATTGTGTTGTCTGTCGTACACTTAAATCTTCGATCTGAGCGCACCAAGGTTCGCAGTTTGTTTACATTTGCACTTATGTTTTTGCATGCTTTACTACTTAATTCATGATGTACATTTCACTCTTCCGTGAAACGCTTGTGCCACTCGATAACCTTAATTATGGTAAACATAAATATTTTCATCATAATCTAATTTTAATGGGGCTAAGCTTTCAATGATATTTTTACCAATCTTCACACAAAACTTAATGTTAATCCACTCCTCCACGTTCCCATTACTCATTTTCCGCCAACAGTATAATATGAACACGTACAACTTCCTCTACTGCTCGGCAATGTATAACTCATCTCGTCAACGTCTCAAACAAGCGGAAGCTTGATCATGTCTTGATGTACTCGAGTACAAATATTTGTCATTCATAAGCTCATCCCGGGAAATACATTGTCACGCCTTGTATAACTGATTTGAATAGCACTAAACTCATAATGTTTCAAGTCCTTTGTGCGTATACTATAATTTGATAACAGTTATTTTTAGTAAATTTCTATCCGATATTTATTACATTTTCCAAAAAAATCAAATGCACAGTTGGCTGGGACTGTAGAATACGTCGAATGCACCTCTGTAGAGGGGTAAGACTCCAACTCCAATGAGGAGACTCAAGTGTGACGATAAACTACAGCAGAGCGTCTGGTTTGGCGATTGGAAGTTTTGAGGGCGGTGGCACCTGTTAGGGTCTGGGCTATGAGTAGTAAGTGAACCTCCAAATGGAAATAAAAGCACTGAAAAGTATAGATGTGCATTTTTATAGTAGGACTACAGGCAGTACATTTTATTTTAAAAATTTACTAATGATCCATTTTTGTAGTGGAACTGCCAACAATACATTTTTATATTAAAATTATCAACAATACAGTTTTGTATTAAAGTATTCAACAATAAGTTTTTGTAGCGAAATGACAATCACTATATTTTATAGTAAAATTGAAGACATGGCATGAAAGTCCTGGGTATGATGATAAACTGCATCCGGCAGCAAGGCTTCTGGTCGGGAGTTTGGAGGCTTTGAGGAGCGTAAAATCAACTTTTAATTGGTGTTGTTCGCAGATCCATTCTGACTCGAAGTGATAGCGCCTATCAGAGTCCCAGCTATTGGAAAATAGTAAACCCCCAACCAAAAAAAAAAACACTATGAAAGTATAAAAAGTACATTTTATAGTAAAAATACCAGCAATACATTTTATATAAAAAAAATTACCAACAATAAATATTTATAGTAAAATTATGAAATTATTTCAAAAGTCTCAAGAAAATTTAGACATTAAATGACCCATAAGGAGTCGATATGTCGTTAAACAGTTAAATAAGTCAATCATACATTGTGAAAAAAATTAGCAAAAACAAAAACAATTTGCTATGATTAATCTCATTTCTTGTCAGGAGAAACAAGTTTTCACTTCTCATTTGGTTTTGTAAGAATTACAAATTTCATATTTTCATATTTAGATTTCGGCATTAAATAACCCATAGAGGTGTTGACATGCTGCTAAACAAAAACAACCAAACCAAAAATTCAAAACCATATATACGTAAAAAAATTGCACTATTTACATTATTCGGACTATCGTCGTTACCTTTGCCGCCATATTTATTACAACGTTTCGGCCGTTGTACGCTCCGGCCTTCTTGGAATGTCGAACTAAATTCTTTATTTCGCTCACCGGGGTACACTGTTCTAGTTCCACGTGCCATGTTTAATGGATGTCAGTTAAGTTCTCCACTGCCTTAACCGGGTATTGAACCCACACTCTTTGGGTCCTGTCACTGGATCTAACCATCGCCTTTATCCATTGTGCCAGGTGTCCTTGAAAAATATAGACAGGTAAAAAAATTACGTCTTAGTAAATATTTTAAAAAAACAATCGTTTTCTATTATTCATTGAATTACTTTTTTTTTTTTTGTTAATAAAAAACATATCATACACCAAATTATGCAAAGGTAAAGTTTAAAATAATATATATATATATATATATATATATATATATATATATATATATATATATATATATAACACATTTGAAGAAAATTAGAAATTAATTTCCCCCTCTTCCTCTATTTTTATCCCTTCTCTTTCCCCACCTTTTTTTCATCCAACTCTTCCGCCATCTCCTCCCGCTGTTACGCCTACGCTTCTTTATACTTCCTTTCCTATCTATTTTCTCCGTCCATCTCCCCTACCTCTTCTTCCTTCTACTCCTTTGCCCCAGCTCTTCTTCCTACCCCCAGATTTTCTCTTCCTCCTGTAACTCTCCCTCGTACTCCGCTTAATGCTCCCTTCCTCCCATTCTTCTTACTCTTCATCCTTCTCGCCCTCTAACTGTCCTTTCATCAGTTCCCACTCCTTTTAAAGACTCACTCTCTCCTCCAATTCTTCTTTATCCTCTTCCCACTACTTCTACATATACTCCTGTTCCTCATCCTTTCCCCCACATCCTACACCTTTTTCTTCTCCTCTTCTGCTACTATATATCACGGCATGAAGCATCGTCAAGGTATAGCAGCGTTACCTGATAAACTACCTTATAGCATTCTCAATTGACCGCCACGATGAAAAAGGCAATTAATTATGTAATGGAAAGAAAATGGACGATCTTCAAACACTAATAGAAAGGCGGCGCAACTTAAGATTGTCTTCAGCTTTCAAAAGATATTTAAAGAGTCTGAAATTATAACTTGGCGAAAACACGGCGACCTCATTATTTTATAAGACTAATTGTAAAATCTTTCGAAAAACTACGCAACTTTAAGCGTGTCTTTAGAAATGTTATTATCTACAGTAGCGAATATTGCGGAAGATTGAGATGATAGAGTTCAGCCAACGACAGGTGATCCTAAACATGGACACAAATTGCCGAAAAGTTCTCAGCCTGACCAAAAACATTCTGATGTTTGGTTATTTAGTCAGATTTTGTTCAGTGGTCAGGCTAAGAATTTTCAGCATCAACTCGTACACACACACACACACAAACACATATATATATATATGTATATATATATATATATATATATATATATATATATATATATATATATATATATATATATATGTATATAGGGATTGAAATGTAAATCCCCTATTTTATGTTTCATGGACTCTCCCGTCTAACTATAATCTTTACTAAACAGGAGACACCATCATACATAAAATAGGTAGTTACTTTTCAGTCACCCTATATATATATATATATATATATATATATATATATATATATATATATATATATATATATATATATATATACATACATACATATATATATACATATATATATATATATATACATATATATATATATACATATATATATATATATATATATATATATATATATATATATATATATATATATATATACGAGAACTGATCAAAAAGTATTGGGAGTGGTGGTATGAAAAGAAAACTACAATACATATCAATTCGGCATTTACTCTCCTTCAAAGTAGTCTGAATCTACACACATTATTCAGATTCATTCTCTTGGATTACCTTGATGTTTGAAAATCTTGTTCCTTTCAAATGGGATTTAATTTTTGAAGAGAAAAATGTCCCAAGGGGTGAGATCTGGGGAATATGTTGGTTGTCGGATATGGGGAATGTTGGTGTTGACCCAGAACTGCTCCACAAGGCACGGTCCTTGATGGAACCTCTGTGGTGTAGTAAAACGACCATATTCTACACGCGTTCATTCGAAGCACTGCTATAAACAAAAGAAGTAAGCCATAATGTTATATCTTAGTGTACATGCGCCATAGAGTTCAAAGGTGAAACTGAAATTGGTTCTTATTATAATAAACGTAATACTTGGTGTGTACATGTGAAGATCCCTATTTTTTCGAGGGTGAATGCAGTTAACTATGAAATTGTTATAGTGGAACAGCCTGGCACACCCCGACATGGATTGGTCAGTCTATAAAAGACTGACGCACTATTGAAGAAGGAGGAAAAGTGAGACAGACAGAGAGAGCGAAGGCGACCCTTACAAACCTCCGTGACTTATCTCCTGTTTTCCTTAGTATTACGAACTCTTGCTCATTTGTACTTTACGTACAATAAACCATTGTTATTTGTTACCTGATTTCTTGTGTTATTGTAATCTTTCCACCCGGGATTACTTTGTTGTTTATATCGTATAATCCACGATATAACAGAAATGGCCTCCAGATCGGAAGTCTTTCTAAAAAAAAGTATGCCTCCCGACAGAAGTCGAACCTATATTCTCTTTTTTAAAATCTTAGAAACCACTTTCAAGTCCAGTGTAATTTTATCATAAGAAATTGGAAGCTATCACAGCAAAACAACACTTAATTACCCTATTTAATAAATGCGCAACTCTTGTTGGGACATTTTGAAATCTATATGTGCTAGATATTAATTTCACTGTTTAAAAAGTCAGGGATGTCTACTCAAACCTCTGTACTCACTAAATGTAACTTTATAGTAATAGATAGATAGATAGATAGATAGATAGATAGATAGATAGATAGATAGATAGATAGATAGATAGATAGATAGATAGATAGATAGATCTGTATACATTTCTGAGATGAGGCATTGTAACAATTTACACAGTTCGGACTGTTGCCATCATCTTTGTTGTCATATACACGACGTTTCTTTTATTCACTGGGTCACATGTCCAGTTGATAAAAGCGTTGGTTGAATAATTCCAATGACTCGACCCAAAGAATTATGTGTTCAATACCTAGCCACAGCAGAGGTGAACAAAAACATGGAGAGTTGAGTTAAAAGGAAAAAAACTAAACTGAGATATCCGGAACAGGCATGGCACGTGGAACTAGAGCAATCTACCCTGGTGGAAGAAATAAAGGGTTCTTTTCAAAATTCGAATCACCTGAATAAGGCTAAAGCGTAAAACTGCCGAAAAGTCGTGAATATGACAACAAAGATGAGAACAACAGACCGAACAATGTAAATAGTGTAGATAGATATTCCGAATCTTGAAATTCAAGTGATCTAAGAACTGTCTACAGTTCCTGTTAGTTTTTGATAAGGTTCCAAGCTTTCAAGAATAAAAGAACATGAATTAAATTCAAAGTCTGTTTAGTAATAGTTTGTATCTTTGGGTGATTTTGAATTCACAGTTTTGAATATTTATGATGTCATTTCAAACTTTGTGCTTTCTCGTAAACGTGATGTAGTGTAGAGTCTCAGATTTTAATTACATTTTAGAATCTTTCTTCAAGAATCACCTTATTTTGTTTATTTTTTATTAATATGGATAGGTTCTAAAAATTTGCTATCTCAATTGAGTATTATTGTGAAATAAACTATCCTATCTTAATTTTGTGTCGCTGCATAATGTGATACCGTATTTCAATGTGATATGAATTAAAACAAGTGATTCCATGAGAAAATGTTGTCGTTGTATTTCCTATATAATATTTTCCCCTTATATTCCGACGTACAATTTACCATATAGTAAGTGAATTTGTAAATACCATTGGTCATATACAGAAGATTAGGTTTTAAGATGAGAGTGAAGATATGGGGAGTGTAACGGATATCGGAGCGAAAAGTGAAACTGGCGAGCCGGGTTCAAATTCCGAGCTAGTTTACTGCATTCACTTTCGCACAAATAACCTTGATAAAGGTAGGAAACCGGCTCTTCTTATCCGCCCATTCATCTATGAGTAAAATAACATGGTAAACTGAGGTCTCTAACTTGGGTGGCAACCACTCCGAGTAAAGAAAAACTTTGAATTTCAAGCACCCCACCATCTTTCTCGGGAAGACGTGTGACGACTGATGATCACCCAAATCCTGCAAAGACACAGTATTAAAAAAAATCAAGATGAGAGTTAGTTTAAACATTTTATAATAAATGATTATTAATTAATTTGGCTTTTTAATTAAATTTTTATGATGGCCATTTTATATCAGTGAGGCCATTCACGTTCGCCTATAGTCTGTAGATGTGGGAGTTTTATCTCTTTCTTGTTTAACATTGGGGTTCTGTTTTCTTCTAAAGTCTACTTAAACTCTATGTTCCTAAAGTCTCCGCTTAACTCTTAAATTTTATTTACTATTTATGTTTTCTCTCCTCAAGAGATAGGTTCGCTTATTACCCGGTTCACACTCCACCCCGGTTTCTCGTAATTTATCTCTTGATTCCTGTTTAGGATTGGAATCCTGTTTTCTACAAGTTTTTTTTTCTTTCTCTTTCACTCACAGTAGCACGCCCACCCCTGAATTTTAGTGGCATTATCGCCTTGCTTGGGGTCAGTTGCTTAAAAAAAGAAAGAAAACAATATATATAAACTGGTGGGCTCTTTTTATCGAAAGATAATAAAATTAAAATTATTTGAGTCGATAAAGATGTCAGAAAAGGGGACATTTTATTAATATTAATGTATACGTAAAGTTAAGAATACAAAAGCGTTTTCTCTTTGCTAATATTATTTTCAGTCAAAATGAAAGGGACATGAGACGCTAAAGTAGACACAGTTTCAATAACAAATGATACAATATACACTCTCATCAACGTGATTCTGACACTTCATTTGCTATAATATTATAAGATTGTTATAAGATCTTATTACTCTAAATAAAATATTATAAGATTGTTATAAGATCTTATTACTCTAAATACAATATTATAAGATTATTATAAAATCTTATTATTCTAAATACAATATTATAAGATTATTATAAAATCTTATTGCTCTAAATACAATATTATAAAATTATTATAAGATCTTATTATTCTAAATACAATATTATAAGATTATTATAAAATCTTATTGCTCTAAATACAATATTATAAGATTATTATAAGATCTTATTATTCTAATTACAATATTATAAGATTATTATAAAATCTTATTGCTCTAAATACAATATTATAAGATTATTATAAGATCTTAATACTCTAAATACAATATTATAAGATTATTATAAGATCTTATTACTCTAAATACAATATTATAAGATTATTATAAGATCTTATTATTCTAAATACAATATTATAAGATTATTATAAAATCTTATTGCTCTAAATACAATATTATAAGATTATTATAAGATCTTAATACTCTAAATGCAATATTATAAGATTATTATAAGATTTTATTACTCTAAATCCAATATTATAAGATTATTATAAGATCATAATACTCTAAACGTTATTTTAGTTGATACCCATGTTTAATAGACGTCCTGTTTCCTATTTTTAACTACGTGAATTGCTTCTACCGACCTTCGCAATCTAGAGGCTCTTTATAAAAAGGATGTGCTCTCCGACAGTGTTCGAACCTGCCCCCCCCCCGCCGTGCAGGTTCTATATATGGATCACTGGACTCCTGACCAAGCGTAGCAGAGGTTGTATTCATTCATTCGGTCATTCGGATTTGCAAATAGTAAGAGTTTCAGTAGGAATTTGAATTCACAAGTGGTCCCCAGCCGCATGTATACATACTTTTAGGACAGTGCTATCCGGTTTCAATTCAATTTTCTTCTCCTAGACTGGTTGCCATCCAAGGCTATAGTCTATATTACAGACATGATAAGTTTCCCAGTATGTCATGATATTTTACGCATAGCTAGAGGGAGAAGAGATGCATTCACACCTTTCCCAAGGGTATTAGTGCTTAAGTAAATGTAATAAACTCGACCGGAATTCAAACTCAATTCTCCGATTCCTCAATCCGAGCCTCTACCCATTAGTCTACTCATCAGTCTAGGAGAAGAAGAAGTTGAAGAAGATGAAGATGTAGAAGAAGAAGAAAAAGATGATGATGATGATGATCATCATCATCATCATCATCATCATCATGAATTTTGTTTGTCAAGGAACGAGTCCAGTCGTCTCTTCTGTTTTTCTGATTAGTTACAGTTGCTTCTTTTTAATTATTTTTCCTTCCTTCACAGTTCTTCATTTGACCTCATTCCCCAATGTCATTTGTTTTTATCTATTGTCCCTTTGGACAGTTTTCCTTTGCGCATGTCTGTTTCCCATTACTCAACGTAATCCTGTCTTGGATTTCTCATTACGCTTTTCGGAAGTTGAGAAGCCGTCACGTCTCTTTCAGCTCTTCCCACTCTGTCTTCCTTCGTTAAGGCATTCTTTATAACTTCTTTCTTGAAAGAAAATGGTTCTATGTTTATTTTTCTGTTATTTATCATGAATTCATTTTCTTTTCACTTCAACTAATAAATATCTATAGTGTAGTTCGTTTGACGTAATGTGATGGTTAACATGCTCGTCTCACGGGAGGTCATTTTCACGTGTAGAGAATTCAATCATGCTGTGATTTACGCCAATGTCGACCACTTCTAGTGAAACAGTCTTGCTCCATTCCCTTCTAACGTTATTAATTCTTTATTTCTCCATATATACGTATATATGTATATATATATATATATATATATATATATATAGAGAGAGAGAGAGAGAGAGAGAGAGAGAGAGATTATCAAATCCATAAGTGTAAAGGATAATCCAAGTGGTTCTTCTTAACATAAAATATTAAAAAGATAGATCCGTAGAGAGACCAATGTATAGACTACAGAACAATATGATATACATCAAGAGAAAGCTTACACATCACGAAAATACGGTAATAGATTTTTTACCGTATTTTCGTGATGTGTTAAGCTTTTTCGTGATATATATATATATATATATATATATATATATATATATATATATATATATATTGTTTGTTTTATTTGATCAAACTTTGTCTTATTCGATCAATTACAACTGGATAGTGAGTTACATCCTTACTCGGTGCCCCATACATTCGGCCTTGTGCCACGACTATGCTATGCTTAGAAAATCATCATTGGGCATTTCGACGTAATGTAATGGTCAGCAAGCTTATCTTGCTAGATCAATTACGACTGAATAATTAGATCGGTCCTCACTAGGTGCCCCGTACATTCGCTTAAAGAATCGTTTTGTTATCTCGACTTGGTGTAATCGTTAGTAAGTTTGTCTTTGTTAGAACAGTTACGACTGAATAGTGAGTTTGATCCTCACTGAGTGACCCATACTTTCGGCCTTGCGCCACATCTTGTAGCGGACTTCCACCACATTTATTTAATTTTGATTAGGAAACCAAACTGATGTGAAGAAAGGGACAAGGCAAAGGTATCAATATATATAAAAATTGTATTCAACAATGCATACAATAAAGAATGTGTACAAAAAAGCATGCAATGAGTAAGACGAGAGTTGTCTCTCTTTGACTATCAAATTCTATTAAAGTTCTCTAAAGAAAAGAAAGAGTTATTAGTCTGTTATAAATGTTTTTAAACAGTTCTGCCCTTCAAGAGGAAATTTATGTAAGTGTGAAAGAATATGCAGTTTGTGAGTTGAGTGAGAAGATGGGCGCATAGCTTCAACTGTCGTGGATTTCTGTGGCAGCTAAAGTCTCACTAGTGCGTCTTCTCTTTTCTCTTGCTTTTATAGGTGATCATTGAGTCAGGAGTGCTGCGCGGGAAGAATCATTTTCCACATGCAGGGAATCTGATTGGTCGATACTGACCAATCAGTGCATGAGCTTTGGGGAGACTTCTGGGAGCCGATTCTCCCAAAAGTGCACAAAATCTACTATATGAAAATATAGCGATTTCAAAATTGTCGCATAAGATAGCAGCGTTGCTTCCTGTCCAATGAATGAATGCTGTTGGAAATTTTAATTTGTAAGGGTGTATGTGTGTGTGATGATGATCACCATAATCTAATCTACGCTTAGAAAATCACCATAAACTAAAAGAGAATATCTCTCAAAGATCGAAATTTTCTGTAGTTGAAAAGATATTTTATTACACATTAAGTTTGCACAAATTTTATATGCATTGTTTGGTCAGTAACTAATATCTTCTCGGAAATAGAATAAAGTTATGTTGTTTTTGTTGAAACTCTACTGAATAAAGGAGTTGTTGTCGATAATGTTGAGGCGTGAAGATAGATAGATAGATAGATAGATAGATAGATAGATAGATAGATAGATAGACTCATCGCAGATTTTTGTGAGTAGGCACCCTAACGAAGTAGACATTACTCCTAATGTTCACGATACATCGTTTAACAAAATTACTCCTAACTAGATCGGTGAAATATGAACTTTCGTTCCTTTTATCTCAAGGAAACATGCAAGCTCTTTTAATCGTGAAATTACAAGAACCAAAATGTTTTGCAGACGGTTAAACCCAATCTAAACTCTTCACTCCATTCAACGATCTTTATCAGCCCCATGTTTATTTTTTATTCTTTTTATTCTCCTTCTTCAGTCATGGCTCTCCCTAACTTCTTATCCTTTGTAACTCTAAGTAATGTTTGTCTTATATTCTCCCTCCAAATCCTTTTTCTACCATTCATTTACCTAAACTCGTTAGATAGATTACTCGCTGTTTCCTTCTGCCCCTCTTGCCTTCAGTATGTTATGTGTGTGTCAAATTCGCCAAACCTTCTTTCTTAATTATATGTCCTAGAAATTTCAACTGTCTCTTTTTAAGTGTCCTTTTTGTCCTCAACTTCCTTAAACATTTCTCGTTGCTCACATGCTCCGGCGATAGTATTCCCAGTATTATTTTGAAGAAACACATCCCTGTTGCCACAAGACTTCTATATTATCTCTGAGAAAATTGCCACCACCATTCACTGCTACATAGGAGAATTGATATTACATCACAGTTCAGTACTCTTTTTTTCGTTTTTAACAAAATTATCCTACTTTTTTATCTTTTTAAAGACATCTTTCGCTGTTTTAAATTTCATATTTTCCGACGCTTATTAAAACACTTCCCGCATGATTCAATTCATCCATTTGTTTATTTAATTTAATTGTTTGCAATAAAGAAAATCAAACTCGTACAATATACAAGGTCGCAGACGATAACGTCGTCGTCTGCTTCTAAGTGCAATAGATATCTGAGAAAGAGTTCTAAATTTCGGGAAGGACAACTATGCAAGCGAATCACTTACCATTGAGACAATGATTTAATATATATATATATACATCATTAGTAATTGCTCACCTAATTAATCAAATAATAAGATGACGTGAGCAGTTTACGCAGATCGATATTACCTTTCTCGGCTTCCAAGTGAAACTAGGCTGTGCCAGTTTCTTCTACAATTCATGGTCGTTTCAAAAGTCACCCATATCTCATCGCTTTCTCAAATATACCTACATAATGTACACACATTTTGAGCATTCATTGCGATGTCGATCTTTGTTTGTATCAAATCGGGCAATGTACAAAACACGTTGTAATTGTAATTTTGTGATTGAGACTAGAACTATAATAAAAATTGTACATTAACTGAATGTTTGTGATGTCTTTTGTCTAATTTCCAATGGCTACCAGATTTTTGCATATCAAAAAAGGCTCCCAACATCAATATGCTTCTTCAAAGTGACTTGGACAGCATAACTTGATATTCCAAACTTATTAGAGATTTCACATTGATTTATCCTTTGTAATATTTCAATAATTTTTATCCTTTTCTTCAGACTCACTTTTCGCATTTTGAATCTTAAAGACAAGTCAAAAGCTCGATAATTTAATGTATGTGTATCGTTGCAGCACAGATGGGGAACACCAGATTCGTACTCAGGGTGCAGTTGAACGCTTGTGGCATAATGCAGGCAAAATAATTCTTTGGACGGAATGTTACCCACGAAATAAAACCACGAGTACGTGGCAAAACAATACGGTCGGCAAATTTTATTCTGTTGCAACTTTCACATATGAACCGGCTGTAGACAAGCGAGAACGCGTGTGCCTTCCTTCTCACGTCGAGGGTGAGCAGTCCTCTGTTTTAGGCTGCTAGAGACCACCGTCTCATAGGGGGCCAGCCTTTTTTCTCTTGTCAGCATTCGGCTAAAAAAAAAGTCGTTCATCAAGTCCGCTCCGCACAGCTGATCACTTTTGTAATTTGAATTTTGGGATCACCATTTTGATAATAACCAGGCATTCGGTCTTCTTGCAATTAATGTTTAATCCTTTCGCCTCGTTTTTATTCTCTCCCTTCTGTAAGGTTTTTGTACTTTCTTTCTCTTTCTTTCTTTTTTTTTCGTGTCAACACTGTGTCATCTGCATATCTTATATTGTTAGGATTGTGGCAGCCAATAATAAATCCAGGCAGAAATTCTAATGTTGAATAAATTCGTTAAGAAGTCACATCCTTACCTGACAACCATTTCTATGTAATTGTTATATAGTAATAAAGTGTCGCTGCCGACAATTGAGTTTGAACATAGATCGCCAGTGAACAAACACAGGCGATCTCATTACTGAATTAAGTAGACCATGTGACCATAGAGGAAGCGCATATGTGGAAGGTGGCGTGACGTCTATTCGGATCTGTATTTCTAGTCTATCCTCTATTACAATTCGGATCGTTATTCCTAGTCTATCCTCTGTTACTATACGGATCGTTATTCCTAGTCTATCCTCTGTTACTATACGGATCGCTATTATCTGTACTCTACACTCTGTTCGGATCACTGGACGGATTACCATTCGAGCGAGTATTATCGAGCAAGTACTATTAGTGCGAGTGATATTCGAAGGCGTCTGACACCAGTATTGTTCAACGGTGTTACTATATTTGTACCTGCTATTACAAAGTCTCTACTACAACGAGCATTCCGAAAGTGACAACGAGTATTCGTTTGGGTCACAAAAGTATTTCTTTTTCTGAATTCATTTTTTATCCGTATGCAAGCGGATTGCCGCAAGTATAGATTCTGGATTATTCTAATATCCTTTCCAAATATGACATGATTACTAAGCCCTTCAACAGCTCTTTGTATACCCATCTTGAAAATAAGCATTCCAAAGTCGAGTCGCCTCTTTATGCCCGTTGTTCAAATCTTTGTATTTTGAGGATGAAAAGAAGAAACATTAGGATAAATCAACCACATATCGCCTACCAACATTCTTCAGGGCGCCTAGGGATTCTCAGGCCAAAAGTAGGAAAACCGTCATTTAGTGATAGTGTGAAAATGATAGTTTTAAAATGGAAACTCCTCAATCATTCAATCGTAAATGTCTACCTGATACTTCCAACAAAAATGAACACTGGTGGATTTAGCAGGATTAAAGAGATGGAAATATCAAAGTAAAGATAAAGAGAATTTTTTAAAAATCTCAAATGAGTCGAGTTTAATTTTTATTATTATTTAGGTGTGGTCAGGCTCTAAGCTAACCTTGTATCGCCATTTATTGTGATTGTAAATTCGATCAAATTTTGGTGGGGGATTTGGGTCTCTATTCTTTGACATTTACTTCCGTTTTTTTTTATATCTAAGATACTGTCTTATTTTTAAGCATCGCCTGGGTTTAAGTGGCAATAATTTTGGCCTTTTCCGTTTTTGTTTTTTTTTCTTATTTTTTAAATATCAAAATTTTCTTAAATGGTCAATAAAGTCATATTTTTAATATTAAAATTTTATAAGTTTATTCCTACAAATATAAAGTATTTAATTCATTTTATATTAACTAATAAAGTATATAGAGAATTGTAAAATTAATATAATATAATTTAATTTCATATTTATGAAATTATTTTATTCATGATCAACTATAAATATACTAGTTTCTTACCAATGAATTAATTATTATTATTTAAGGAAAATATTTGATAATGTCTGCAAAATACGGTTATTTCATTTCTTTGATTTAATAAATTTTAATCTTTTAGAAATTTAATAATATACAGCTTTTCATGTACGCACAAAGGACATGGGTCATTTAAAGATCTACAAGTTCTTGTTGCTTTTATTAATTTCCATTTTACAGTAAAATGTCACGATGGAAACATATTGTTTAAAAAAAAATTATTATAATATTAAGCTCTACGGATAGTATTGAGCACTTTTTTTAAAAATAAAAGCTAAGAACACTGAATTATAAATATCACTGTTCTTTCTTACTATTTCATATATATATATATATATATATATATATATATATATATATATATATATATATATATATATATATATTATAATTATTTTTACAAAAATATGATTCCTTCGCTACATAAGAGTTCTCATGTTTTAAAAACGAGAGCCGAAACCCTCAATATAATTATTAAAATTAAATTGAATTCACGTATCAAGCCCTGTTTCATCCTCACGCGAAAATTCAGGAATAACCAATCCTGAAATTTACGCATCCTTATAAGCATGTTCATTCGCAAAATTAATTACTATGGAAATGGCTGTGGCGACCATTTTGATAAGGGGCCTAAGAGTTAATTTTTATCCACATATCAGTTACCTTCGGAAAGAGGTTAAGCCGAGGTAGGGTTGGGGTCTCCATTTCAAAGCGAATGATGGCGTTCATGTACGCACATCGTCTGGTCCGTCACAGCAAAAGATAGCTTTTGGCACCATAATATGTTGTTAAGTGTCTCGAGAATTTTGTTCTATTTTTTTTCCTTAAAGGGCTGTTTCGTACATAAACACGCCGCACTGAACTACAATTTATTTTTTTGACGACTTCATAAAGGGTTTTTCTATCTTATGATTGGGTTCAGCTTTTAAACCTTTTATTAGACTATGAAATTTAATTTTTTTTCTTTGCTAATTATTTAATGCGAAAATTTGTTGCTGTCGGCAAAAAACCATTAACTCATGTCTATGGTTTAATAAATTTTCATTATTTAGAAACTTAATAATGAGTAGTGTTCATGTAGGCATAAAATTCTTGTTCTATTTATTTTTTTCCATTTTACTTTTGGTGTTTTATTCATTTCTTTTAAATGCCAAAAATATTTGTATAGAGATGTCTGATTTCTCTTTCTAATATTTTTGAAGGAGCTTTTGTGTTGTCTCCATGTAATTTTAAATTCATTCTTTGTTGAGCCAATGTATATCCTATCAGTGTTAGGACTCTCAATGGATGAGATAGTGCATTGGTATACCACAGATTTTGTGCGGCATTTATTTTCCAACGGGCAGACTTCAGGGTTTCTACAATCACATAATTTTTCATTATTTTTGTCTAATTTTAGTTTAGGATTTTTATTAATGCTGTTTTGGCATGCGTTTTTTTTTCCAGGATTTTATTATTATGTTTTTTCTGATTCTTTGTAGATTTCCAGTGCAACTGTAACTTGATTTTAAGGTGTTTTTATTAAAGATCTTTCTAAGTCTGCTATTAGTAGGTAAGTGTTTTTACATTAAAGCTAGGAACTTATGTCCTAGCGTAATATTAACCATTTGGTTGAACGGGGATGGGTATACCAAATGATTTTTCTTTTGCTGTTTTTCTTCTGGTTTGTACTATTGTTTCTATAATTTATGTTAGCGTTTTTGTATCGTCTATTTTTTAGGGCTGTGTTATAAAAATTACTGTGTTGTTTGAATATTTCCTTATTTACGGAGTTCATGCTGATTCTTTTCTCTATTGATGTGGGTATATGCTTAATTATAGATGGAGGGTGGTTTGACTTAGGGTGTACATACAACGGATTAGTGTCAGATTTTCTGTAAGGTAGATATATGTTGTTCATTAAGCCTAGAGTTACGTCGAGGAAGTTTACCCTTTTTAATTTAGTATTGAGTGTAGTTTTTAAATTTAGATTTCTGAATTCACTATATATTATCTTTCTAATTTTATCTATTTTAAAATTTGTGGTGCTCCTTACTACCATCCCCATTATGGATGAGGGCAGATTTTTTTGCACTAAGAATTATGTTCATTTCTTCCTTAGTTAAGTCAGAATATACAGTAGCAAACTCAAGGGCAGTAGTGAAGAGATCTACGCGTTCTTTCCTATTTTTCTACATATCTGCACTATATATATATATATATATATATATATATATATATATATATATATATATATATATATAACATCAATTAGTTAAGTGTCAAATTGTATATTGGTATTAATCATATATATATATATATTTATTTAAAGACATTTATATTATGTTTAACGTTCTTTTTATAAATACAAGTATTTAAGCAAATGCTCTGTTTTATAATAAACAGTATTAAATAACATTAACCGGCCTGAATGTCCGAGAAATTTTCATAGAAAATTTTCGCTCTCCGACAGGAATCGAACCTGTATCCTATACTGAACCATCATTTCGCGTGATGTGCCTTAACCTTTCGGCCACAGAGCGGTGTCTGGTTAGCAAGGTCGATTTTACTATCTTTAAACTTAAATCTTCCATGAATCTCTTCTATTCATATCTGCTCTAGCGTATCAAATGTAAACAAATGACGTCATATAAATTGTCGGACAATGTCCAATTCTAAATATATATATATATATATATATATATATATATATATATATATATATAGTATTTACATTATTCGGACTATTGTCCTCATCTTTGTCGCCATATTTGTCACAACGTTTCGGCCGTTGTACGCTCCGACCTTCTTTCGTACAACGGCCGAAAAGTTGTGACAAATATGGCGACAAAGATGAGGACAATAGTCCGAATAATGTAAATACTGTACATAATACCTCATCTCAGAAATATAGACAGAATATATATATATATATATATATATATATATATATATAAATATTATGAAATGGACAAAGTCCGACAATTATTTTAAGACATTTTTATGTTTATACGTTCTTTTTATGGATACAAATATTTAAGTAAATGCTCTGTTTATAATACACAGTGTTTATTATAAACAGAGCCTTTACTTAAATATTTGTATATATTTGTATCTATAAAAAGAACGTATAAACATACAAAAATGTCTTTATATATATATATATATATATATATATATATATATATATATATATATATATATATATATATATATATAAGTGAACATAGAAGTCAACGCTTAGAGGCGACAGTCTCTTTCATGCTAGATGCAATCGTCAGACCACGAGTGCTGTTATTTTTATCGGCTATTTATATATACGGGTCAGTGGTGCATTGTGGGTAGTCTATTTTGGCGGTTATTTTACCGGAAGTCGTTTATTTGTTTATTTATTTATTTGTGTCAAATTATTTTGCTTGTTTTTATTTTATTTTATTTTATAGACTACCCACAATGTACCACTGACCCGTATATATAAATAGCCGAGAAAAATAACAGCACTCGTGGCCTGACGATTGCATCTAGCATCAAACAGACTGTCGCCTCTAAGTGTTGACTTCTATGTTCACTTTTGTATTCACACACGCTCTATCTCTGATATTGAGCACTTTATCCCATAAATATAGCACACTTTAAGACTATATTTCTTCATATATATATATATATATATATATACATATTCAAACATGTTTCATTGAATAATATAGACATATTATGTTTATTTATTTTTTATACTGGTTCTTTCCAGTTCTCTAATCAATTTCTTAAGATTAAATTCATGAAGAAAGATGTTGTAGATTTTTCCCACCCACGTACTTTCAATCTCCGACAAGATCATACTCAGGGCTAAATTACAAAGATACAGTTATTCTAACTGTGATAAAATCTGGTGATTTTAAAAAAACAACACGCGTAAACGCACTCTGTTATAATCATTTTAATTGTTTTAATTTATCCATTATACGTATGGAATCTTTTGCAAAACAAGCGTTTTAGTATAAGGGAGCTGATCGGAAATTGGCAGCATTCAAAATGGCATTAGATGTTGTTATATGCATTATAACACGTTATTTCTTCTTAATATCAAGAAACTGGTTGAATATATATATATATATATATATATATATATATATATATATATATTGACATAATATGTCTGTATTATTTAATGAAACATGTTTGCATGAAGATATGCTGCGAAATGGTTCACTTTAATTCTTACGTCTTAACCACAGTCATATTTAATTTTTCCCTTCGCTTCACGCTTTCTCGCTTTTATCCTTCCTTCGAGAATGCGATCTTCCGCCATGTTTAATGATCTTCAACAAAGTGTAGCGAACTTAGAGATAATGAGACCCAAACATAAAGAATACAATGAATGATCATTGAAAACAATTTGATCCAACCAAAAGACGATGTTTTTTCAGAAAGTGATTTTTTTTTTCCTTTAACTCCGGAAAAGCCATTCATGTTATTTCAAATGGGTTTTTACCTGAGAAATGGGTAACAATGACGATGGAAATGGCGTATTTTCTGAGAACAACCACTGGAATTGAATCGAGTAAATTTTATTTTTGGTCTGCAAACTCCTGAATTTATTATCCTGAAAGAGAACAGAATAAGGTTAATGATGGGTTAGGAAATAAAATTAAAAAGAAAACAAAGAAAGATCTAAGATTAAAAAAAGAACTGCATGCGAAGTATCGAGTATTTTATTTACACTAGTTAATGTTTAGAATCAATTTACGTTGTTGATTAAATTGAACCACGCTCAAATATTTCAATAATATTTTAAAATGAAAAATGCCTGAGTAATTGGTTAACTTGAACCACTTCTAAGTAGTCTGAGTCTTATTCTATATGTCCAGAGCAACAGATCACACGCAAGTTTTTGATTTGATCGCCACCAGTGTCCTTCAAAGCACATTCTACCTTCGCGTAAGATTGGAGAAATATCAGGGATGTGTCCATAGAGCTGTGATTTAGTTGAATGTTGTATCCAAGTGATGTTAATTATAGGTCTCAGAATCCGAGCAGAGGTTCCATCAAACTTAGACGGTATGGTTTTGGTTAATGTCCAAGCAATGGCACCGTACATTAACACCGCCTCTACAGTGGCTTGAAAGTATCTCCGTTTTGAGGTTGTATGGCGGATCAAATTTCCAGATTACATTCATTTTATTCAAGCCGGCCTAAGCTTAACTAATTTTCACATCCTTTTCAGTAGCAATTCAAGACCCAAATGCCACATAAAGTAGGCGGTTGCTGAATGAAACATTTTATATGTACGTAAGTCAAGAAAGTATGCAGTTAACAAAAATGTATAGACCCTAGACTTGATGTACTTAACACTGAAATATTTGGTAAAGTAACAATGCGCCAGTCTCTTTCATATATTACCACTTCTTGGGAAGACGTTTTCACAGAGAAACGATATTTTTACCGACAGAGTACGTTGGTAATTCAACCGTGAGTATATAATAAAGAGGCTCTTGGTCGTAAATGTCTGAGCTGATAGGACTAAAGAATAGAGCTCGTCTGAATAATTGCCATTGAAGTAACGATAGACTTTGGTGTGATATTTGTAGGAAAAGGAGCTATACTGTAGTTGTGACCAAGTAAAAGGGTAAGTGATAACAAAAACCAGGTTTACAGATATATCGTATATTAAATAGTAAGTACACCAGAAGAGTATTACACGACTAGTGAGAGTGTATCGAATGAACTAGCGCTCAATCTATTCACAGTTCCCCGAAGCTTTCTGTCCTACTAATAGTATAGTAGGCGGAAGAGTCTAACATAGAGTCTTTAGAGGAAGGACATCACAACAACTGTAGAAAATATTACATTACCCACAAGACCGCGCAAAAAGCTGGAAAGGGAGGATTGGGCACCCCCAGCTCAGGTATATCAGCAATGCCCGATATTTTGTTTTCTTTTTTGTATGCGGAGATGCAGTTCTCTTAAATAGCATCCTATAATACACCGCTAAAAATCCAGATTTTCTCCTGTTACAGTGGTGGGAATAAAATTGATAAGACCAATCTTGTTGGTGGATTTTATGTAAGATTCCAATGTCATTATTAAATCTATGTAGCATGATATCTTGAAAGAGTAAATTCATCTATTCTTAATGATATCAAAATAATTAAAACTACATCCAAAATTACTATGAATGTGATCAGAACCAAAAATACCCGTTACAATAATAATTCTGAAGTAGTTAGATATAAAATAAACTGTTACAACTCCTCCTCACAATACATTGGTGAAACTTTGCACACACACACACACACACACACATATATATATATATATATATATATATATATATATATATATATATATATATATATATATATATTCACATTTCATTGAATACAACAGACAAGATGCTTTGATTTATTTTTTATACAATTTCTCATGTGATCTAATAATTGTTTTCTTTTCGGTAGATAAATTATATAAAAACTGCCCAATTGTACTTTTTCCGAACGCTTTGGGCTATACATTTAATCATTTTCAAGGTGAAAATACATTAAATGTTAACAAGAAATAGATTGTTGTATGTATATATGTTTATAATGTTTTCATTTTCAAAACACGGTCAAGATATTGCGTACATGCTCATAGTTGATATTACTGAGTGTTGTTTTTTTTTTTTTGGGGGGGGGGTATTAATAAGGCTTCCATTATTTTTAGCCTTTTTTTGCATGTAGATGATGCTATTGTATTTGTGTTGTCAACAAGTATGTTACGAATAGGGTCCGGTAGGTTTCTTAGAACAAAATTAAACTGAACAAATATTATTTACAAATTTAAATGTACTTTAAGGAATTGTATTCCTGATCAAATAGGTTGCCATGAGTATTTAAATGAGACCTAATTGAGCTATAGTCAGAAAGGTGTAGAGTGAATCTACGTGCCAAACATATTGTAAAATGGCCTATATAATTGCTTATGAATTTTGATTGATCAGGAATACAATTTACTGATTAAATATTGTTAGCTTGCGGAGAGTAATTTTGTAATGGAGTTCTAGTTCTAACATTTAGAAATAAAAAGTTGAATGTTTACGTTTTCCGTCAGTTACTATTTTATTACGAAGTATATATATATATATATATATATATATATATATATATATATATATATATATATATAGATATAGATATATATATATATATAGATATAGATATATATATATATATATATATGATTAGACCTGACTAACAATATATATACATATAAAAAATACACACACACACACACACATATATATATATATATATATATATATATATATATATATATATATATATATATATATATATATATGTATGTATGTATTGAATATTTGGATATTAATGCATATTCACTAGTTTTAATCAAGTCTGATCCATGATCATTACACTCGATATTAACAGGGTATTTTCTGTAGATGTTCTATTGATATACCGACATATGTATTCAATAAATTAACAAAAGTTCAAAAGACTGACACAATATATATATGCAATATATATATATATATATATATATATATATATATATATAGAGAGAGAGAGAGAGAGAGAGAGAGAGAGAAAGAGAGGGAGAGAGAGATAGATAAATAGATAGATAGATAGATAGATAGATAGATTGCATATATTGCATATATATAAATGTGTGCATGTATGTATATAATTTTTTTAATTGAAATTATTGCCAAAATGTATATTTAAATATTGTTACTACTGTGTCTTTTTATGTGGGGACAATTTCCCATTTTGCTATCATTTGTTAAGCAATTTCGACCATCGCAGTCATTATCAAGAACCAATGTGGTGTCTGCGTTGTAGTAGTATACACAATATCTTTAACATAAAAAGAGGTCCGGGGGTTTGATATCTGGAGAACGAGGTGGCCAGGGAATTGGGCCATCCCTTCCATTCCACCTGTCTGGAAATGTTAGGGGTTCATTTGACAGTACCTCTTTTATCAACAGGATACCTGAAAACTTTGCTAACAACTGAGTACATAGAACAAATTTGATTCTTACCTTTGTAATATAGTTTTTAAATTGTAAAGCGACTTTATGCATACAATAATTTAATGGAAATATAATTGTCCATTTTCAACTTTACTGCTAGAAGCCGTAGCCCAACATATCATACCATTTTGGAATCAGGCCGACTCCGTGAACAAATTAAAAACATTCCGGGTCGGAACCTAACCTGCAGTCCTGGAACGTTGGGTTCCCAACCTTTCATTACTGTGAATGTTTTCGGCGATTTTTTACTTGATTATTTGCGACGAATTTCTTTGCAAGGTAACAATTTTTACAACTTGGAAATAAATTTGGAAATAATCGAAATTAATTGCAGCGAAAGTCACCCATGGAATAAAAATAACTGTTATTAAGAAAGGACCTACGTACATCAAATTTAAATTAAGTAGCAGTAAAAGAATTATCGTTGATCTTTTAAAAGGTAAGCTTAAATATTAATGCAATACATAAACGCAACGATCAATTATAGGTTCTTCTGTAGTTTATTGTTGCCTATCACATCTATTCCTCCCTACATATTATAAAGGCCCAATCAAGAGCCCTGTGCAGGTGCTAGCTTAGATTCCGCCGATAGTGCAGCTTTTAAGCTAGTAATTAATAAATTAACAAATATTTTAACAAAAAAGATATAGGTCTATACAAGAACGACAGTCTATTAATTCTAAGAAACTGCAACGGCAGAACTACAGAAAAATAAAACAAGAAATAATCAAAACCTTCAAAACCCTAGTATTTACAATAGATATAAACCCTAGTAGATATAAAATCCAATCAAAAAATAGTAAATTTCTTCGATATACCACTCAACCTAAACAAAGGAACCAAACAAAAAAAAACAAGCAACAACCCAATATATATTGACAAAAATCTAACCATCACCTTACATGTTTCAGCAAATACCGATATCTATAAATATAAGAATTTCAACAAATTCTAGTAGCCTAAAAATATTCAATGAGAATAAAAGACCTATGAATCAGCCCTAAGACATAGCGGATATTCAAACAAACTAGAATGCCAAAATGAAAATAATTAATACAAACATAACAGAAAAAGAAATATAATTTAGTTCGCCACCCCTACCCCACAACAATTCAATAAAAACAAAAATAGGAAAATATTCTTCAAAATAATTGATAAGCACTTCCCTAAAAACACAAAATTATCAACAAAGATACAATCAAAATTGGTTACTGCTGCATGGATAACACTGAGAAAAATAATAAGTAAGCACAATAAAATACTCAACAAAGCCAACAATAATTACAAAATCAATAACAATAACATATATCAAAATAACACCATTAAATGAAACTGCAGAAACAAAGAAAATTGCCCACTTAACAAAAAATGTTTAACTAATAACATAATATACAAAGCCATCGTAAATAATAACATTTACACAGGCGAAAAAAATAGGGGCCACAAAAATCTTTTAAAGTAAGATATTATAACCACAAAATGTCAATTGAAAGAAAAAATACACAAACAATATAACCCTATCTAGGTAGATATGGAGCCAAAAGGAAAACAATATCCCAACTGAAATCAGCAAAAATTGTAAATTATGCCTAGAGGAAAATTAGCAATAATAACTTTTAAAACCCAAATAAACTCTTAAACAAAAAAAAAACAGACTAAGTCTGGATAAAAAATGAAAAGGACAAAATGATCAGGCGTACATCCGTGCAGATGTGCACACGCGTGCGCGCGGACAAGCGCACATACAAACACAGAGAATACAGAAGAAAATTTACTCCAGTGTTAAATGTGTATATAAAGAAAGAATTGAAAAATATAGGCAGTGAAATGCTAATACCCACTGAAGAGTGGACGGACAGGTCAGTCTGGAGTTGCGATGCTGAAGGTAACGTCAATCAGCTAAGTGACAATTTTGCTTACATTAATCATATATATATATATATATATATATATATATATATATATATATATTGTGTCGATATATTACGATTACGAGTCCCGTCACACATTCTTGCTGCAACCGTATATGCAACTGGTCGTGTGGTTACAACCTTCGCTTTTTGTCTATGAGATCTAATTTCAAATCTCACCATAGATTATTTATTCTTGATGTTATCGAACGGAGGAGGCGATGCCAGTGCAAAGCAACTTTGGAAAATGGCTGAAAACCATATCACGGGTTGACCCATGTATGAAATAGATAGAAACGAGGTTTTGGACGCACTGGCCTTGTTCAAGATTATGATTTCTCAAAGATACCGTAACTAAGATTGGCTCAGCATAGTTGCAGTCTAAGCCACGACTGGGCTCTCTAAATTGAGCAGGCGTCTGTAATAGGCTTTGGCTAGCAGACCTGGCAGACATTTTATATCCAGTGAATGCATCTAGAGGAGAATAACCTGACGGTGCCTATCCCTCTTCAGGATCGTTCTGAATTCAAAATTTTCCTTCTCCTAGATTTGCTGCCACTAAATGCAACCCGTGATATTTTAACCCATAGATTGAATATAAAGGATTCTTGCCTTTTTAAGTGGTATCAGTGCGGAGTCAGAATTTGAACTCGACACGCCGAATCAATATTCAGCCTTGTCACCGTTACGCTGCACTCAGATACGGCTTACAGCTTCGTCCCATTATATTTGCTTTGTTAATTCTGTCTCGATGTCCAGACAAATACTTAAAGCCGTTTTTTAAATATGTGTTATGATTGAGTTGACCCCCAACGATATCTAAATCAAATCTGAGAGACGTGACTGCAAAGTAGCCATTCGGAAGAAGAATTTTCACTTTGAAAACTGGTTCAGCATGTGGTGAATTTTCATATTGTCTCCCTAGAATCATTTGCGAGCCGCTTTGACAATACCATGCTCTTGCTAAGTGCTTCTTTAGGAAAAGAGAACTGAAAGATTTGAATGCTGAACAGCAAGAGAAACCAGAGTCATTGTTCCTGATATCTGCAACTGATGCGCTCGGCATTCGCTAAAGAACAGTATTACCGAGCTAAAAACGTTTACGCAGGTCGTTATTTGCAAAACAAGACGAGCGAATAATTGAAAGAACATTCGAAAAATTTAAAAATAAAAAAACTTTTATGGAAATTTTCTCCTTACGACTGACTGTGTTTTATAGGAAATACAAAATGAATTTCAATTTATTTGGATGAAATCCACCAGATATTTTGAACTTGTTATCGAAGTGAATATGCATATTTTTTTAAATATCGGTAGCAGTATAAATTGTCTTTAATAATTAAATCGGGGGTTTCATTGACTTTGCTAAAAAAAGTGAAATTAATTCACAGCAAAACTTTTAAAAATTCAGTCGAACGACAAGAACATATTTTCACCACATTAGAATTCATTTAATATGGTAATTCCTGATTAACTCTTTTCTCATTGGCGGAAGAAAACTTTGAGAAAAGGATTTTTGACGCTTGAAATATTAATTCGACGGTCTCCAAACCCTGTAACTCTGACAATATTTATTTTGTGTATGCGTTTTTTGTTTTTTACTAATGTTACCCAGTACAAGACTCAAGAGATACTCAATGTAGAGAGTTACTGAATTAGATGTGTGATATGAAGAGTAAATACAAAAAGTGAGAGTTATGTGGATAGGGAGAATAGAAAACAACTGACCCCTGACTTGAAGAGGTTAAGATTTGAATGTTCAGAAAATCATCGATACGAGAGTCTGTTCTACAAAATAGCAATTTTTATGAAAAAAATGACTGAGTGAAACTTCTTCTTTACAACTGGAATACAGAAAATAAATGAACGTGATTCGCATCATGACAATTCCTGAAAATCGACTTCACTATTGCTGATACTTTAAACACTTTATCAAATATAATACTGCTAAGATGTTGGATGTGACATTTTTACCGACCAATCATCGTTCCATCTCTCAGATTACGTTAATCCACAAAACACAAAATTGTGGTTCTCCAATAATCTTCACAGTTTGCATCAAACACCCCTACATGATCTCAAGGCTGGAGTGTGAGTTGTGATTTTCAGACGTCGAATTGTTGGCCCTATTTTCTTTATGAACAAAATAAACAGCGATCGCTATTGTTGGGAGATTCATCCCATCTTTATCGGTCAGATGACAAGCGAGGAAATCAGTGACTCATGCCGCCTTCAACAAGACAGTGCTACTGGCCTCGCTTCTCACAGATCTATGCAGATTTTGGAGAACATTTTTGCAGAACGCATTTCGAAAAACGTGTGACAATCCACCTCTGCTAACCAGATCTAAGTCCACCAGACTTTTATCTGTGGGGAGCAGCAAAATGTTCAGTGTATCGTGATCGTCAGCGCACACTGGGTGACTGGAAAGAATCGTTACCAGCGTACATTCAGTCTATTTCAAGCGAGCAACAGGTGACGGTGTTCAGAAATAATAAACATGTTAATAATGTCACTTTCAAAATTGTTTATAATTTTCATTCATATTCTCCTCCTGTATTCACTGTTCTCTTGGTTCTTCTTGAATTAACTTTGAAGAGGAAAGCCAGAGTACTGAAGCCCTGAATGATCTTTTTCCTCTCACCATTGCTCATTGGGTCTGACACAAAACAATTTTAACCTGTTATCTTTGTAGCTAAATAACTGAAACATGTTTGTTAATAAAAAAAAATATATAACGGTATTTACACGTTACCTCTCCCCAAGGCGGGGTGTGGCACAAGGCTGGTTTTTAACGTGGAGCGTTCCGAGCCCGTAGGCTTGGTCAAAAATTCTCCGTAGACCCCGTATATATGGGGTCGAGTTGCTGTCTTCCTCCCTAGATTAGACTCTGCGCTTTGGCATAGCCTCTTCTGGGTTCCTCACTGTCCGCAGGCAGAGAGTTTGACAAGCTGTTAATAAAAATTTAACTACACAGTGACTTTTCGAACACTCTGTAAAAATTTCAACCGAATGCAGCATTGTCTGAACGGTCCGTGAATGTTTCCTTATAAAGAATCGGCTAATATTACCATTACCTTTGTGATACAACTAGGCTTAGTACCCAACTGTGCATAAATAATGTATTTTTGATTGTAAATATTCAGCTGGCCAGCGGAAAACAGATGCCATCCTCTAACCAGTTCCCTTGGACATCAAATGGATGTAAAGTTCAAGTTAGCATTAGAGGCTCCAGAAGTCAGCAATTTCCGCCAGTAGCACACGCAGTCTTCCGTTCTATTGAACGCCAATATTGCCCCATCATCTCACATACGCCGGCAGGTTTTGGAAATTTTCTAACTTGATTGGGCAAAATCTCATATAGGAGTCAAAAATAGAGAATTCTTTTCTCCCAATTAGAAGGAGAAATGGTACAAAAGAATCGAAAGAGAACTGACAGTCTTTCGAGACATTTATCAAAGAAACGAGGAAAGAGAAAGAGCCTATATGAAAATAGCAACTGCAAACAAATGACCATTAATGAATTGACACAATAAATCAGGCAGAATTATGTGAAGTGATCCAATGACAATAAGATTAAAGAAAGGGGTACTGAAAAGCATTTCGCCTAACTTCATCTATGTACCGCGTCCCTTCAGGACATAGGCGATTATGCATCTCCACAACTTCCTTTCCCTTGTGGTTCCGCAAGACGAAAAAAAAAATGAAACCCAAAACAAACCAAAACAGTTTTGATAATGGCTATTGCAACCTAAAAGTCCTCAAACATCAGAAAATGTGTATTTAAATTTAAACCGGAAACCATGAAAATTGTCAAAAATATAGAAAAAAAACAAATTATCCTCAACAAGGAACTAGGAAATTTCAGTGATCTTTCACAAAATATGTGCATATATATATATATATATATATATAGAGAGAGAGAGAGAGAGAGAAGAGAGATACAGGGTGTAACAGCGAAATTGCTCAAATCGTGTAACAACATAATTATCCATCATACAAAATGTTTAATATCTACAGAAATACTAAACTAATAACATTTCTTTTTTCCAGATTTTCAGATAAGACTGAAAGCCAACTTGACTATATTTTTCGCAAGAATCATTGAAAAAACCATTGAGTTATTTAGCTAAAAAGATAACAGGTTAAAATTGTTTTGTGTCAGACCCAATGAGCAATGGTGAGAGGAAAAATATCATTCAGGCCTTCAGCACTATGGCTTCCATCTTCAAAGTTCATTCAAGAACATCCAAGAGAACAGTGAATAAGTATTAAAAAGATGGAACAGTAGAGAAAACTGGATCCAGAGGTCAAAACAGGAAGATGGATCATCATTTTAACTTAGAACTAAAGATTTCAACTAGAAAAGATCCAACTCAATCCATAAGACATTTGACACGTGAGATAGAAGTTTCACCTATGACAGTCCAAAGAGCAGGGAAAAGACTTGAAAATGAAATCGTACGTGAAACATGTGAGGCACGTTGTTACTCAAGGGCAGAAAGTTAAAAGCTTAGATAGGGCGATCATCATCTTGACCAAGTTGGAAAATGATCCTGGAATAATATATATATATATATATATATATATATATATATATATATATATATATATATAAACTTTATTTCAATACATCATGAGCTTCTGATCCTTAAATATAATTAATTAATGATGAACATGTCATTTTTGTTTATGATCGATTTCATCACAATTCTTCTGTTAAGCTTAGAGAGTAATTATAGATTATTATTGCTCAAAGTAGAGCCCAACAGTGTTATAAAAAACTTGGAGAATTCCAGTAAGATAACTTTAATCATTTCTAAGATACAACGTTTCCGAGCTAAATCTAAGAATTGGACAATTTCCGTGTTACACGATTTGGACAGTTTTGCTGTTACACCTAAGATACATATACATATATATATATATATATATATATATATATATATATATATATATATATATATATATATATATACATATATATATATATATATATACATATATATATATATATATATATATATATATATATATATATACATATATATATATATATATATATATATATACATATATATATATATATATATATATATATACATATATATATATATATATATATATATATATATATATATACATATATATATATATATATATATATATATATATATATACATATATATATATATATATATATATATATATATACATATACATATATATATATATATATATATATATATATATATATATATAACATTGGCTCCTGAAAAATTAATTTCGGTTGAGCTCTGTGGGAGTGAAGCGTGTGTTTGTAAATAGTAACTATTAAAGCTAATATAGCAAGACTCTTCGGCAGAATTGAGTCACTGTCAGTCACTGTGTGTTTATCTAAATCTAAAAATAAATACGCTAAAATTCATCTTCATCCCTGCCGTGCGCCGACGGCGTAGTGGTACAATTTCCGACTGACGCCAATTCAGTCGGGTTTCGATCCTAGCTAGAGGCAACTGGACATCTAGCCACACTGATGAGCTGTGATACAGCGAAACAGTCTGTCATAATAACAGCCTGTCATATAATATATATATATATATATATATATATATATATATATATACATAACTAATTGGTTGGTTGATTGTTTACTTGCTTATATCTACTCTTTATGGATCATTTAACGCTTAAATTTATCGTCTCCTTTTATGTGACGCACATAGTCGATCATGTTCCTCCTCAACTTCTTGTCTCGTGTGGCTGTTAATAAAGTTCCTACTCCCACTACATATGCCCTCCATTCATACGAGCTCGTCGGGTAAGTGGCTTGTTGACTTCCGTTATCTCTCATGTCCCGTGTGTTGTGTTGGTTTCTGGGATATTCTTAGCGCCATCTTCGGGGGCCAAATATCTAAGTATCACATCAGTATATTCTTTTATGTGCCGTGCCCCCTCCGTAAGTGGGTGATCATGTCTCTCCACAATTACCCATCCTTTGTAGATATAAGTAACGTTTTTTTTTTCATCATTCCCACCACCTGTTCCGCCACAAGCTCGTCAGATAGATAACCAGTTGTTTATCTCTGTCCCTTTCAGTATGTCTTGTGAGTTTCAAATTCACCAAGCCCTCTTTTCTAGTTATGTGTCTAATGTATTTCGGCTGTCTCTTCTTGATTCTGAGTATAAGTGTTCTTTTTGTTACCATTTTTAAGACTTCCTTTCTCCGTCCCTGCGATGCTCATCATTTTACGGTATGTCTTTCGCAAGTGTTTGTTTGTTCTTAATAAAGGAATTCTATCAACAAAAACTTCTTGTATGGTCGTTGCTTGAGGTTAAATTGTTTCACTGTTTTAGATATTCAGTAAATTTCCTATGCCCGAAATAACTTTATAGTATGGCATTGTTCACAAATTTAATAATCAAACAAGAACAGGAATGAAGCGTCAGAGTTTGATTCATCTGCAAGTTCAAACGCATGAATGCTTCCCTCTTTCTTCGTACGTTTACTGTAAAGCTGGGGTTAATAAGAGGTTCTTCGGGAATTTTTCCCTTTTAACGCTTCAATAATCCTTCTTAAACAATATTTGCATCAAAGGTTGTTTGAATGCCAATTTAGGATGGAATCATATGAAGAAACTATTGGCTAAATGGCAAAAGGCGATTTTGGACCTAGTTCATCACAGATTTCGTTCACTTAATAATCTAAACCAAACATTCACACAAAGCATTTTGTGTGTCATATGTAATTAACCTGGCAAATTTGGAAAGTATCGAATGTAAAACCAGGGAGTTATGGCCGAAAAATGTTGCTTTTTAATGCGGTGAAGCAAGCAGGACTAAAATCACATTATCTTAGTTCTTGCATGATGGCAAATATTTTGCAAAATGTTCGAAGAATATCGGATAAAAAATGCGGAAGTTATTCAAGGTTTTATTTTAAGAAGTACGAAAACCCCGGTTTTTTCGGTTTTTCAATCTTTGGGGTGCAGCCAATGTCACAGGAAAACTATCAAGCACGCTACATAAACCTCGTAACATGAGCTGATGTTTTGCATTAAGTGCAAAGAATATTTTGTTCGCGTGTAACTTTGCCTTGGTTTTTACAAAAAGTCGTACCAACCTTAAGTTTTATCAATTTTTCTACCAAATCCGGGGGGTGGCTGGAGATTGAAAAGCTAGTTTTGATAAATTTTCAATTTGAGTGTACAATTTCATCGAAATCGGTTGAGAAATGTGGACGTGCATAAATAGCATATACACAGACAGACACACAGACATCTTCTGTTTATATATATATATATATATATATATATATATGTGTGTGTGTGTGTGTGTGTGTGTGTGTGTGTGTTTGTGTGTGTTTGTGTGTGTGTGTTATGGTCCAAGTTCCTTGTACCACGGTGATGGTCCAAGGTAGAACCAATGAAGAATAACTAGAATACAGGTATGGAATAACACAGATATATTACAAACAGAAATATATACAAAGAAGTAGAAGTATTAGTAATGACTATCAGATTTGGTTAGAGTGAACTATGTTGTCTCGACAAGTATCACTATTCTAATGTTCTTACAATAATCCTCTCTGCTCCCTCTTGAGGCGCAGTATTTATAATGTCCGGAATAGTCCATTATTATTATGGGTAAGTTCCCGTAACACCCCCCTTCCGAAGCTTTTGCGTAGCAGGGGTTTTTAATTTTTTTTTTTCTTTGGATCTATTTCCAAAGGTTCTGTGAACTTCCTTTTTCTGGACGATTTTCGTGGTTCTGGCATTGTTTGCGGCCTTTTATATCAAATGTATCGAAAATCGTATCCATCACCTCTTCCTGATGTGGACCGTTAGCATCCTGTAATAGTCTCTTCCTTATTTGGTTTACGTGTCTTCTATGTGAGAATTTGTGTCCCTGTACTATGTAAACCATATTCCCGATTCTTTTTTCAATTGTCCCTTGCTCCCAGTAAGATGTATTATTTTCATATGCTTTTGGGTACGCACGACTGTGTTATTTGCTTCGTTTGACTTGGTAGTAATTTATCAAATACAGATCTGATTTTTCTAGCGAACATCACTTCTGCGGGTGTTAATGCCGATGGGGTGGCATTATTTTGAGTAATTCTATATACCTGTAGAAATTGTTGTCATGCTTTTTTCCGTAGGTACATCATATGCTTTTCTTAACGCTCTTTTGAGTGTATCAACAAATCTCTCCGCTTGCCCATTTGATCTTGGGTGATATGGCGGGGATTTTATATGTTTGACTTGATAAATTTCGCAAAACTCTTGAAAGTCCACTGATGTGAATTGCGTTCCATTATCTGTGACTAGGCAATCCACTACTCCAAACCCAGCGAACAGCTCGTGGAGGCAATTTATGGTAGTTTCCGAAGTAGGATTTTTGCAACGAAACACCTCCGGCAATTTACTATAACTATCCACTATGATCAAATAGTAGAAACCATCAATTGGACCTGCATAATCTGCGTGTATTCTTGACCACGGACGATCTGTCTCTGGCCATGGCTTGTGGATGATTGGCGGTGCTTTGGCTGCTAAGTAACCACCCTTGCACTTTTCCACCATCTGAGTAATGTCCTGGTCCATGTTTTTCCAATATACATAGCTTCGCATCAGCGATTTCATTCTATTTTTTCCTGGGTGGCCCCTGTGGAAATCCTTTAGGATTCGCTTTTGTAGTGTTTTGGGAATTACTACCCTTTCGTTATAAAGTAGCACATTATCGCATAAAAAAGCTGTCCGATATTTGCTTATTTTTTTCTGATATTTTTGCTTTTGTTTCTTTTATGAATTCATCACTTGTTGCTTCATTTTTTATCTCTTGTAGTGTGACGGGGGGGGTTTCGAACTGTACAACATAGTATTGTCCTGATATCTTCTTCATGTCGTAGGGCTGCGATTACAGAATCTTCCAATGGCTCTGTTTTCGTTGGTATAAGTCTCGACAGACCATTTGCATGCCCGATTTTATTCGTTGGTTGATACTCCAATCTGAAATTGTAGTTCAGAAGAATTGTACCCCATCTTAGTAACCTATTGGCAGTATAAACCGGTAGACCTTTTTTCGAACCAAATATTGTTAGTAACGGCTTGTGATCCGTCTGTAGAGTAAAACATCTACCATAGATATATCTATGAAATCTTGTGACTGCGAAAATAATTCCCAGAGCTTCTTTCTCTATTTATGAGTAATTTTTCTCTGCTGGTAGTAAGTTTCGAGAAGCATGCGCGATCGGTTTTATTGTACCATCCGGCATTTTATGCAGTATACATGCCCCGACTCCATAGGCGCTCGCGTCGCTTGCTCCAATTATTTCTAATTTAGGATCGTAGTGTGGCAAAAATAAATCCGAAGTTAACGTCTTAATTATTTTGTCAAACGTTTTCTGGAATTCATCTGTCTACTGCCAAACGTTTTCTTTCTTCAGAAGTTCATTCAGTGATACGCGAATTTTATGCATGTGAGGAATGTATTCCTGGTAGTAACTCACTAAGCCTAGAAAACTTTGTAATTCTGTTATATTCTTTGGAACTGGCATTTTTTTTTATTGCCGTTGCCCTTTTAGGGTCTGGTCGTCTTCCTTTTTGATCGATGATATGGCCCATGTATTTAATTTCCTTCATGAAAAAATCGCATTTGTTTTCTTTTACCTTGAACCCATAGCTTTGTATTCTCTTAAACACTTCTTGTACGTGTTCCCAGTGTTGTTCAACGCTTTCGCTATTTATCAATACGTCATCCAGGTATGCAATCGTGTACTCTAGTCCGGCGAGCATAGTATCCATTGTCTGTTGGAATATAGCCGGCGCGACCTTAATCCCAAATGGTAAACTTTGGTATTTGTACAATCCTTTGTGTGTGTTTATGCACAGTAATTTTGAACTTTCCTCATCGACTGGAATTTGCAGGTACGCTTCACTTAAATCTATTTTTGAAAAAAATTTTCCGCCATTTAATTTAGTGAATACTTCTTCTGGACTGGGTAGAGGATAGTGGTAATCTTTTATCGCTGCGTTCAAACCCGTTGAGAAATCAGCGCATACTCGAATCTCACCTGATTTCGTTTTGACCTAAACCGTAGGTGCGTCCAATTGACTGTATTCTACTTTTGTCAATGTGCCAGTGTTTTCGAGTCTAGCCATTTCTTGATCTATTTTTTCTATTGACGCAAACGTTTAGCTCCTTTTTTTTCTTGAAGATAGGTTGAGCGTTTTCTTTTATTTCGATATTTGCTGCCATTTTTTACATCTTCCGAGACCTGCTGAAAATACTTCGAGGAAACTCTTTTTTAGTTTCTCTTTTAATTTGTCAGCCTCGGTTGATAAACTTTTTACATTTTAGCAGTACGTACTTATTGGTAAATCCCAAAGTTCGAATTTTTGCATCCAGTCCGTTCCGAATACGTTTTCTGTATTTCTTAACACGTACATTTTTAATTTTTTCGTCATTCCATTAAATGTTACGTTTGTAATCACTTCACCCTCAAATTTTATTTTTCTCCCCGTTACCGATCTAGCAATTTTATCCGTTTTTAACATGGCAGGTTTGTTCGGTTTTCTCCATGTTTGAACGTTAATAATAGTTAAGTCCGAGCCGTAATCAAACTGTAGTCTGACTTTTCTGTTTTGCATTTCTACTTGTACGTATTTTCTTATGTTAGTCTCATCCGCTTGGTCAGTCCTCGTGATTCTTATTCTGCTTTTGCTTTCTCTTCTAGTCCAACAATGAGAACTTTTATGTCCTATTTTTTGCATAATAGATAAGATTTAAAACGGTATGGACAGTCTTTATACCAATGCCAAGTCCCACAGCGATAGCATGGACTGGGATTAGTTTTTTTTTTATTGACTTTTAGCAATAGAAAATTTATGTTTTACCTGTTTTTGAGGAGGGAAAATTGGTTTGGTTTGTTTCTGAGGATGGAAAGTTGGTTTGTCTTCGTACTTTACGTATGTGTGCAATGCCAGCTTCTTTTGAGTCTTTCTTCACACTGATGCATCTCTGGCAGTCTTCTGCTAGTTTATGAAGTGCCAAATCTTGTTCACTCTCCAATTTTGTAAGGATTCTGCGTCTAATTTCTGCGTCTTTGGTTGAAACCAGGCCTTGAACGTATATTAAAGACTTGAAATTGTCCGCGCTGAGTTCCGATAATTTAAAGTCATCACAATATTTGTTTACAATGGAAGCGAAGGTTATGTAATCTTCGCTGTCCTTTTTTGTTAGGTTCAGACATTTCCATCTTTTGTGGAATAGTGAGGTATTAGGGCTGAAAAGTTCTGTTAACAGTTTTATGGCTTCTTTGAAAGTTAACTCATTTGTTTTCCTCGGTAGAATGTAATCTACGAATTTGGTATATTCGCATGTGCCTAATTTTCTTAATAATAGACGTACTTTTCTTGCGTCTGACCAATTTTTGCAGTCAAATTCATATAGATCTTCGTACCTTTGGAAGTAAGTTGCAAAGGTTTTGTCTTCGTCGGGTGCATACGTGAAATATTCGATAGAGCTCCAAATAGCGTCTTGTGAGAGAACTGTTTCATTCTCGGAAAATTGACCTTTATTTTACATTACACGTAGCAATAATTCTTGTAATTCAAGATGTTTCTGTTCGTTTTTTTGTTGCTGTTCAAACTGGATTTTGATAAGTTCCACAATGGTTGACTTAAAATATTCCATGTTATTGTAATTTTGTGTGAGTATTTTACCTTAGTGTAATCTGATATTCTGAAACCTGTGTACGTCAAGACAAAATTCCCTTGTTGCCACAGTAAAATTGATGTCCAAGAAGAAAATTCTTTTTTTTAATGTGTTCGCATAGAACTTGTTTTTTTAGAAATCTCCACGTAGAACTTGTTTCTTACAGTTTACTCGTCGACACTGTTATGTGCGACGGATAGAAAAAAAAGGTATTTTCTTCGCGTAGAGAGTTCGTTTTTCTTTTGGTGTTACCTCGTCGCCACTTGTTATGTGCGATGGATAGCAAAGAAAGTATGTCCTCCGCGTAGAGAGTTCGTTTTTTCTTGGGCATAATACAAAAGTGCTTAAAATCTTTCCATCTTTCTTCCTCTTTTTTTTTTCTCAACTACACTCACGTCCGCTATTACCACTAGATTGATGTCCTCTGCAAGATTCTATGACAACCCTATTCACTCATTAATCCATATTATTATAATTAATATTATTATTATTATTTTCTTGGATTTCCCTTGTACGCACATTTGCTACCGAGTACCAACCAGAGACCTAACGTCACAAAATGGTTTCATGACATCATCCACTGATCAAAAAAAAAACTAAGATCAAACACATTTTACATAGCTAAAACTCTTCTACGGGTATTAACTTTAATTCTGAGCCCAATTTTGTGTATCTCTTTAAAGCATGGGCTACCAGTAATCCCTTCAATTAGTCTATTGGAACCTTTTTTCAATCAATCCGAGGGCTCTAACTACTACTGGAATTACTGATATCCCCCTGTGTCACATGTTTTAGATTTCCATTTCAGGATCCTAGTAGTTTGATAGTCTTTTGAAGATCTTCAAAGATGCATTACAATCTGCAGGAACTACCATGTCAATAAGAAAGCACATTCTATTTTTGTGGTCTTTGATCTCAATATCTGGGCGATTAGGTTTGATTGTTCTCTCTGTGTGTGTATAGTAAAGTCACATAAAATTGTTACAGGTCCTATCTCTGTAACCGGTATGGGTGATGTTCACACCAGTTTGCATATTTTCCAGTGCAGATACTGACACAATCTATCATGCTCAGTTTCATAGTCAATTGATGCTAACACTGTGCAACCTGAGACAAGATGTTCAGTTGTCTCTAGATATTTATCACAGAATCTACATTGAGGGTCAACACAAGTTTGCAGCATGTGTGCTTGGTAATTTCTAGTTAGCAAGCAGTAGTCCCGTGAAGCAAGAATAAATTATAAATTCGGTTTCTACTTTTAACCATGGCCTACGTAACCACAGGTGAGTACGCGTCTTGTGGATATCACCTTGTTTCGTAAGGGCAGAGTATTGACCATGAAGAGGCTTATACTGCCATATTTTTTGCATTTCGCACATTGCCTTTGCTTTCGTTTTCAGGTTCTTTGCCGCTGCTGTAAGCGTATTATGATTTATTTGCACTTGAAATTCCCTTTTGAATTTGTCGGCTTCCTTTATTACTGAATAGTTTCTTTTTTTCATGTTATTTGACACATATCATCATCTATTCTTCTGCAGTTTCCCGGAGACCGATTGTTGTGGTTTTGTAAGACAGTTCTAGTAGAATTAATCCTCTGCTTCCATCGGATCTGGACGCATATAGATGATCAGCAACACCCTTAGGATGATGCAATGGCAAGACAAAAAATTTTTCTTTTGAAATCCATGTCAACTGTGGTCCAATTAAGGATGTTGAAACTGTATTGCATCACAGGGACATCCAAAGTGTTTATCGCTGATATTCTGTTTTGTGGATTCAACTCGGTATCTAAAACCAGAGGCAAACGTCTGTCGTATTCATTTCTTACTTTCTCCTTCATTTGAGTATGCAGGATTCCATCTCCTTCGCTAACTCCTAGGTATTTATAGGACTCTTCTTGTCCCAGTTCCCTAATCTTTGTGACAAAATCTAGATCAATTGAACGTGTTTCTGTAAGTCTTCCTTTCTTGAATGTTACTTTTGCACATTTAACTAATCCGAAATCCATGCCGATGTCATCACTGAAACATTTTACAGTATTGAGGATACCCTTCATCTCATTGATTAAGCACTTTGTTTTTTGTTTTATTTTGTAGCCATAGTTAGTTCAGGCGAAAGGGGTTTAAGTACATACAGAACATAAGTGAAGACTCCTTGAAAGATTCCTCGTTGGATATTCAAACAATTGGAAGTGGCAGTACCTTTGGTGTTTTTTAGGTATAATCTTGTTTCCCACAGTTCCATGCTATATTTAAGGAGGTTTACTATCACTGAGGAGACTTTGTACATTTCCAAAGCCTTAAGGATCCAAAGTAGGCATAGGATTAGTTCAAATAGAACTGTCTTACAAAACCACAACAATCAGTCTTGAAAGGTACCTGGAAATTATAGAAATTTAAGGTAATCATCTACTTCTCCCCTTTTTCCCCTGCATTTTTCCACGATCATTTTATTTATCAGTAGTTGATCTTTGCAAACATATGAACTTCTTCGTCATTCCTTCTGTTACATGAGAAGAATATTGTTTACATCGAGAAAAGATAAGTACAGTTCGTCAGGACAGAGGTGATCAATTTATATGTGGACAGACATGTTATTGGCTTATAATGTTTTTGGATCATCTGTTTAACCCACTTTTGCCAAGAGATATATAATACCTTCATTCTGCAATTTCATTCGGGTTATTAAGAGAATAATGGATTTTCACTTCTCTACCCACTAGAAATTCCCTTTTGAATCTGTTGGCTTCTTTTATTACGGAATAAAGTTTCATATTTCTTTCATGTTCTTTAACGCATATCATTATCCAGTCTTCTGTAATTTCCAAGTACCTTTGAAGGCTGATTGTTGTGGTTTTGTAAGACAGCTCTATTTGAACTAATCCTATGCCTCCTTTTGGATCTGGACACATACAGTTAATCAACATCAGCCTTAGGATAATGCATATGGTGGAAAAACGAGAAGCTTTCTTGTTCTAACATCCATTCACTTAATGTCAGCCCGACAAGGACAGCCAAAGTGTTTATGGCTGATATTCTGTTTTGTGCTTTCAACTCGATATCAAAAACCAGACGCAAATGCCTGTATTCTTTTCTTACTTCCTCCTTCATTTGGTTATGCCCTATTTCATCTCCTTCGCTCACTCCAGTATCATTTTATTATTAGTTGATCTTTGCAGCTATATGAATCTCTTTGACATCCCTTCTTTTACAGGGGAAGAATGTTAATTTTCATCGAGAAAAGAGTATGTACAGTTTGTCAGGACAGAAGTGATCAATTTGGATCATCTGTTTCACCCGGTTTTGGTAAGAATATGTAATATTTTCAATGACCGATTAGGAAATTTCATTGAGGTTATTAATTAGCATTGATGAAATTTGTGCAAGAGTTTTATGGACTGATGATAGAGTAAAAAGTTGGGTACCTTGTCATTTCTTGGGATTTCCATTTTGGGGGATTTTTTTAGAGCTTGCCTTACATTATACTTACTTATATGTTTCCATTCTTGCACAGGTTTATCCTTCATTCTTTCTTGTTTGATCCGCTTTTTTCTCTTCTACAATAGATGGTGGCTTTTTTACTTCTATAACTGCTTTTCTAATTTCCATGTAAAACGTCTTGAGGTGCATTTGGAATATATTATTTTATCGATAGAACCTTTTTATATTATTATTATTATTATTATTATTATTATTATTATTATTATTATTATTATTATTTCCTTTGATTTCTGGTGTGTACACATTTCTTTCCGGGTCCCTACCAGAGACCTAAGGTCAGAAATGGCGTCATTACATTTTCCACTTACCAATTAAACATACACACACACAAATATTTTACATTTTGTAAGGTTAGGGCTGTACTGGTGAGAACAATTTTTTGTATTTCTTTAAGGCATGGGCTTCCAGGAATCACTTCAATGAGTCTACTGGAATCTTTTCCAACCAATCCGAAGTCTCCAACTACAACAGGGATTGTTGATGATCCATTTCCCACATTTTTGAGATTTCGACTTCTTGTATTTTGATAGATTTTTTTTAAAGATCTCTAAAGATAGATTTCAGTCTGCAGGGACTACCATATCAATAAGAAGGCATTTTTTGTTTGCGATCTATATTATTATTATTATTATTATTATTATTATTATTATTATTATGGTATCATCTTGCCAGAGAGTTATTTTAAGTGACTGGGATCTAAGAGTAAAACTCGCACTGTAAGGGATTTATCTTGGCATAGTTATGATGTTTCGTTTAGATGGAGAGAATTTTACGGATATGTGCATTTCCGCGCAAATTAATCTTTTGCAGCTCTAATGTGATTAGGTGTCCAGGAATTTTACTCTCATGATTTTTTGTACCTTTGTTTATCATACCAAATGTCCCTATCACAACAGGGATGACCATAGTTTTAAGTCACCATTTAAGTCTCCATTATTATTATTATTATTATTATTATTATTATTATTAATTCAACTAATCATTTCAAAATCATGTACATCTATTTGTCTTCTATTACTGCCACTCTATTCCTGGAATTCTCTATTGATAGCAAGTATATAAAAGTCGGTGTTTGGTGGTTGTTTGGAAGGGGATTGCGTTAAGCCTTCTCAGATGTCCAGTAACTTCTTCAATAGTTTTTTAAGACGCCAACAATGCTTTTACCTCGACAATCCCAACCTTTCTTCGAATTGGTAGTTTCCGAACTCAAAACCCTACGTTAGAATTTGGAGAGTTTATATTCAGATTTTCACTAAAACCTAGAAAATTAAAAAACAAAAAATCTTAGACCAAAAACTTCTTGATATATATATATATATATATATATATATATATATATATATATATATATATATATATATATATATATATAGTGTTATGTGTTCTGACATTTGTCGTCTTAAATATGTTGATATTATTATTTGCATTTTTTAAATTAATTTTGTGGTTTTAACAGAAGAAATTCATTTTACCCAAATTGTACAACCACTGTTATGTCGAAAAATAACTGCTCATAACGTAAAGTTTCTGGGTTGCTTGTTCTATCTTAAGAACGACTTCTGACATCGATTTTCGACGGGCTGCTGAAAATGATCTCTGTAATGCCTTCAATGAAAGGAAGAGAGCATTGCTAGAACTTGATGTTTGTCTCATCTTGCTAAGGAAATCGATCCACAGTCGACCTGATGAACATCGATCAAGTTTTCAAGATGCAAAAATAAGAATGCTTTGCATTTCCACACGTTTTCCACCTTGACTTCACTTTCTTCGTCTTTCTATCTGAAAGGACGATTGCCAAAGAATCAATACCGTTCGATGCCTTTTCGATTCGCAGTTCTTTTAGTTCTATGTTGCAGAAAGGAATTCTGTTCAACGTCTACATGTCATGATTTCCTCCTCCTTTTTTAATTTTTTAACTTTCGTTTTAAAATAGATAGATAGATAGATATGAACAGAATTAGATAGATAGATAGATAGATAGATAGATAGATAGATAGATAGATAGATAGATAGATAGATATGAACAGAACGAGATAGATAGATAGATAGATAGATATGAACAGAACGAGATAGATAGATAGATAGATAGATAGATAGATAGATAGATAGATAGGTACGAACAGAACGAGATAGATAGGGAGATAGAGAGATAGATACGAACAGAACGAGATAGATAGATAGATAGATAGATAGATAGATAGATAGATAGATAGATAGATACGAACAGAACGAGATAGATAGAGAGATAGAGAGATACGAACAGAACGAGATAGATAGAGAGATAGATAGATAGATAGATAGATAGATAGATAGATAGATAGATAGATAGATGTGAACAGACTGAGATAAACAGAGAGATAATGAACAGCACTGAGATAGCTATGAACAGATTTAGGTAAATATTAACGGAATTAGATAGAAATTGAGAAAGAGATAACTATCCCCTCGAAATGTTAATCTCTCTCTCTCTCTCTGTCTCCCTCTCTCTCTCTCTCTCTCTCTCTCTCTCTCTCTCTCTCTCACCGCCAATGAAATCTATCTACATAATCTGTGAAGAACAACTCTAGGGTTATTTCACCTGAAAGCTTTAACATGTCAATAATAAAGAAGAGATTCAACACCATTGCAATAAAGACTTTAACAATGTGACATTTATTACCGTTGAATGTATTCTCATGTGCCGGAAATGTTCTTTGATGATCGTTGGTCAAAACATTAGAGAAAATAGAAACAAAAATGACACGTATGCTTAACATCAGAAAGAGGGCTTGGAAAATTTGATACTCACAGGACGGATTGAAATCAATAGGAACACAGGAAAGCAACGCATAATCTACCTACATAAGTAAATGGATGGCGGAACAAATTTTAGGAGAGATATACAAAAATTTATTAAGAGTTATTATGAAGAACTATGATCACCAACGACCTGAATTAACACGACACATAGAAGAACAGAGAAGCTGAATTATTCAGAATTTAATAACATGAGAAGGAACCTACAGAGTCTGCAAAGGTTGTTTTAAGGTTAAATTCTACAGAGTGTATCTAGAAAGGTAATGATAGTCCCAACATTTTGTATAACTGTCCACACTGGAGGAAAATAATTCAGAAATAATAGTATTTTATGCCGATTAAGGGCAAGGAAGAAAATAAAATAGATATTGCAGCAAAATTTGAGTTAAAAACAACGATACGAAATTAAATACAGAACAAAGCGTATAATATTGCGTTGGAGTTGCGTGTCGTGTCTGGCTTCTTGTGGTCTATCGGCAATTCTTCACGCCCCCAACGCTGCATCACTGACTGAACAAACAAAGGAAAATGTTCTCAGGTTTCTTCTTCTCGCTTTATTTCAGACGAGATAGACACAATAGTTGCAGCATCGTTTCTTGGAGGAAGCGAGAAGTGGAGTGAGATAGAGAGGACGGATGACAACAAGTTGGCGAACTGTTAAATACCACGTGGTGGCTGACTCACTCAGAAAACTGGGATCGTTAAGGCGTCTTCACTTCTCTCTTCACGCATCCGTGCTGACTGTCTTCGCGCGTTTTTCTGTCATATTAAAACTTAAACAATTCATTACTGCCAGGATTCCACACTGATGGGGTTCAACCTACCTCAACTCATCTGGGGTCGTCAAAGTTCTAACCTGTAGAATAGGGTTTGCTATTCCAGCCTACGTATTCTGTAACCTTTTTTCAGGAATATCGTAAAAATGGTTTCAGATGACAAACGGGTAAAGAATGTAAACGTGTTTGGTGAAACGTCAACCGTAAAAGCATCCCTAACATAATTAGTGTGTACCGTTTGCCCTGGTCAAGAAAAGCATAGATATGAGCAACGGCATTGGGTGGAAGCTCAGCAGCGGTGGGTGTAAGACGAAGCGAAATCTGAACTTTATGGATGCCCACAAAGGTCACAATTGCAATCATCATCGACATTCATGCTTAAGATTCCTGATGAGCAAAAAGTGAAGTCCAACATCAGCAAAACGGTCATGAATATCTGCAAAGATGCAAAAATGTGACCATCTATCTGAATAAATCATGGACACGACGTAAAAAATATTTTTCGGACGAGAAAGATATTTCCAGTAGAGATTGTTTCCAGTAGAGATTGTTTTCAGTAGAGATTGTTTCCAGTAGAGATTGTTTCCACTTGACATTGTTTTCAGTCGAGATTGTTTCCAGTAGAGAGTGTTTTCAGGACGTAGTTTATCGTCTTACCCTGGACGCGGATGTAGTTTATCGTCATACCCAGGACGGGTGGATTGTAAGAATAATTTATATTTTTTGCCTGTGAATATTGCCTATTTAAGCCATAAGTGGGAGGTAAGATGGATTCATATCTTTCGAAATGGTATTCACGCATAATTGAATGTAAAGCAGCTGACAGAAATTTAAACACGACTTTCTGCTGTCCATTAGACAATCCGCATATAGAAATGCACGAATGTATTCTAGTTCGAATAAGTCGGAGATTAATAGCGATACTTAGCATAAATGCCTGAACATATAGCTAAGCTGGTGAACAAAATCTAGGGAAAAAATAGATCAAAATAGACATAGTGAAGATATTCGTCAGAAGAAATCTGCTTCCAGAAAAGAGAAAAGTTAGCGTTGCAGGTCTTCTGTATCTTCTTGTGGTTGACTGTATCACGCTACATATCTTCGGCACCTGGTTAGTTGATCTTCAGACAAGAAGCTTTTAGAAGAATTGTCCTTTTTTTTACTGCTGGATGATAAGGATCTCAAACTCTTGACATCAATTAAAAAATAAGAAAGATATCAATCATTCTGCCAACTGGAAACAACCTTTACTTGAAACAATCTCTACTGGAAACAATCTATACTGAAGACAATGTCGACTGGAAATAATCTCTACTGAAAACAATCTCTACTGGAAACAATCTCGACTGAAAACAATCACGACTGAAAACAATATCTACTGGAAACAATCTCGACTGAAAACAATTTCGACTGAAAACAATTTCGACTGAAAACAGTCTCTGCTGGAAACAATCTCGACTGAAAACAATCTCGACTGGAAACAATCTCGACTGGAAACAATCTCTACTGAAAACAATCTCGACTGGAAACAATCTCGACTGAAAACAATCTCGACTGGAAACAATCTCGACTGAAAACAATCTAGACTGAAAACAATCTCTACTGAAAACAATCTCTACTGAAAACAATCTCTACTGGAAACAATCTCTACTGGAAACAATCTCTACTGGAAACAATCTCGACTGAAAACAATCTCGACTGAACACAATCTCTACTGGAAATAATCTCTACTGGAAACAATCTCGACTGGAAACAATCTCTACTGAAAACAATGCTTGGGATGAATGAATGTTTTATACTATTATAGTCTCGCATTGATTTCGGCCAGTGAACTGGTATTTCTGCCACATTTAGTGATTGTGGGGGTTTTTATCACTAATATTATTTTCTTTAGTTTCTTGTAAATAGTTTTGTTTTTATATTGTAAATACTCATTGGGGTTAGTTTTTAGAATTGTTGTTTTATTCCCTTCTTCCCACAGACACTGAATTGTAAATACGGGGACTAGTTAGTATTTTCATAGAGACAGTGAGGTATTATGGTGGTTGTAGTAAGAAAGGTACGTATGAATGTGTTGTTTTGGTGTAAGGAATATTGTTCGTACGATTGGGTCAGTGTTTGCGGCTAGCTAAGTTATAGTTAAGGCAGAAGAAGACCGTCCTTTCCCCAATCCCCACTTCGGGTTTGTGCCACATTTCTGTTTATTTTACAGAATAAATATCGCTTTCCTCGTATTTAGACTTTATGAATAGATTGGCGTTAAGGGTTCATCATTTTATAGTTGAAATTTCTAGATGCAACTGTAAGTTCTAAGTTAACAGTTGCTTATATCGTACTTCTCGCTTATGGAAATCTCTTCCGGCATCTTGCTTTAATCTTCAAGAATTTAAATGCAATGTCAATCTTTATCTTCTCTCTTCTTAATTCTAGTTCTTTTATTGTTTTCTCTCCTTAATAGTGTTCTTTTTTTTCTCATTTTCTAAAACACTCAGTAACCCCTTGCATCTTAGTGGCTTTATTGCCTTGCTTGTAGTGAAATGATTGAAAAAAATCACCTGCATTTCTATAGTTGCAATCTTTGTTTCCGGCAGTGTACATCACCCAACAATCTGAGCGCTGGCTTATTTTTTTTTCTTTTAATGAATTTCATTGCAACTTCAAAGCTGATGTTGACGTGAGAAATCGCCATATTCTCATCTTTTCGGGCAACTCTACAAAGAGTATAATTCACGGTATTTTTATTTTATTAAGCACATGAAACCCAGCACAAGCAACCCAACAGGAAATAAATTGCATTTAAAATACAACAGCAAAGTCGATTTTTATGAACCCGTTAGGAATATCAAAATATAATAATTAGTGCAAAATCCTAATTTTACTCAGTTTAATCAACCACGCGCACACGGATATAAAAACTGACAGGTAAGTGTACTGAGCGTTATCCAGGCCAAGTACATTTTTTTCTGTGCCGTTGGGGGCAGCCATTTTTTGTTTCTTTCGAAAGTAGTTCTAGCGAAACTGTCGTAACTAAAGTAGTTCGAAGATTCAAATATTTTGGTAGTTGTTTATTCCATACAAATAATAAAATTATAATACACGTAATAATATTTGAGAGATTTCCAAAATATGCTATCATACTAAGTATGTCATTTCGTTCAGCATGGAAAATAACTTCATTATAAAAAATAATCGCTTATTTATCTGCGAACTTTATATTGGAAATGATTCACAAACGTTATTTTTCTAAAATCTGATTTTTACAATTGAATATACAGATTAAGTATTTCCATTTGTGCTCGCCTTAAAATCCGGTACTAATTGAAAAAATACAACAAAAATCCGGTATTAATTGAAAAAATACAACAAAAATCTGGTGTTAATTATAACAGTTAAATTTTTAAAAATCCGGTTTTTAATATAGTTTTCTAAATAAAAATGGCCTCAGTTATAAAATTTGAAATAAAAATACATAATTAACTATGGTTTTCTAAGCAAATCCGCTTTGAATAATAATTATAAAAAATTGTATGAACTCTAAGAATTAAGCTAAATACCTGGCATTAATTAAAAGCTTCTAAAAATATCCAGTATTAATTATAATCATACATTTCTAAAAAAAAACAACATAGTACTATATTTATAACCGTTTTTAATATTTAAGTTAATTGTAAAAATAAAAATTCGGTTATAGATTCCTATATTAAACTGTTATTAATTATAGATTTCTTTTTGTTTTTAATAGTAATACAGTATTAAATAGAAAAATTAATATTAAAATCCGGTTATCGGTTTCATAAAATATCCGTTATTAATTATAGGTTTCTAAAAAAAGAGGAATGTTGTTAATATTTAACAGCCCCCCCCCCACGAGGGATGTATGTGGCACAAGGCCGTGGGTTCCCCGAGCCCGTAGGCTTGGCCAAAAATATTCCTGTAGACCCCGCATAAACGGGTCCGGGCCTGTCTACCTCCGAAGGGCAAAGCTTCGTCCGGGTTCCTCTAATGAACAATCTATTAAAGTGTTCCCAAAAGAGGAATGTTGTTGGTGGTCAGAGGGCTCCGTGTGGAAATTATACTCCTTGGGTAAACCCCAAAACCCTGTTTAATTCCTCAGTGTGTGATTTTATTTTGAAAATATATTTAAACTTCGACCTTTATCTTTCTTGTCGGCTGTTGAGTGAAAACGCTAAAAGCATTTATCCGATGTCATCGACCCTATGAAATGGTTGGTTGAAGTGTGCTGCGACAGAAATATTTGTTGTTGTCTTTGATTGTTTTTTTTTATGGTTATTGAACCGAAAACGGAATTCTGTTCCAGTTTGTTGGCTTTTAATTCCGCAAATTTTATTAACCGTCCTATTAAATCTACATTTATAGTTTCATTGAAAACGACGGGAAAGACACTGCAAGTAAAATTTTCAATATTTTTTTCTTGCATTCGAACAAGTGATTTATTTTCCGGACATAGAGCGTGTAAAAACTCATCAAATGATCTGTGCATGCAAGCGCTTTTGCCTAATCTATCAGCTATCATAAAGGATTTTTATCTTCTTTTTTTTTAGCGGAGGTGGTTACTGAATATGTAAAAGTTTATATTTATCTATATATTTAAGGATAGGGATGATTTTTAATTTTCGAACACGGTCTGGACGTGTTCATAATTGATATTATTGTGAGTTGGCTAATTCTTCCTTTTATTATTAGATTAGCCGAAAGCGCTCGGATCTACAGATCATTTGGATATTCTATATCCAGAAAAGAAATCACTTGTAGGAATGCAAGAATAATCTAAAAAAAACCTTATTCGCAGGCCTTTCTCAATATAAATTGCGCCCCCCTAATAATAGAAACTTTAAAAGAGGGATTGCTTTATATATATATATATATATATATATATATATATATATATATATGCATAATTGTCCATCCCACACAATGGTCAATATCTTAAAAAAACACTAAACTAATTGAGTTTCTTTTTTGCAGGTTTTCAGATAAGTCGTTCAGCCATCTTGACGCCATTTATCGTAAGAATCACTGAAAAGCCCTTTGAGTTAGTCAGCTAGAAAGAGAACAGATTAAAATCATTTTGTGTCAGACTCAGTGGCTTCCCAAATGAACAATAGTGAGTGGAAAAAATCATGCAGGCCCCCAGTAATGGCACCAGCATTCATACTCTGCCTTCCATCTACAAAGCCCATTCAAGAACCATCAACAGAATGGTGAATAAGTTTAAAAAGAAAACTGGATCAGCAAGAGGGATCATCATTTCAACTTAGAGCTAACGAGATCAGTTAGAAAAGATCCAACTCATTCCATAAAACGTGTGGCACGCGAGAGACGCGATTCACCTATGACAGTCCAAAGAGAAGTGAAAAGAGACTTGAAAATGAAATCGTACGTGAAACATGTGAGGCATCTTGTTACTCCAGGACAAAAAGTTAGAAGGTTAAAGAGGGCGAAGATCATCTTGAATGAGTTGGAAAGTGATCCTGGAATAATATATATATATTTGAACTTTATTTCAATACTTCATGTTTATTTCATATCCTTAGCTAAGATTAATTAATGATGAACATGTGATTTTCGTTTATGATCTATTTCATTACAATTCTTGTTAAGCTTGAAGAGTAATTATATATTATTATTGCTCAAAGTAGAGTGTAATAGTGTTATAAAAAAAAACCGCGGAGAATTCCAGTAAGATATCTTTAATCATTTCTAAGATATTACGGTTCAAAGCTCAATCTAACAAATGGATAATTTTGTTTTTTTACACGATTTGGACAATTTTGCTGTTACACCCGGTATATAGAGATATCAAAGAGAGTGTGAAGCCAAAAATTCTGTCACTCAATGGGATAGTGAGAATTAAAGACATTTAAGGCAAGCAGTCTTTTCAATAAAGTGTTCAATATCATAGATAGAGTATTAATATAATGAATACAGGTAAATGTTTGGTCACTTAGCTGAGCCGCCACGCCACGCATATTGTAGCGACCCTCCCTCATTCTATTCGTATTCCATATTCTTTTCTGATTCTAAGTGTCCTTTTTGTTTTCATATAATATTCGTGAGTGTTGGTGGAACCAATTATAACCATCACGACTAACACCCGACATGCCACGCCCATTCTAGCGACCCACCGCATTCTCTTCTTATTCCTTTGGTGAGATGTAAATTCCACTCGAGCAGCTTCCTCGCTGCTTTGTGAAACCGACTCCCAAGAGGGTGCTTTCCTGATTATTATAATCTTAACTAGTTCAAGTCTACGGTTAACCGTTATACTCCGCACTTCTCTCCATAAACCGCACCTCTTATTCTGCAACCCTCTACCTCGAGTGGCTCTTGGGCTTTGTACAAAGTGAGCACCATTGTAAAGAAAATTACTCTTCGCTTTAACACACTCACTTGACTCTGTGTTTTCCCCCCTTTCCATGCGTCTCTTGTCGATTATAGCAGCTTCTAACTTTATTTACGTTCCAAATGGACATGTCACGATAAAGAATTCGAAGCAAGCCACCTTTCTCCAGCGCCTCCTGCCATGAATCGCCGGCGCCTACTTTACAGACATAGAATGATTTAATTATTTCAAGACGCTAACCAGGATTTGAAATTACAGCCATCAATGACTCCTCTTTATGTTTTACAGAAAAGGTAATGCGAATATTTATGGACACTTTCATGGCCGATGATGATTCACGCATAACGATTCCTATAAATTCCATATATAATGAAAAACATATTTGCAGACGGTGATGAATGAAAACATTGATTTCTTTCTGTCTTTCCAATGAAGAAGAAATGGTGAAATTGAGGTGGGGGGTGATAAGGAAAAAGAAGAAAAAATAGTTTTCAAGAAATAAAATCAGTGAAATTAGTCAGATGATAAGGCGAAGGAAAATAAAGACACGGGAAGAAAAAAAGAAAAGCCAAATAACTGGAAAAGGAAGACATTTTAAAGAGCAAGCATGCGGAAGGAAATAAAAAAAAGAAGAAAAATGAATGAATGAATAGAGGCAAAAGACAAGAAGACGATGATGATGATGTGAAGGAAAAGACCCCGGAATAGAGGCAAAAGTTTAAAAGAAGAAGAAGAAGAACAACAACAACAACCATAACAAGTACAAGAACAGGAAGAAAAGGAAGATATGAACGAAAAAAGAAGAAGAAAAATATGAACGAAAAGAAGGTGAAGATGTGAACGAATAGCACCGGAAAAGAGGGAATGGGAGGAGAAGGAGGAGGTAGAAGGAGGAGGTAGAAGAAGAAGAAGAAGAAGAAGAAGAAGAAGAAGAAGAAGAAGAAGAAGAAGAAGAAGAACAACAACAACAATAACAACAACAACAACAACAACAACGACAACAACAACAACAAGATGAAGATTATCAGAAAATAAAAGAAATAAAATCAATCAGATGAAAAATTAAAGGAAAATAAAGGCTCAAGAATGAAAGAAATGTCAAAGTAAAATATTGGGGAAATATTTTAATAGAGAAGAGATAAGAAAAATGAAAAGTAGAAGAAGAAAAAAAGAAGTGTAAAAAGAGGCCACAATAGACGCAAACGCTTCGAAGAAGTAAAAATAAAAATAAAAAAGAAGGCGTAAGTAATAAAAAAAACGAATGAAGGGCTACAGACGACGCAGACGATAATGTAGAAAAGCAGCTGACTTTAGTGACAAACAAACAAAGTATCCACCACAAATGATGAAAAATAATGAATACTAAATACAGAATGAGGAGAGACAGGTCTGGTGAAAATGGAAGTACATAGTAAGAAACCCAAGAAAAGATGGAGACACGAAGCAGACACACTTTTTTCCTCGTTTTTGTCTTAGATTTAGTCCATTTTTTTGTGTTTTCTTTTATTCTTGTTGAGTTTCGACAATTTTCTTCCTATTTTTTCGCTTTCAGTTTTCGTTTTTTCTCTTTTTGCAGTCGATGACTTCTGAAATTATAATGAATAGCAAGAAAGCTTAGGAATTGGCAAGAACACAGGACAGTGATGTCAATAGAAAAATGATGGAAGATCCCAAAAGACTGTAAACATTAAATATATATCCAAAGGGGCACTGAAAATGAAACGTTTTCAAACTGTGTCACTAACCAAAATTTGGTAGATTGACCAAGTTCTGCTTAAGTCGAACAGATAACTTTTCAGCAAACCTATATATATATATATATATATATATATATATATATATATATATATATATATATATATATATATATATATACCGGGTATAACAGCAAAATTGCCCACTTGCTAGATTAAGCTCTGAACTTTTGTTTCTTAGAAATGATTAAAGATATCATACTGGAATTCTCCGAGGTTTTTATAACACTATTGGACTCGACTTTGAACATTAAGCTCTAAGATGAAATGATGATCCCTCTTCCTATGGTGCCCTCCTATTCCAGTTTTCCTCTCAACTGTTCACTTATTTTAAAAAATTTCACCGTTCTTTTGATGGTTCTTGAATGGACTTTGAAGATGGAAGTCCTCGTATGAATGTTGGTACCATTACAAAAGGCCTGAGTTGCGGAGACAGTTGGGTTGACACGAAATGATTTTAACCTGTTCTCTTTCTAGCTGAATAACTCAAAGGGGTTTTTAGTGAAACTTACAATAAATGGTGTCAAGATGTCTAAATGTTTTATCTAAAGAAAAAAGAAACTTTATTTGTTTAGTGTTTTTTATATATTAAACATTTTGTGGGATGGACAATTATGCTGTTACACGAATTGGACAATTTTGCTGTTACACACGATATAGCTGGCCATTTGAGGATACCCGTCTACTATGACGGCTATTTCCCTATTTGCATTTATTTTCCCGCATTTGCGTTTATTCAACACCCACAGAGCCCAGCCGTGGTTTATAATGCAACTATGCTGAGCAGACCTTAGCGTGTTATCTAACGTGATTAACAATTTGAACAAGGCCAGCACGCTCAAGCCCTCGACCACGATGACTTGTGACTTCGTGCTAGCACAGCTATCAACGGCCCCCAAGTGTTCCGTCTACCCAATTTCACTTGGGTCAACCCATGGTATGATTTTCAGGCACTTTCCAAAGGTGCCACACGCTGGGACCGACCCCTCCAATCCGATAAGTCTCCTTCCTGACAAATCATGGTGAGATTCGAATGCTATAACCACTCCGCCATAACCAATGATATATATATATATATATATAACCATATATTTTTTAACCAGATATTTTTATAACCATGTTATCAGTTATCTTCAATACCTGGTTAAGGCGGGGAAGAACTTGGAGAGGGAAATTAACAGGAGATAACTGACAACTGACATCCATTAGATATGACACGTTGAACTAGAACAGTCTACCCCAGCGAGCGAAATAAATGGTTTAGTTCGACATTCCAACCACCTGAAAAAGGCCGGAGCGTACAACGGCCGAAACGTTGTGATAAATATGGCAACAAAGATGAGGATGATAGTCTGAACATTGTAAATAGTGTATTTCTCTTGCAATTGCCTTACAGAAAAGACCATGTCTGCCTTGTCCCCGTCATGTTTGAAGCCAAACAGCGTATTTAGAAAGCGAGTGTTTTTGAGATGTCCAGCCAGAGCCTAAATAACACCTTGCCGGTTGATGATCTCCACAAACGATTGGAGACCAGTGGCTTAAGGGGTACGAGAAGGTACGAGCTGTTAACAGCTGGCTGGATCAAGCCCCCACTAACCTTGCCTGACACATTTTTTAGGCTGTATAGGTGGTCGTTCGGTCGATATATTCTGTAAATGTGGTAGCCTTGCTCATGAGCATGCCTCTCATCGTCCAAGCCTGTGGTATCGTTAGCGGCCTTCGAACTAAGCGCCACGATAACGTCGTTTTGCACGTGGCAAAGATCCTGAAAGGAAAAAAAAATGACGTTATTATGGAACCCTGACTTCAGACTGAGCGCAGCATTCGGAAGCCCGACTTTGTGATCCCGACCAAGAAGTAAATAATTGTCATGGATGTACAGATTCATCCTTGCGTAGTTAAGGCCCGAAATCGTTTTTCCTTTTATAGAGAACGATTATTAGTGCACCTTTCTAAACAACTAGTACAGTTTTAATTAAACCATTTGTATTTAATTGGAAGTAGAACCCGATTTTCTCTTCTACATTGCAAGATCTCAGCATAGATACCATCCATACCAGGCGACTATTTAGCTTTTTATACCATTTTTTACTTTCTCGATGAAAAGAGTTTTTATCATATGTTCTTTGGTGCTATTACGGGGTATCGAATTATATCTCATTAACTTGAGAATATATATATATATATTCTCAAGTTAATATATATATATAATGGAAATATTATATTGAATCAATTGCTGGCTTTTCTGCTAGGAAAGTTAGTTCACTGTGTCGTGCGAGACAACTTTTATCTCGAGAATTTCTCTTATATATTTATATGTTTACAATTTATCCATGATTCGATTATTGCTGCAACATATTGTCCATATATAATATTTTGATGAAATCCAATGAAGAATCTGCAATCTTACTGATCCTGGCCTGGCATCTCAGTTTCAGTCACTTTCCCACCGCCGTAATGTAGCTTCCCTTTGCCTTTTCTATACTTTCATCGTAAATCTTCAGACGAACTCTCCTCTATGGTACCTAGACTTGAATTTAAGCGCATTACTAGACTGATAACAAGGTACTATCATTTTACAGTTGAATTGGATAAATGTAACCGTAAATTCTATGGATTCTGATATTGTTTGAAGGTGTGAACATGTATTTCTGTTTTGCTGAATTAAGCCTACAGAAAATATCCTGTTCAGTATGACCTTAACCATATTGACATGCACGGACTATTGGAGTTGACCCACAGTGATTCTCTGGGTCTAGGAGTTAGCAGGTGGCATCAGGACCTGGTTTCGCGAAGGTTGATGTTTTTTATAAGTTAAGCAGTCAAAGTTACTCGGGATTCACAGCCAGATAATTGGGAACATCCCTAATTGGAAGCCGCCTGAACGAAGGAAGTTATTCAACCTAAACTTATTTGTAACTGGACACCACCTTACCAGACTTGGCGTCATGATGCGTATACTGGACCTTGTTGGTATACTGCTCTCATACTTGGTAATCATCTGTTATAATTTTGAAAACGAGGCTTTTACTTCTCATAAGCTTTAATGAGATTAATGAACAAACACTGCATAATCCAAGCAATATTGTTTTATTTTTTGTTTCGATTATACGGCTTTACAAATCTCCATATCCTGTTTGTTAGCTCTCATAGTCTCAAACACCTATTTATTCTAAAATTTAATTCCAGACATCAAATGGAACTCGTATATTAGTACCATCGTTAAAATACTGGAAAAATGGTCGATACCTTGCACCATTCCAAAAAGTACCTGATTTATTTTGCCATAACAGGAATCAACTCATCCTCATTCCCTTCGTATTCCTAGACCTGTCACTTTGTGGAACAGACTTCCGAAGGGATGCCTCCCCGATCGCTGACATTTTAAATCTCTTCAAGGTCACGAGTCTAGTTAACTATCCTACATATGCCCATAATATGCACTTCTTTCTTCCTCCCTTTATGCCGTTATAACAACCTCATTCAGTAACCACCTACTGCAGATAGATAGATAGATAGATAGATAGATAGATAGATAGATAGATAGATAGATAGATAACAACAAACTGAGTTTGATAGATAAGAACAGACTGAGATAGATAGATAGATAGATAGATAGATAGCAACAAACTGAGTTTGATAGATAAGAACAGACTGAGATAGATAGATAGATAGATAGATAGATAGAAACAGATTGAGTTTGATAGATAAGAACAGACTGAGATAGATAGATAGAAACAGATTGAGTTTGATAGATAAGAACAGACTGAGATAGATAGATAGAAACAGATTGAGTTTGATAGATAAGAACAGACTGAGATAGATAGATAGATAGATAGATAGATAGATAGATAGATAGATAGATAGATAGATAGATAGATAGATGTTTTTGCGAGCATTGTAACATTGGATGAGTTTTTGTATACTATATTTTTCTTTTCTAATTGCATCAACACTGAGGCATCTCAAGGCATCTGAATTTTATGTTAGTTATTCAATTAAAACAAGAAACTTTTACAACTATTCGACTGAAATAAATCATTTTCGGTGGTTTGTGTCGGGTTCCTTGTCATTAAATTAAATTTCTTACTTGAAAATGTTTCTTTCATTCGGGTTTAAAAATAAAAGCCGATGTGAATGTCAAAGAAACGGATCTGCACTTATATATATATATGTATATATATATATATATATATATATATATATATATATATATTATAAGAGATTATAATATAGTATTGCTAATGTAGTTGACAAAATTAATATTAAAATCTCTTATAATTAAAGTAATAATAATAATAATAATAATATATTGCTCTACTTTGTATTGAGCACTTTTTAAAAAGTAAATTGTACGAACATATATATATATATATATATATATATATATATATATATCAGAATGAGAGCAAGAATAGATGGAGTAAAATTCCTCTGTTCGTAGCATTTTTTTTAAATGCTCAATACAAAGTGTGTCCACTCTTCAGTGGGGTATCAGGAATTTACTGCTTTTCAATTTTTTCTTTTTATACACTTAAGTTTATAAAAGTCTATAAAAAAGTGTATATAAGTGTATAAAAAGAAAATAATAAAAAAATATAAGCAGTAAATTGCTGATATCCCCTGAAGAGTGGACGGGCAAGACCGTTTACGAAACACTGGAGTCGGGATGCTGAAGGTAACATCAATCAAACCTTTACTTATATTAATACTATATATATATATATATATATATATATATTATAATTTTATCATATAGACAAAATCATTTTCTCAAAACAAAGATGCAACTTGGTTTCAGTGCATTTTAAATGCACATCTACGGGTGAGGGTCGAAAACGTTGGAATTTATATATTACTTTCGTTTTCATCGGATATATATATATATATATATATATATATATATATATATATATATATATATATAAACTTTATATAAAATAAAACTACTTTGTATGAGTCGACAACAATGCAAATATTTCTGTCCCTATTGGCAAGCAATCGGTATGTGCAGTGTGTGTGACAAAAGTTCGAAGTTGCCGCAGGCTCGGCTTCTCGTTTCTCTACGCGGCGCTATTTTAATTTTATGCTATCGACTTGAACATTCTTGTTAACAGAATTTTCTTACGAAAGACTCATGGGACTTGAACAAGGCACGTCGTAAAATGTAGCCATATTCTTTTCATTTTCGTTGTAGGAAAAAATCGAATGCTATTGAAAATGGACAAACTTAATTTCACTGTGCAGGGTTAGGGTTAGAATCTCGGGAAATTCGGACATCGAATAAATTGCCAAACTTCCAACGTTTATAAATAGCAATGGAGAGACTATTTTAATATTTCATTTCAGTTCATTTTCAAAAAATATTTTTCTAACATTTCTTTCTGGCCTTTTCCTTAATGTCTTCATACATTTAAATGTTCTACGTTCCTCTGTTCTTTTCATTCCATATTTCTTTCTGGCCTTTTCCTTAATGTCTTCATACATTTAAATGTTCTACGTTCCTCTGTTCTTTTCATTCCATATTTCTTTCTGGCCTTTTCCTTAATCTCTTCATACATTTAAATGTTCTACGTTCCTCTGTTCTTTTCATTCCATATTTCTTTCTGGCCTTTTCCTTAATCTCTTCATACATTTAAATGTTCTACGTTCCTCTGTTCTTTTCATTCCATATTTCTTTCTGGCCTTTTCCTTAATCTCTTCATACATTTAAATGTTCTACGTTCCTCTGTTCTTTTCATTCCATATTTCTTTCTGGCCTTTTCCTTAATCTCTTCATACATTTAAATGTTCTACGTTCCTCTGTTCTTTTCATTCCATATTTCTTTCTGGCCTTTTCCTTAATCTCTTCATACATTTAAATGTTCTACGTTCCTCTGTTCTTTTCATTCCATATTTCTTTCTGGCCTTTTCCTTAATGTCTTCATACATTTAAATGTTCTACGTTCCTCTGTTCTTTTAATTCCACATTTCTTTCTGGCCTTTTCCTTAATCTCTTCATACATTTAAATGTTCTACGTTCCTCTGTTCTTTTCATTCCATATTTCTTTCTGGCCTTTTCCTTAATCTCTTCATACATTTAAATGTTCTACGTTCCTCTGTTCTTTTCATTCCATATTTCTTTCTGGCCTTTTCCTTAATCTCTTCATACATTGAAATGTTCTACGTCCCTCTGTTCTTTTAATTCCATATTTCTTTCTGGCCTTTTCCTTAATCTCTTCATACATTTAAATGTTCTACGTTCCTCTGTTCTTTTCATTCCATATTTCTTTCTGGCCTTTTCCTTAATCTCTTCATACATTTAAATGTTCTACGTTCCTCTGTTCTTTTCATTCCATATTTCTTTCTGGCCTTTTCCTTAATCTCTTCATACATTTAAATGTTCTACGTTCCTCTGTTCTTTTCATTCCATATTTCTTTCTGGCCTTTTCCTTAATGTCTTCATACATTTAAATGTTCTACGTTCCTCTGTTCTTTTAATTCCACATTTCTTTCTGGCCTTTTCCTTAATCTCTTCATACATTTAAATGTTCTACGTTCCTCTGTTCTTTTCATTCCATATTTCTTTCTGGCCTTTTCCTTAATCTCTTCATACATTTAAATGTTCTACGTTCCTCTGTTCTTTTCATTCCATATTTATTCATCTGCCAATACTGGTGGAAATATCAGTCTCTTATTTCATTTATGGTAGTACTCAGCCACATTCCTCAAATAAACGACATCATAAAACTCTTTCCTTTAGTCACGAATGACAATTTCCACAACCTTAATTCTAAATATTGGTCAAACTCCCCTTTAGCATTTGTCTAACATAATTCCTTTCTAATTCTACTTATTTTTCCTATTCCCCACCTCCCATTTCCCACCATCCTAATTCTAGATAATGATCAAATTCCTTTATTTGGGCATCTGTCTAATATCCCTCCTTTCTTATTCTACCTACCTTTGTCTATTTTCACCACCCCCCAATTTCCAAAACCCTAGTTCTAGATATTGTCAAGCTTTCCTTATTTGGGCATCTGTCTAATATCATTCTTTTCTAATTTTATTTACTATGTCTATTCTCACATCCACCAATTTCCACAACCCTAATTCTGGATATTGGTCAAGCTTTCCTTATTTGGGCATCTATCTAATATTAGTGCTTTTCAATTTTACCTTTCATTCTCTATTCATCACCTCCCAATCTCCACAATCGTACAGGGTGAACATCATTGTAATAAAAATATATTTCTTTATTTCGCACAACCCTAATTCTAGATATTAGTCATACTCCCTTGTTATGAAGTAGAGTAATCTCTGGAATAGTTGTTACCAGCTCAACTGGTATTCCCTGTGCTGTTCCGATTTTATAGCTGTATCTCATTTACATACAAACATACACCTTCCTGAACGGAAATATGTCCTTTGTGGACTTTTGAAATCTTCTAATTATTCTTGGGAATCTAAACTGTCTTTCTTGATGTGTATATTGATTTCTTCTTATAGGGGACCTAGGTTTCAGTTCATTTTCCTCTACCCACTCCTCGTCAGATTTCTGGTCATTATCATCCATAGATTATTCAGTTTCACTACAGAAATCATTAGTCCTCTCCTCCCCTTCATGTTCTTTAGCTTCAGATTCTTTGTCCTCTTCTATATCGTCGGGTTCTGCTTCTGAATTGATCAGCATAGGCCAATACATTGTGTCCATTTTTCGTCAGTATTGCTGTGTTGTGTCCTTTCCGTACTACAAAGTTTGCCTTCTCTGGATTAGATTCTTTGCCTTTTTTATACTATAAACTTTCACTTGTTGAATATGACATCGTTATGGGAGCTTTAATTAATCTAATTAATGCGGAGGAACTTTGTAGTCTGCCGGCATGTGAAATAACCACCATTTTTTTTTTTTTTTTTTTTTTTTTTTTTTGGTGGCATGTTTCTTTTTATAATGGTCGAAATTTCCTCATATGTTAAATCCTCCAGTATTTTTGGGTACACCATAATGGTTATTTCCTCCATGGCTTCGCATCCTGCCAGAGCCAAAAATAATTCAATAATTTCATTCTCCCCTCCAGAGCCTTTCGTGCCTTTCAGTTTCTTTACCCTAGCCAACGCTGCGAAACATCTAATCCAAGTTTCTACGTGCTCCGGTTCATCCAACGCGGTTAGGGAACGTATCGGCGACGCCATATTGTTTATGAAGTAGAGTAATCTCTGGAATAGACGTTGCCAGGTTAACAGATGGTATCTCGTATAGCATTCGCTGTGATGTTCTGCTTTTATAGCAGTATCTCATTTATCTACAACAATACACCCCCTATTGGTGAATATAATTAATTTCATTTCTAATTCTACCTTTCTTTCTCTGTTTGCTATCTAAAATATTCCACAACCCTAATTCTAGCTATTGTTCAAATTTCCCTACTTGATCTTATGACTAATATTCCTTTCTGTGTCTATCTTTATTTTCTATCTCCCAATTTCCCTCGATTTCTACTCTAGTTATGTCATATATGATTTGCTGCCTTTAACGTTTGCGAGAGAGGTTTATAATGGGAAAATATCCTATCATAAATGTCAATCGCAGTTCAGAAACGCTTTACGAATTGAAAATAAAAAGGGCCTAAATGATTCCTTTACAAGTCATAGTAGAGCGATATTGGATGTTTCAGTTATAAATATATGTGTGTTAAAACGAATACGAACTTAATTTGCATAATTTTGCGCTGCTTAACGCAAGGGGAGTTTGAAGTTTGTTGCGGGTGAGAGTTTATCCGATCACGATTGTATGAATTTTATAAATTCAGCAGCACCGGAAGGGAGAAACAATTTTCGTGCGATCAGTGGGCTTGCAATTGACAAATAAAAATCACGCTTTTGAATAACTTTCGTTTCCAAAGTCGTTATTTGGCAGTTCAAGTAGAAATATGGAAATCGTCAAGTTACAATCAATATAATCCGTGAACTCCCGATTTAAAAAAGGATGAAATTTCTTCCCCGCCGAAAACTAGAGTCTCGGATTTCTTTCGATGAAGTTCTATGTAAGGAACAGTTGGAAGAATCGTCTAAGCCATCATAAAAAAAAATTCCTTCAATGAAGTTTATTATTGAATAGATTTAATTTCTAAAGATTTCCATCCCTTCTTTTTATCTTCATAAAAATTGCATTGCGATGCGACCCATTTAACCGCAATCCGCAACAAATACATACTACTTTTTATTTCTTACAAGCATTTTCAAGTCTCGTATGGCAAGCATTAATCAATTTAAAATCAATTTAACTCTCAGTTTACCAAATGAAAGTGTAATTAATAAAAAAAAAAAAAATAGAAAAGGAAATCTTTTCAAGGTAAAATCTGGTCGTTTTCAGTGGCAGATTAAAACAAGCAATCTCCTTAAATAAATTATTTGTACGAATAGAGAAAACGATACCTGCATTTTTAAATCCATTTTCTATTCACCTGTTATTTTTACTGCAAGCATTTCGCTTTCCCTTCGAAGCAAGTTCAATCTGTGAAGCGATCACCTGAGCTTAATCTGAGGTCACATCCAAGAAAAGAGGGTTCAAATTTAACTATCATCGGAATCATAATATTTTTTTTCAAAATCCGATTTATTACTTCCTCTCCATACATCTTCGACCGTACTAAAAAAATTTAGAAGCAAAACCGGAATATTATTTTAATCATTTCACCCCAAGCAAGGCAATAAAGCCACTAAGAGATTATTGAGTGTTAAATAATATGAGAAAAACTACTATTAAGGAGAGAGGACAATAAAAGAATAAGAATTAAGAAAACAAAAGATAATGATTAACATTGCATTTAAATTTTAGAATTTTAGCTGAATGGTGACATATGTTCATTAAAAGTTCGGGAATCTATTTGTTGACTAAATAATAATTCTATGATTATATATATGAGTAAAAGTATGTCTCCAAATTCTAGAAACGTTTGCATTAATCTCATCTGACGTAAATCACAATTCACAGCGTAAAGAATATACCAGGTAATGAAAAAAAAACATATGTGCTGATTCTTTTCATTGTCATATTTCTCAATAAGGATAAGAGTACTTTGAAGAAATGGCTTTACGAATTCTCTTCACGGACAGTAATATTTAGAGAACTCTTTTTTTTTTCTCTCCACAATTGATGGCGTAAACATACACAAACATTCGACAATGCAGAATAGAAACTAACATAGCCTTCTAATCTTAATATATCCCGTCTGAAATGCAACGAAAAGCCAAACCAGAAGGCTGAGACATTCCCGTTTTAAAAGCAATGAAATCCGGGCCGGGCTATTTAAAAGACCCCCGTGTCAGATGTAACGAAAATCTTCCCAGCTGGTTAGGACATGCCCGTTTAAAATGCAACGAAAAGACGCTGCACCGGTTTAGATTCCCCTGTCTGAAAACCCGCCCTGCCGTTTTAAGACTTTAGATTATAGGGCAGATTGCAAGATACAAAATAGGAATGATTTCTAAACAGGTTATCTCAGTGAGACTTTCGGATGGTTCTTTAATTCTTTGATTCCCCGCACTTCCATGTATGCCTGACCCTGCTTCGTTGCTATGCTAGTTTTCTAAGAATAGCTTAGACGTGGCACGAGGTTGAAAGTATGAAGTACCCAGTGAGGATCAAAGTCGCAATTCAGTTCTAATTGATTCAGCGAGACATGCTTTCTAACCATGACAGCACCTTGAAGTGTCCAAATGCTCCAAAAGTGTAGGTTAGGTGTGGCACAAGACCGAAAGTGTGAAGTACCCAGTGTGTATCGAACTCATTCAGTCGTAATTGATCCGGCGAGACATGCTTTCTAATACGACGTCAAAGTGCCCAAATGATTTTCTAAGCGCTGGTTAGATGTGGCACAAGGCCGAAAGTATGACGCACCCAGTGAGGATCGAATTCACTACTCAGTGGTAATTAATCCATCGAGATATGCTTTCTAACAAATTACATCACGTCGATGTTCCCCTGCTTCGTTGCTATGTTTCAACCGAGAATGATATCAATATAGATGCTTCGTTGTTGTGCTGAGATTCGTTATTGGCGACACATTACATCAGAGGATTTCACAATTTGCATGAACAAGAAAATGATACCACGTTTAAAAAAAAGTTCGAGTTTTCACATGATTTGTTTCGCTATTGCGAAAACCATTGAACCCGCATGACCCAGAAAATAATCGCATGTAATATTAAGTTCTGATCTCAGTTTCATTTTTCAATTTTTATCATCTTCCAATTTCGACAAACAAAATTCTAGATATTGGTCAAACTTCACTATATAAACATCAATTTCATTACTTTATAATTTTACCTATGTATCTTAGCTGTAGGTTTTTTTTTAAAATTAATCCTTCAAACTAATATCACCCTAATCCCTAGTGATGACGTAATTTGAAATAGTGGAATTTATAAATTAAGGACTGAATTGTGTCCCTGCATGCATCTTCAGTGGGCAACTTCGAGGCCACACTATGTTGCAGTCTGTGCCATTTCCTTTCTGCAGATGTTACATTAGATGACTGACTGGTAGAACTACCCTAGACCTTTTCTTTACCAATATAACACAACGTGACGATAAGCAACGTAAGATATAAACCTAAAACAGCTCAACAAAAACGCCTAAACTCCTTAACCTTTTGTGGTAATCGTTCTACCTTCTGCAGTGGAGTAATGAATAGAGGCTCGGATTGAGGAATCGGAGAACCGAGTTCGAATTCTAGTGGAATCCATTACGTTCACTTACGTGCTAATACCTTTGGAAAAGGTATGAATCCTCTTATCCCCCCCCCAGTTATGGGTAAACAGCAGGACAGAAAAATCTACCTCGTCAGTTATGTATCGAAAGGTACATGATAGCCTAAGCCTGACTGTGGAATTGGTCCTCTTTGAAAAGTCTCCGGACCCTTGAGCTCTCTGCGAACCTAACCTTAACTTTTCAAAACCCTCCTCGGATTTCTCGATCGGATACCTTTCTCTCCTTAGAAAGGACTCTAAAGTCTATATACATGGCGTGCGAGTCTTCGAATATCTGACCCGGGAAATCTCTCTTGAAACTCCAGATCATTCGTACATATGTCTCCGTCTCTCTCTAACTCAGTCAGCTATCTCTTCTTTCTCTACCGTTCCCCTTCCCCTCAAGACTGTCTCGTGCTAGTATTTTCGATAATATAGACAAGACCATCTCCCTATACCCGTTTGCAAATATATTCGTGTTCGGTGAGTTTAGTGCCCACCATACCAGGTGGCATAAATATTCTGTCACTAACCTCGCTGGCATCCAAACCCCTAACTTTTAAATCACTCAATCTGTCACGCGAGTACATGACTTCCCCCTCCGTTTCCCCAGTAACCCTGATGGAAACACTTCCTTTCTCGATCCCTTTTTACCTCTATCCCTGACACTTGTTATACTACGCAGCTCTGCCCTCTTGGCAACTCTGATCATGCGGTAGTGTCTGTAACCATCTACTCCCGCTCCCCCACCAGCCAAGAACTAAGAGAATATCTTTCTGTTATCAATGAGTAGCTTGGGACTCGTTCCGTGATTTTGTTTGTAGCATCCCATGGAGAGAACTTTTTAATCGTCCTGTTCAAAAATACACGTCTGTGGTCTCCTCATGGGTGAAAGCCGGCATCGATGCGTTCATTCCAAGAAGGAAATACCAAGTTAAACAGAGTTCACCTCTTTGGTTCTAACCTGCTTGCTCAGCCGCTATAGCCTACAGGAATCACTTCTCCCCATTTACTAGAACCACACGTCAGATCACAAAAGATACCTCTTTGTTTCTGCTCGTAACTAGTGCAAGCGTGTCTTCAATGAAGCAAAGTTCCTGTTTGCTGATGAAATTAAAAAGCGTATACCATCTCGCAAGTTCGGTTCCAGAATTATTTACATTATTCGGATTGTTGTCCTCATTTTTATTTCCATGTTCACGTCGTTTCGGCCGTTGTACGCTCCGGCCTTCTTCATGTGATTGGAATTTCGAACTGAACCTTTTTATATCGTCCACCGGGGTAGATTGTTCTAGTTCTAATTCAATTCGAAACTCCAATCACCTGAAGAAGCATAGAACGACAGAAACGTTGTGCAGATGAAGACAACAGTTCAAACAGTGTAAATAATTACAGTACCTCATCTCAGAAATATAGGCAGATGTGTTGATATATCTTTAATTAATCAACCTGATATTATCATTGAATGATTTTAGTTGATAAAAAAAATATATTTATTTGTATAGTTTTATACCTGCAAATGAGATCCCTCCAAATAATCTTGACGTGCCATTCAAAATATTGTCAGTCAAAGAGAGCATTCTAAGTACTTTCCAGTGTGCCTTGGAGATTCTCAGAATACCGTTTCTCTTTTCTTTTGTTTTCGTTTTTTTTTTCTTTGTTTTCTTTCCAGTAACCCGGCCTAAAATAGGAAGGAAGCTAAATATAAGTGCCACATAAAACCAAAATGAAATCTAAGACTGGATATCCGTCAGGGGAAATTGTATTATTAAGAGTTTCTTTTTGGGTGGAAGTGCTTCAGAAAAAGAAAATAATGCTATCGCGAAGAAGAGTCAAGTTAGGCGATATGTGTTATAAAACAGAATGATCTGAATTGACGTTCGTGCTGATTCAGTGAATGAAAACCATGCTTTTTCCAATTACTATCATCTTTTATTTTCCACGTTTTTGGGGGGGCGGGGGGCTTTCATCCGTCATTTTTTTTTTTTTTTTTTTGCCTTTTGGCCGAATATTTATTGCTTCGTAATTCCTTTAGCTTCAATTATTCGAAGGCACCTCAGGTCCGATACATGCGAAAAATTATGGAATAAGTTTGAGGCATAAGAAGATAATTACATTTGTTTATTTTCACCTTGCCCATGAGAAAGTGTAAAGAAAAAGTGTAAGTTGTTTAGTAACGAAAGACACGTGTTATTATAAAATATTTGTTTCTTTGAATGGCGTTCAACTGGTTTGTTCTTCTGGAACAATGTCCATGTGGCCATCTTTTTAACTTCATTTGAGGCGAATGTTTGATATATATCTATCTATCTATCTATTTATCTCCCCATATATATATATATATACATATATATATATATATATATATATATATATATATATATATATATATATATATTCGAGCATGTTTGGTTGAATATATATATATATATATATATATATATATATATATATATATATATATATATATATATATATTCGAGCATGTTTGGTTGAATAAACTAGACATATTGTATGTAATTATTAATTAATTAAATTTATTTTAATCCTCTCCAATTTACGTATCAATTTCTTAGTGTTCTTATTAAACTGATTAAGAAAGACGCCGTAGTTTTGGTCATTTCTTTGAGTATTGGTTGAGTATTTTAAACCATTAATAATAAAAAAAATATAAATGAAGTTACCTACTTGCATTTTTTAACAGTTAATTTTTAAATTGACTATAACGGAGCGCGTTTCATGCGCATTTACAAAAAAAATACATCAATTTTTTGTCTCAGCAATTTACGCCTGAAGATGATCTTGGAGATTGAAATTACTTAGGAAAGTAAAAGAAATAACCAAACCTACGGCGTCTCTCTTAATCAGTTTAATAACAACACTAAGAAATTGATCCGCGAATTTGAGAGGATTAAAATAAAAATAAATAGATACAATATGTCTAGATTATTCAACCAAGCATGCTTGAATGAAGATAAGCTACCTAAATACACACACACACACACACATATATATATATATATATATATATATATATATATATATATATATATATATATATAAGTAGAAGAGATAAGGCTTACGGATGGATCACGTTGAAAAACCTATTCCTATGCGATCATAGAAGTTAAGCAACGTTGAGTCTGGTCAGTACCGAGATAGGTAACCGCTTGGGAATACCGGGTGCTGTAAATCTGGATCTGATGATGGGTCAATGGATAATGGCTCGGAATTGAAAATCGCAGTCAGGATTGTTATATTCACTTACGCGTAAATAACCACTAGGGAGTTAAGAATCCACCTCTTCTACTACTCCACAGCTATGGGTTAATTAGTAAAAATTGTATCAGTAAATCATTATTATCTACAAAAATCTCTTACAGTCTAAAGATATTTTCTTGCTTTAAATAATCTGCGAAAGGTTAAGCCGTAAAAAAACAGAAGCATATCTCTTAAAAGAGATAAACGCTACGTTTTACGTGAAAGTATGCTAAGAGTCTGTATTTTTTATATCTTTTCTTCAGGGGCATTTTTTCCTGATCGAGGTCCATGGTATCATACGCTAAATTCTGATCTCAGCAAGGGTACGCTGTTAAAAGCGTGACAGGCTCGTTTTGTAATCGGTCATCTGATTAAGCCCTTTTTGGTTCATTTTTAAATGGGAAAAGGCCTCTTATTTATCTGTGTAACTCTTCCATTCTAATATCTTGTCATCCAAACAAAAAGGAAAAGCTTCAAGAAATAAAGTTGATGAATTTTAGTTTAAGAAACTTCTTTCTTTAACTCTTCGATCAGAAACTTTTAGAATCCATCAACGCTTCAATTATTTTATTGAAATTCAAAAGTATTGTTGTATTCTGTATCACCACTGGCTTTAGTCCCTCAGACCCCGACGCCACTTCATACATTTTATCAACAAAAAACGTTTATTTTTCTTGCTCGTTTTATTATTGTTATAGTAGAACAACCTGGCACAGCCCGACATGGATTGGTCAGTCTATAAAAGACTGACGAGCTATTGAAGAAGGAGGAAAGTGGGACAGACAGACAGACAGAGAGAGCGAAGGCGACCCTTACAAACCTCCGTGACTTATCTCCTGTTTTCCTTAGTATTACGAACTCTTGCTCATTTGTACTTTACGTACAATAAACCATTGTTATTTGTTACCTGATTTCTTGTGTTATTGAAATATTTCCACTCGGGATTACTTTGTTGTTTATATCGTATAATCCACGATATAACTGTGGCGACGAGGATTCGAAAAGAACTCACGACACGATATAACAGTGACTACGAGGATTCGAAAAGAACTCACAAGACGATATAACAGCGGCGAACGTAAATTCAAAATAAATTCACAAGGTAATTTAACAGTATCAAACGAGGAGTGAAAAAAGACACCCCTCCAAAGATAACAGCGACGATCAAGTCAAACGTCGAATAATACGTTTTTACCAGTCGCTGGACTAGTTTATCGACTAAAGGTACAGTGATTTTTATTTTTATTTTTGTTGTGCCTTAAAAAAGGAATATGGAAGAGTTCTTGGAATTTTCAAAAACCATGTGTTCTGCTATGCAGCAGCAACAGACACATTGCGAAGAACAAAATAAATCGATTCAAAAACAAATCGAATTATTGCAAGTACAACAATTCCAGTATCAACAACAACAGATACAACGGCAGGAACGGCAGGAACAGCAGTTAGACTTACTAAAGCAAATTTTAAGCAGCAAGAAGTATTGGAAAATATATTAACAAAACAAGTCGATCAAAAGGAAGGATCAAGATTTTTCTCTGCTGAAGGGATTACTAATTCACTTTCAGAATTCCATTACAAACCTATGGATGGTGTAACTTTTCCAGCGTACTTCAGATGGTACGAAACAATTTTTTCAAAAAGATGTCAGTTATGGTCTGACGAAGAAAAAATTATATTACTATTACAAAAATTAGGTGCTCAGGAAAACACCAAGTACACTAATTTCATTCTACCAAAGAAGCCGGAGCATATATCGTTCAAAGAAACGATTGAAATATTGTCTAAAATATTTGGTGAACGTGAAAGTTTATTTCTTACACGTTATAAATGTTTAAATATGGTTAAACAGGAAGAAGACGACTTTATTTCATACGCAGGAAAAGTGAATTCTCAGTGTGAATTATTCAAGATCAAAGAAATTAAAGAAGACATGTTTAAGTGTTTAATTATTGCTCAAGGGTTAACTGCAACAAAGGATAAAGAAATTCGTTCAAGAATACTGGCAATTATGGAAGAAGATACTGAAGTAACGTTACAGAAAGTTACGGAGGAATGTTAGAAATTAATATAAAACGGGGCAATATAAGTATAGAGGAGAAAAATATTGCCCAAGTAAAAAGAGTTAAACAACGAGTCTACAAGGAAGTAAAATACTACTGCAAAGCATGTGGTGGAATAAACCATGCTACAAGTAAGTGTTATTTTAGGAATAAAATATGTTATGAATGCGGTCGAAAGGGTCATAAAGCTACCGTTGGCAAAAAGAAAAAACATCAGAAGCCCAAAAGGATAAATACAGCTGTATCTAATAGAGAAAGAAATAATGAAGGAAGAAAGTATGTAAATGGTCGAACTATAAGCTGTCTGCTTGATACCGGAAGTGACATATTTATAATTGACGAAGTTACATGGAAGAAAATTAGACAACCAAAACTACAAAACACTCAGAAAAGGGCCAGAGGTATTTCTAGAAGAAAGCTAAAATTCAAAGGAGAATTTTACGCGAAAGTGTCATTTGACGATAAAACGTACACGGCAAAAATCTACGTCATATCTGGAAGAAATTCAAATTTATTTGGTATCGACTGGATTGTGTTATTCAATTTATTAACACATTTTGTAGAAACTTAAATGTGTCGAATATAGAAAATAGCAAACAGACAGAAAAATTCGTTGAAGACTTAAAAGATGAATTTAAGGAAGTATTTGCTGGCGGACTAGGTTGCTGTACTAAGACTGAAGTAAAGTTCGAGTTAAAGGATAATGAAAAACCAGTGTTTAAGCAGAAAGGAAAGGTGCCATTTTCGTCATTGGAAATGATAGACAAAGAATTACAAAGACTAGAAGAGATTGGAGTAATTAAAAAAGTAGATTACTCTGAGTGGGCGTCACCCACGGTCTACGTAAAAAAGAAAAATAAGAAAATAAGAGTATGCGCTGATTTTTCAACGGGGTTGAATAAATGTCTAAAGAACCACAGCTATCCTCTTCCTACGCCTGAAGAAATTTTCTCGAGGTTGAATGGAGGAAACATTTTCTCAAAATTGATCTGTCCGAAGCTTATTTACAAGTCAAAGTCGAGGAAGAATGTACAAAGTATCTAACTATCAATACACATAGAGGGCTATACAACTTAAAACGTTTGCCGTTCGGGTTGAAGGTAGCCCCAAGTGTGTGTCAACAAATTATGGATACGATGCTGGCTGGTCTTGAATTCGCAATGGCATACTTAGATGACATATTGATAAAGAGCCAGAATTTGGAAGAGCACAAAAATCCTGTTCGAGAAGTATGCAAGAGAATACATAATTACGGATTTAAAGTGGGCCTTGACAAATGCGATTTCTGCATGAACAAAATTGAATATTTGGGTCAGATAATTGATCATAAAGGAAGAAAGCCTAACCCAAATAGAACAGAAGCTATTAGAAATATTCCTATACCGGATAATGTAACAAAATTACAATCATTCCTGGGTTTAGCAAATTATTATAGTTTATATATTCCTAAAATGCACGAGTTGAGAGTCCGTTAAACGAGTTAAGGAAGGGTAAGAAATGGTGCTGGACAAAAGAATGTGAAAAATCATTTCAAAAAATAAAAAATTGCTTATCATCGGATTTAGCATTAGCACATTACGATCCGAAAAAGGAATTAATTGTAGCATCAGATGCAAGCGGATATGGTGTAGGTGCGGTACTTTTACACACATTCGAGGACCGATCAACGAAACCGATTGCACACGCATCAAGAACAATATTACCTGCGGAAAAAAATTATGGTCAGATAGAAAAAGAAGTCTGGGATAATTTACGCCATTAAGAAATTTCACAGGTTTATTCATGGTAGATGGTTCGTGTTGCAAACGGACCATAAACCACTACTGTCGATATATGGTTCGAAAAAGGTGTACCAGCCCATACTGCAAATAGATTACAGAGATGGAGTATTATTTTATTCAACTACAATTTCAAAATGCAATACTTGCCATCAAGTAAAATCGCACACGCAGATGGTCTATCTAGATTAATCCCCCAAAACTCTGAATTGCTGGAAGAAACGGTTATAGCAGCACTAAAAGAGGAAAAAGAACTAGCGGAAGTACTTGTTTACACCGTTAGAGAGCTACCAGTGACACTGGAATAAATTTTTAAAAGCAGCGAAAATGGATGAATATATTACTAACATGCAGAAACATGCAAGGTGGAACGAAAAGAAGAAAAACGGTTTAAGAGTGTCTGCATTTTCGATATGCGACGAAACGCTGATGTATGCGGATAGAGTCGTAATACCGCGTGTCCTACAAAAAAGAGTTTTGAAAGAGTTTCATATGGGCCATCTTGGAACCTCCAGAATAAAGTCGCTAATGAGAAGTTACCCTTAATGGCCTAGAATGGACCAAAATATAGAAGATATGATAAAACAATGTAAAGGTTGTCAGTTAGAAGCCAAAGCTCCACCGATAAGGACTCAACCCTGGCCAGAAACGGACGTTCCGTGGACACGTATTCATATTGACTATGAAGGACCATTAAAGGGATACTATTACCTAGTAATCGTAGATAGTTTTTCCAAATGGCCTGAGGTTTATAGGTATAAACACCCAACAGCTTCAAACACCATAAAAGCGTTAGACGAAGTATTTAGTCGTTTTGGAGTAGTAAATACAATTGTAAGCGACAATGCTACTATGTTTACCGGGAAGGAATTCAAAGATTACTGTGATTCATTGGCAATTGAACACGTAACAGCGCCGACGTACAATCCTAGATCAAACGGACAGGCAGAAAGGTTTGTCGACACATTCAAGAGAGCTTTAAGAAAAAATAACGGAATCGACACTGAAGAAAAAAGCTTACAAAAGTTTCTAGCGGTATATAGGATAAAACCAAATCAGAATACAAACGCTAATCTATCACCTGCATAAATTATGTTTGCAAGGAAAATACGTTCAGTGTTCGATAGGATGTTACCAAATAAGAAAAAGAAAAATTATCCGAAAGTAAACACAAAATTTACAACGTATAAAGAGGGCGATAAAGTCTTCTTTAAGAACTATCGGTCAGGAAAGTGTTTTTGGGAGGACGGTATAATGTCAAAAAGAATCGGTAGAGTTATATATATTGTAAAAGGAAAAAGAATTTTTTGCAAAAGACATGTTAACCAAATGAGATACCGATACATTGAAACCGTGGAAAATGACAGCGAAATACGGATGGAAGTGTTATACGATGCTTTCCAAATCCAACCCCCCATAGATAGTGAAGTACCGATGGAGGTAACATCGACTCCAAAAATCACTGATTTTCAAAAATCAAGAAATACACCAACTCGGAATGGTAGGAGAAAAAGTGATAGAAAAAGTAAGAGGACTACAAGTCTATGTCCAAATCTAAAGAGAAAAAATATTGAAATCAAAATTCTAGGGAAGAATTTAGCTCCGTGGAAGGTGTTATAGTGGAACAACCTGGCACATCCCGACATGGATTGGTCAGTCTATAAAAGACTGACGCGCTATTGAAGAAGGAGGAAAAGTGAGACAGACAGAGAGAGAGAGAGCGAAGGCGACCCTTACGAACCTCCGTGACTTATCTCCTGTTTTCCTTAGTATTACGAACTCTTGCTCATTTGTACTTTACGTACAATAAACCATTGTTATTTGTTACCTGATTTCTTGTGTTATTGTAATCTTTCCACTCGGGATTACTTTGTTGTTTATATCGTATAATCCACGATATAACAATTATACGAGAGGAACAGACGCAGTAGTGTCGATTTTAGTAGGCAACGGAAGGAAGAACTCCAGTGGGACGCATGATCGCTAGTCGTCTTAGCATACCGTCACGTGAGGCCTTAGCTTGTCTATTGAACCTGGGTGTGGGAAAGCGTTGCAACGACTTTTTGATCTTATATCCAAAACTAAGACAAAGGCAATCCATCACAGTTAGAATGCCACGCCCACACTGACCACCCTGGCCCAGACTCCGCATTCTGTAATAGTTTTTATCTGTATTGTTCAATAACAATAAATAAGAACTCAAAGTTGAATGCAGGTGTGTTTTTTAATCAGTGGATCAAACTCGATGAGGAAAAAATTACCAGGATTTGGCAAAACTTTGAAATGAGCAAAAGCCTTCTACGGCTTGTCATAACGCATTATTCTGGGAATATTTTTCTCAGTCTACCATACTTAAAGAAACAAACAAAGAAACATAAACGAAGGAGTGGGAAAGAAAGGAAATCAATCAAAGAAATAGAGGAATTAAAGACCGAATGAATCCCATGTCATGAAGATAAAAGAAATAAGGAAAGAGAATAAGCATAATAAAAGAATAAGCATAAGAAAAGAATATGCATAATAAAAGAATAAGCCTAATAAAAGAATATGCATAATAAAAGAATAAGCCTAATAAAAGAATAAGCATAATAAAAGAATATGCATAATAAAAGAATAAGCCTAATAAAAGAATAAGCGTAATAAAAGAATATGCATAATAAAAGAATAAGCGTAATAAAAGAATATGCATAATAAAAGAATAAGCATAATAAAAGAATATGCATAATAAAAGAATAAGCCTAATAAAAGAATATGCATAATAAAAGAATAAGCCTAATAAAAGAATAAGCCTAATAAAAGAATATGCATAATAAAAGAATAAGCCTAATAAAAGAATATGCATAATAAAAGAATATGCATAATAAAAGAATAAGCCTAATAAAAGAATAAGCATAATAAAAGAATATGCATAATAAAAGAATAAGCATAATAAAAGAAACAACCCTTTCTCCCTTTCGTCGAAGTACTTTCCCAAAAATTATATAACGAAAGTATCTTAACCGAAAAGTTTTCTTCTAAACGATCTCTGAACAAAAAGATCATACTTTAAATGAATAGAAGAAAAATTCTATCATCCAGTAAAATGGTGAAAATGGTCTTTGACAATGTTCTGAAAAATGGTAAATGTGGGTCAAGTCTTGAGCACCCGCTCAACCAAAAACGATATAAAAAAAAGAGTTCACATTGTTTATTATTATTATTGTTATTATTATTATTATTATTATTGTCTATTTTAGTATTTCGAAGCTCCATGACACCCATTTCCTCGCCATTTCAAACATGGAAGAGATTCTAAACAAGGTTGTAAATACGTAGCCTATTCTTCTAATTGGGGACTATTCAGGGCAGGGAAGGAGGCAAAAAGGTACACTTCTGGAAATCTTCAGTTTCTATGAAGAGCCAATTTGCCAAATGTCACGGCCGAAGATGAATCAAGTTAGACAGGATGCGCGTGAAAAGAATTCTGAATAGAAAAGCGAAAACGCGCGCAGGCGTTGGCCCGCCATTTACTACGTTTCTCCAGAAATACAATGAAAAGAAACTTACATTTAACGATTGAAGCATTCTTTTTCAGTCACGTTCCCATTAGGGACAAAACACGACTATTATCGTATTTTTTACTGTTACCCTTGCAGAAGCCAAACCAAACGTCCCGCTGCAGTAAAATACAGTTTATTCTTTCTTTCATTCCATCGGTGGCTCATTCTTTCTCTCTTTCTTTATGGAATCAGAAAATGGATTACATTTCGACATTTTGGATAAGAATATTTCGGTAGAAATCTAATTGAACCTTTCGCAAAAGAATCTAAATTATTTTGTAAATTTTGAATTTGTCCTTGTACCAGGTACATCCATTTCTGCATTGTTTTGATTATGTCATGTTCCTACAGGACCTAGGCGATCATGACTCTCCACACATTCCTTTTCTTTATTATCTGTAAATTTGGGAAAATATATAATGGAGCCCTCTATCGTTGCGTTTTCTAGTTTTAAATTCAGACTATTCCTTCTCTAAGACCGGTTGCCACCCAAAAAAACACCAGTCTAGACTCCTCACTAACCCACCGCTTTTAGGTCTTTTTTTACAGTAAGATTCACCCCGTACACGCCCCGGGGGCTACTCGAAGTAAAGGGTTAAGATAAGGGGAAGTTTATGTGGATATGAGAAGATAATGGTTAACTCTAGAATTAACCGACTCTAGACTACAATCTTAACCCAAACATCCTCTAGGGAATCTGTTCGGTAAGGCAGTGGTTCACGGGAAGCTGTTTGAGTAGAACTCACTTCTCGCGGATGAAGTACGATGGGAATGCGGGTAGTTTGCTAATAAATGCCATGGCGGGTGCTAGTCGTGAAGGTTAGAACTGGCGGAACCAGGAGATGCAGTTCGTCCGAGCACTTTCCATGGAAGTAGCGATAGAGCAGTGAGAGACTCGCCACCCTCAGCCTGTTAGAGAGAAGTTGGAGCGTGGAAAATAATTCTTCTCCTACAACGACGCTTTTAGACTCTATCAAGACTGGAAAGCTCCTGCCCAAATATGACAACAGTACTCCATTTTCGGCCTGATCTGCGTCTTATAAAGATAGAGTATAATATGAAGATAATTATTGGAGCGGTACAAGGAGCCAATCATTTTACTTGCATTTTTAGCGATGGATGTGGGGATATTCGTTCATTGCGACTGGCATTAGTTCGGCGTCTGATCGGCGATTATGAAATATAACCAGTTTGGTTTTAGAAGCATTGAATGCAACCAGCCAGTTTTTTTCCCCCACTGTGAAATTAGTGTTAGATCGGAAGAGAGATCAGTTGCCAATCTCTGATCGGCAAGATTTTTAGAGGTGCGCCCGTATATCGTCGTATCATCGACATAGATGTTTACAATTGAGTATATTCTTAGGTAGATTATTTATGTAAATCAAAAAGAAGTTTGGTCCGGGAAGTGGGCTCTGGCAGACTGACCGTTAAAAACTATCTTCAGTTTTATGACAGAGAAAACACTTTTTTCAGTTTCAGGCATTTAATTTTATTTAATATTTAATTTCAACTTTTAATCATCTTTGAAAGTCTTACGAATACATCACGTTAAAACATCGGTTCCCGTAAGGTCACTGAAGTTAAGCAACATCGATCCAGGCCAGATGGGTGGCCGCTTGGAAATAGCATGTGCTGTAAACTTGGATGTACGGGTGGCTTAATGGATAATGGCTCGGAATTGTTAAGCGGAGAACCGAGTTAAATGCCAGTCTAGATACACCTCCAAATGTCGGCGTCTTCTGTTCGTATAAGTAGCAAGACCTTCAGTATCTGTCTATATTTCTAAGATGAGGTATTATGTACACTATTTACATTATTCGGACTATCATCCTCATCTAACAATGGAATAAAATATGTATATCTGGAGTTCACTTACGTATACACTATAAGATTCTGAGTTCAATCCTCATCTTTGTTGCGATACTTATCACAACGTTTCGGCCGTTGTACGCTCCGGCCTTCTTCAGGTGGTTGGCATGACGAACTGAACCCTTTATTTAGCTCGCTGGGGTAGACTGTTCTAGTTCCACGTGTCATGTCTAACTTATCCATTGTGCCATGTGCCCTTGAGCACACATGGCACAGTGGATAAAGGCGTTAGTTAGATCCAGTGACAGGACCCAAAGAGTGTGAGTTCAATACCTGGTTAAGGCGATGGAGAACTTGAAGAAGGGAATTAACAGGAGATAACTGATAACTGATATCCATTAGACATGACACGTGGAACTAGAACAGTCTACCCCAGCGAGCAAAATATAGGGTTCAGTTCGACATTCCAACCACCTGAAGAAGGCCGGAGCGTACAACGGTCGAAACGTTGTGATAAATATGGCAACAAAGATGAGGATGATAGTTCGAACAATGTAAATAGTGTAGCGAGACCTTATCCGTCGCCGACTTGCTGGACCTGTCGTGTAGCTTATATCACCCATATGACCTTGCTTAAGGTTTCTAACTTCGCTGATCAAGCAAGAACCTGTGTTTCAACGTGCAGTAGTCCTGACCTCTTTGTTATTATCACGCGAATTATTAATTACTGATACAATCTTTGTTATTAGCCGAAACAGCAGAATTATGAAAGCGATAGGATCTTCTTATCGACTCGCTACACCCAATGTTGCACACATAGCCTTGCCTGGGGTGCTTTGGTTTCAACGTTGTTAAGTGTGCATAGATCTTCAGGATTGGGGCAAACTATGTGTTCCATAGTTTGTGATTTCCTGCATTGGCAGCAGATCAACATCGGTGTCGTATCTCCACTTCTGAAGTTTGGATCAACAGCGATAGAATGACGGCATTAATTATCGTCCAGCCTCCAGATTCAGTCACAAATTCCAACAGTGTCGAATGATATTTTCCAGAGCTGGGCATTAAACTGTAAATCCGTTAATCGCTTTAATTAACGGAGTTAACATTTTCACCATCGATTCAACCCCCAAACCAACTTTGAAAGTCATCGAGACATCTCAGAAACTTAAATCTGTTGATATCGTCGAAGTTAAAATTGCTAGTGCCAACCGACCTCAGGAACTGGCTCAGAATTTAACCAAAACGGTTTAGCGATAACTTCCGTTATATATTTAAAGAACTAACAGGTCAACGGTTGACGAAGTTAATTTTTTTGGTTAACGAATTGACAGTTAAAGAATTTAAGTTTTTGATTAACGGTACCCACCTGTGATTATTCTCAAATTCAACTTAAAAGCCAAATAGCCAACGAAAATGACGACATTTCCCAGATATGTAATCTTCTGTACTTGTTTGATGTCGACATCTCCGTTTCATAGTTGGCATCTTTGGTCATTTTCTCTTGCTGACAACATGTCTTCTTCTTACTCGATGCTTAGTCTGGGAGAGCTGTTAATCTGTTAATCTGTTAATCGCTTTAATTAACGGAGTTAACATTTTTGCCAGCGATTCAACTCCCAAGCCAACATTGAACGTCATCATGACATCTCAAAAACTTAAATCTGTTGATGTCGTCGAAGTTAAAACTACCAATGCCAAAAGACCTCAGCAGGAACTGGCTCAGAATTTAACGTTAGCGGTTCAGCGATAACTTCCGTTGTATTTTTAAAGAGCTTAATGATCTACGATTAACGAAGTTGATTTTTGTTTAACGAATTGACGGACGGTTAAAGAAGTTAACTTGTTGATTAACGGTGCCCACCTGTGATGATTCTCGAAGTCAACTTAAAAGTCAAATCGCCAACGAAAATGACAAATTCGTTAATCAACAAATTAACGGATTAACGGCTTAGTGCTAATCTCTGGTATTTTCTGAGGATGATACTTTAGTTGAATCTGAAACCATTTTTCTTTAGGGAAACGAGCGGAGATTAACTCATATATACATTGAATTAATTATTAAAATGCAAGCCGTCCATTGAACGTCTTATTCTTGAGTTAATGCAAGTTATTTCTAATTTTAAATTCAATTGGTGACAGGTTTCGAGAAATATTTTACTAAAAGCCAGTATAAATCGACCAGAAGACATCCGTTAACAATTCAACCGCTGCCGAACATACGAAAATATTCTTTTTTTCACATCGAGTAGTACACTTCGATTATAGGAGTGGTATCACTGGTGGAGAAAGTGTTACAGGTTCGATTCTTGTCGGGAGGCACAAATTTTTTTTTTTTTTTACTTTCGAAGGACATCTCGATCTAGGCCGGTTGTTATTAATTTCACTGTTTAAGAATTTTTTTAAAAATATGGGATAGAAACGCAAACGCATGTACCTACTAGAAATAAAGCCTACAGTAATAAAAATGAATGTTAGATTAAAAATACGTTCATAAAAATATGGTGTTTACCCTTCGGGTAGGGATATGAAGCCAGTAGTTATAGATTTGTGGAAGTCCCAACCATATATGGTGATTTTCTAAGCGTAGCTTAGATGTGGCACAAGGCCGAAAGTATGGGACACCCAGGGAGGATCGAACTTCCTACACAGTCGTAATGGTTCTCGCGGGACAAGACCTGCTAACGATTATATCCAGCTGCCCAAGTCCTAACGAGAGAAGTGCGTTTCCTTGAACGGGTAATTGATTTTCGCTTTCATCTAGATCGTACTGGATAGCGGCTCGGACTGAGGAATCGGACAGCCGGGTTCGAATCCATTACATTCACTTACGTGCTAATACCCTTGAGAAAGTTATGAATCCTCTTCTTACCCCCACCTTAAGTAGCAGGACAGACTGGGTTCTATAGAAAATTTCGCAGAAAGAAATGGCAACCTACTACGGGAAAAAAATCTGCCTCGTCAGTCATGTATCAAAAGGTACATGATCGCCTAAGCGTGTATCACGCATGGCACATAACTGAGTGATTCACGTGTCCCGCTTTTGAAAGTGACTTCCTAATGTACTGGTTCAATTTTTGTCAAGAGTCACAATTTCTTTTAGTTAGGTTAATGTAGCCGGTTAATTTCAGTGTTTAAGAAAAAATTTTAAGAAGTTGGGGTTTTATTCAAACACGGGTAACTACTAAAATAACATTTTTAGTAATGATAAGTTTTTTGAGTTTTTTTTTACCATTTCAACCCAAGCAAGGCAATAAAGCCACTAAGACTCAAGTGGCTATTGAGTGTGATTGAATATAAGAAAAAGAAAACAATATTTAGGAGAGAAAACTATAAAAGAACATGAATTAAGAAGACAGAAGACATTAAATATAATTTTTTGAAAATCAAAATTCAATGGAAAGCAAGAAACGTGAAGATAGTTTCACAAGCAAGAAGTGCTTCAAAAGAAACTTAGCATGGAACATCGAGCCATTTCAACTGTAAAATGATGAAACCTTACCAACAATCTATTACAGCGCTTAAATTAATAATGGTATATAAGAGAACATCTCATCAGAACAATTATCATGAAAATATTTATAGAAAACAAAACAAGGAAGATACAACACGGAGATGGATTTGATTTTGTAACGGTTGAATAGGTCTGGTGAGAAGACTCATGCTTGTCTTACGCCCCTTTCTAGTCTTGTGTATTTACTGAATTCATTTGCTAGCCGAATGCAGGCTGCTACTTATGCAAAAGTCTAAACCTTGTGAAACTGATCCAAAGCAGAGAACCACGGCCACGACTCTCAGGAAAATAAAAATTTCTCTTAAACTTTGTAAATACCAAACATCAACGAAATTGTGATGACGCCAACATTTCGAAAGAAAAGCAGATATTTTGAGATTGGATGGAGAAAATGAACGAGTTCTTTTTAGAAATTAATCAAATTCTTCAATTAGATGCAACTAAAAGTAACGCCTTCATCGTAGCGGCTGAGACAAGATGAAACGAAAGGCAAAGTTGTAATATTTTTCTCAAACTCCAAATATAAATCGCGTAGAATATGGCTAGAAGCCAAAAGAATGAGAATCATTTGATTTTTATCAATATCCAACATCGTCTCCAAGAAAGAAATTCCATAGAACTGTGTTAACACCGTGGATATTAATTCAATTGTAGAACAATAATTAACTTCAAAAATTCACACGTAATTTTATTATCGAATCGTCTTTCTCATACGTCACCTTGTGTCTCCCGGTGATGGGGATATGTGGCGAACTATATTTTTACAACCTGTGGCTAGGCGTTCTGTCTCGTATAAGATAACACTTGTATAGATCAGTGGACAAGAAACAAAATATTTAGACTAAATACTTTATTAATGGTCAAGCGTCTGAACGAATAGTAACTATTTTATAATTTGTCTGCAGGTTCCCATCGAACGGGAGCTCAGGATCTGATCAATAAAACTTCCCTTCTTCGATTGAAGTGTGATCGATGCTGCTGTCAGTCGCTAAAGAAATCAGGAAACCTGCTCATTATCATTTTGCGTAGCTACAGACAGTTGAAATTTCTGGGACGTCTAAGTAAAGAGACCTTGGAGAATTTGACACTGACGGAACATATTGACGGCAAGAGGGACAGAAGTGAAACCGCGAATAACCTGCCTAACGACTTTGTGTAATTCATTTGCACTAAACATGGAAGAAGGACTAGTTGAGAAGTAAGGGGAAATATATTACTTCGACCTGTGAATTATAGGAAATTGGGGAGAGCCATAATCGTCCACATCATGAAATGACACAACACAAAAAACAGAAGCCACTTCACCGAAATGCAATATCGCCTCAGGCATCATTATAGGGTGAATCCTTTGTAAGCTTTTTTTTGGTTTTGTTTTGCTTTCTTTATTGTTGATGTTGTGAGAGCTGTGAGACTAATTTTTCCTCCGATATCATCTGCTTTATGTTCGTCACTGATTAATTCAAATTTTAAAGATCCTATTTCAGCATTATTAACATTAATAAGCTTATTTATATATTTTTATGGGTGACGGTAGGGATTCTGAATAGCAATTATAATTTTGTTGTATCATTTAAGATGATTGTAATAGTAAACAAATGACTTTTGTTGGTGTTTACCTATCATCCACCTGATCGACAGAAGTCAAGATCATAGAGTCAGTGTGAACTCCACAATCCATTCGTTGGCTGTGTAGTATGTACTTCACCGGGGTTAGGGTATAGGATTTTGAATTCAGAGATTTTCCTTCCCTTCCACTGGGTTCCAACCATGGCTCCAGAACCTCGTTTTCCCTATTAGTTAACCCATAGCCTGGAGCAGAAGATATTGATTTATACCTTTCCTAAACGATTCCTCGTTCGGAGACGCTAAAAATGACGCAACCCGTACATCCAAGAGTATTAACCAAAAGTAGATAGATAGATAGATAGATAGATAGATAGATAGAGTTGTTCAATTTCGGAGATAGCGCATCTGTATATATAACCAGTTTGGACATAGAAATCAGCATTGAATACAGACTGGCAGTTTCAAGCCACAAGCATCGATCATTACTACATGACGAACTCAAATTCTTACTACGCTACCTTCAACTACATCATAAGCCATAACCTAATTTCAGTACTTTATGATAAATACAATAATTTAGAAACGAAGAAATTATACAGAAAAGTGAAAGAAAATAATATACAAAATAAATAAACTCAATGTCAAAAAAAATCTAAAACATTTGCTCTAAGAAAAAATAATCCTGAACTTTTGTCCTTAACAAAAAAAGCAATCAAAATTATTTACACTAAACTAGAGAATTAAAAAGTTTCTGATTTCCCACTTCCCAACTCTCTATAGTTCCTGTTATGCGTCCTTACCTATAACTACAGAATGAACTCTTCTTAACACTATGTATACTACGCCTCTCAAGAGAGAGAGGGACGAATCGAGTCTAGCCGATAGTAGTTCACTCCAAACCAGACTGACAGTCATACTAACACCTTCCACATTTTGTATTATTATTCCGTGTAATATATATTCGTTATTTCTACTCTTGTGTTCGTGTTGTTCTTCCTTGGTCCTAACCTGGACCATAACAGTTCCCCAGTGGTATATATATAGAACCCGCACAAAGAGTATATTTGTCGTTTCAATTTTTCTATTGTAGGTGCTTATCCAATGAAGTTCTAGTAGCTTCAAAATAAGTCAAGACTATTTAATCTGGAAGTTTTTAAAACTTTTCCGGTGTTGTTCACCTGATTAGAACTTTATTTTCATAATCCAATAAAAAATATTTAATTCACGCCAATTTTTAGTAATTTAGATATTTAATGAACACTAAGACTTAAAGATTATACGTTGCAAATTTTGACAAACACAGAAAGGAAACTACAAGTACTCCGACAGAATGTAGTGAAGGAAAGCGAGAAGAAAGGATTAAACATCAATTGAACGAAGACAAAATGCATGGTTGTTAGCAAAAGGGACAGCCCAACATGCAAATTATAAACTGGGAGTACCAAAATCAAACAAGTACAGAAATTTAAATATCTGGGAAGCGTATTAACAGAGAAACGGAAAGGGTGATACGGAAATGCGAAGGTGCATTGGAATAGCGAAAGATGCCTTCCAAAAGCCGAGCAAAGTATTAAGAAACAGAAAGATATCGTTAGAAACAAAAAAAAAGAGTAGTGAACTGTTATGCAGTCCTCCTATATAGCAGTGAATGCTGGACAATCTCCACACAAATGAAGAAGAGAATTGATGCAACATAAATGTGACTCTACAGAAGGATACTGAGAATAACACTTATGCTTAAGATCAGGAAAAGAAAATTTAAATTTGTAGGACACATAATGAGAAAAGAGGATAATTTGAGCGACAGGGGAACGTAGCACAAAAACCTATTTGATGAGCTTAAGTGAACGGATGGCGAAGCAGGGTCTTGGTTAGAGTTGGCAAAAATACATTTAAGACCTACAAGAACAGGAAATTGTGCGGAACCATGATCGCCAACTTCCTGTGGAGATACGGCACATAGAAAAAGTGGTAGTAATATTACTTTTATAGTACAAGTTTTTTTTTTTCTTATCAAAAACGTTTCAAAAGTTATAGTTTAAGATTTTAGGCCACTGTGTGTCTTTTTGGACTGTCGCCAGTGAGACAAGTCGGTTAGCGACGGCAACAGATCATAGAAAAGTACGTCCTAATCTTGCATTTTATTTCACTCATTGGCTTTCATATTTCTTGCACCCACATCGCTTTTCATTTCCGAACACAACACCCGCCTTTCTAATCCACTGCCTCTCTCCAAATATAAATACGTTCACGGCTTATTAAATTCTATCTTTTATTCCGAAGATACTTTTTTTTGTTACTGGAGGGTAGACTCAATATTTGAAATATTAATGACTGTGCAGTTATTTCTTTCACGTCTGCAGAATATCTTCTGGGGGAATTCGATTCTTCTATCCAATAAATATTATCTTTCAAAAGTTTTTATTATTCTCATTTTATGTTATTTTCATCTCATGTTATTTCAAAAATTGTTATTTTATCATCTTGTGTTATTTCAAAAATTATTATTACCAGCTCACGTTATTATCATCTTATGTTATTTAAAAAATTATTATTATAATCTTGTGTTACTTCAAAAATTGTTATTATTCTCATCTTGTTTTATTTTAAAAAATGTTATTATTATCATCTTGTATAATTTCAAAAAATATTATTATCACATTATGTTATTATCATTTTATATTATTGCAAAAATTGTTATTATTGCCTTGTGCTATTTCAAAAACTGTTATCATCATCTCATGTTATTTGTTATTTTATCAACTTGTGTTATTTCAAAAATTATTATTACCAGCTCACGTTATTATCATTTTATGTTATTTCAAAAATTGTTATTATTGTCTTGTGTTATTTCAAAAATTGTTATTATTGTCTTGTGTTATTTCAAAAATTATTATTGTCTTGTGTTATTTCAAACAAATGTTATAATCATCTTGTGTTGTCATCATCTTATGTGTTATTTCAAACAATTTCAATTCCCTTTCCATTACACTATGTACAATGTATGTTTCACTTGTCAATCGCTTCAATTTATGCATATTTTTTTTAACTTTTAAGGTTTTAGTTTCCAGCTTATTTCCTGAAAATGAAATGCTGATTTTAGTATAGAATAGCTTTTCTTATAACAGTAAGAAGAAAATGTTGTATATTCTAATAATCATCACCTCCCTAAGTAATTGCAATTATTAGAACTGATCATATTTTTTAAATGTAAATAGACTATAAGTCATCTAAGACAGTGTAGTCAAAATATTGAAAATCAAATATGAATATCATTTGTATAAATTATCTTCTCTTTAACTTAAATAAGTCAGCTAAAATGTTAACTCCCACCCAAACCCTGGGATGGTCACTTTGTTTATTTATTTATTTTTATTTATTTGTAGAGATTATCAACCTTTTGTAGTTTATTTGAAAATTATCTGATTTATCTGAAACATATTTTTGCACAGTAAAAATAATTGTTGTTTTTTTTTTTTGTGAATGAATATTGTATTACCAATTTTTTGGAGATAATAATTTTCAGATGCAAGTCCTGCTATTTAAGGCACACTTGAGAGAGAAGGAATGGATTGATAACTTTTCCGAAGGGTATTTGGGTATAAGGGATGTTTAATGAACCAGACTGGAAATCGAAAACGACTCTTCGACAGAGGCACCGACTGCTTGGTGAATTAAGCCAAATGCTTCTTTATAAGGAAACGGCTAATATTACCATTACCATTATAATGCATTCTGTCTTTTTAATCACATCAAATAGATATAGATGGTCGGACGTACGTAGTAACAGAAATGTTCAACTCCTTGTTATGTGCCCGAGAAATTTCAACGAGATTTAGAAAAGCAGTTTTACAAGAAATTAGACTTGTCAAGTAGTCGCTCTATCTAGTATTGATGGGAGTTTCCTTCCATGCATTTTGTTTTGGGTGGTTTGGAAAGTTAACAGTTTGATTATATCATTATTTTTTTTTTTTTTAGTTGCACACGCAACGCAATTTTCTTCTTGCGGCCATTTTTCTTTTCTTTTTTCTTTTCTTTTTTTCTTTTTTTTTCTTTTTTTCTTTTTTTCTTTTTTTCTTTTCTTTTTCTTTTTTTTCTTTTTTTCTTTTTTCTTTTTTTCTTTTTTCTTTTTATTTTTCTTTTTTTTCTTTTTTTGTTTTGTGGTTTCAAACCTTCCCGAAAATGATTCCTCACATGCCAAACACAGATTTGTCCGTTGAAGAGGATGCGAACAAAGACATTAAGGATCACAAGCACTGCATTCAGCCAATTATGATGCTGCTAAGAAAAGCAATATCTTTTAGTACATGATTTTTATTACTTATGCCGAAAACTGAACAGATAGAATATATATATCTCAAATCATCTCCGCAGGAAAATAATGCCGCAATTACCATGATGGAAATATACTGATGGGAATAGACAAAAGTTTTAAAGCTATAAGGAATAAATATTCTTGGTCTGTTGCGTATAAAGTTATTACTAATAATGTCAGTATTCTGGGTTCTTGGTTAGGCAAGAAATCAAAAGTTGGTTATAAAATGAACGAAATCTATTTATCTCTGGTTGACATTTTAGAATCTTACCTCTGTATATTATTAAACAATCAATAAATAGGTATCCTCATGTACTTATATATTGGTTAGACCAAATTTTTTGCAGAAAGCATAGCTGCAAGACTATAAGTTTCTGTTCGATTCGTTAGAACATCCAAGTAGCCAAGTAAACTGTAAATCATTTTATCTAGACTTGGGGTACCCTGGGTGTTATGGGAACTTACCTATAACGATAATGGACTCTTCCTGACTCTATAAATACTGCGCCTCTCTGAGAGAGAGGGGGAGGAACGAATCGAGACCTAACGAGTCAAGACAATATTAGGTCACCCTAAACCAGACTGACAGTTAATACTAACACCTTCAACTTCTTGTATTATATTTCTGTTGTAATATATCTTTGTTATTTCTACTCTTGTGTTCGTGTTGTTCTTCCTTGGTCCTAACCTTGGACCATAACCGTGGTGCGAGGATATTGGACCATAACACTGGGTTAGGGAAAATGGGAACAAAAAGGACACTTAACATCAGAAGTAGGCAGTTGAAATTCATGGAGAAAGGAGGTTTGGAAAATCTGATACTCACAGGACATACTGAAGGCAAAAGGGACAGAGGAAAATAGCGCATAACCTACCGAATGAGTTTGGGTAAATTGACATCAGAATAGGGTTTAGGAGTGATAGCAAACAGATAATATCTACTAAGAGGTACAAAGGACAGGAAATCGTGGAGAGCCATGATCGACAACGTTTTGAAAGAACATGACATATAGCAGAAGAAGAGGTCATTTACCAGTAAAATCGAAGAGTGACAGTTTCGAAGCCACCACCTGCTTTTAAAAATACATAAGATAGATAAATAGAAAAATCCAATTTTGCTTATATAGTCAGACCGTATTCTAAAACATGTTGCCTAAAGAGTAGCAGAGAATCAAAGTTACAAACCATCCTTCGAGTGACAGTTGGGGCTCACGGTTAGAATAAGAAGAGGTTATTATTCTACGAAGAACGAGTTCTTGCAGGTCGAATGAAAGATCTGGTCCGTTAGTCTGTAGCAACAAAAAACCAGAAGTGGCATCTAGAGGTGGCCGAAGTATATCTTATCTACTCCAAGACAGTGACAGGTAGATCCATGTCTAAAGAACTCGGTATATTAAAAAACAGGATTCGTGTTTTCTTTTCTTCCCGTGCGATATGTTGCTTTCAATTTGTTTTTTTGTTTTTTGCTTTTTGTTGAACGTGCATCGGGCTTCTCCCAGTTTTGTTCTCACAGATGCAAATGTGAATCGATCCACGCCGTTGGTGATTATGGCTCTCCACAACTTCGTCCTTTGTAGCTCCCAATAAATTTTGTCTTTTCGCCATCTCTCACAAACCCTACTCCGCCAGCCATTCACACAAGCTCGACAATTAAGTTATGCGTTGTGTTCCTTTGTCTCTCTTGACTTTCATGTGTCATGTGGGTATCAAATTTTACGAGCCCTCTTTCCTCATTATGTGCTCTAGAAATTCCCGTTGTCTTTTTCTGATTATACCGATGTGAGCCACTTTTGTTACCATTTCCGAAAAACGTTGCTCACATGTTCTGTTCATGGCATTCTCAGCAACCTTCTGTAAAACAGCATTCTATTGCTTCAAACTATTCTTCATACATGAGAAGATTTCCAGCATCCACTGCCATATAGGTGAAATACTAGCTGATTGGTATTGTTGTATGTTCACATAGCTCACCTACTGGTAGGCGATTTTTTTAGATCTCTACTACAAAGTTCTGATTAACGGTACGGAAAACCTAAATCAAATTGTGAAATATATATATGTAAGTTTTTATTAGATAATAGTGTGTATCTCAACCCGAAGATGGACCGATATATTCCAAATTATCTCTCCAGGAAGATAATGGGCTAATAACATGATGAAAATGGACACATAGGTTTAGATAAAACTTTCAAAGCAATGAGAAATAAATAAATTTAATCGATATCGATAAAGACTTTGCTAATCAAGTTATTAAATGCGATCGATATCAGACGTGGAATCTAAATAAAGTTTGCTCCCTGAAATACACAGGACCTACCCCCGATGAATATTTCAGGACCTTTCCCTTGTATATTATAAAGCAAACTATATATAGTTAGCTTCACGTATTTATACAGTGGTTAGCCTAAAGACTTTACAGTGCCTCTGGAAAGTGTTTTTACAGTGCCTCTGGAAAGTGTTTTTACAGTGCCTCTGGAAAGTGTTTTTACAGTGCCTCTGGAAAGTGTTTTTACAGTGCCTCTGGAAAGTGTTTTTACAGTGCCTCTGGAAAGTGTTTTTACAGTGCCTCTGGAAAGTGTTTTTACAGTGCCCCTGGAAAGTGTTTTTACAGTGCCTCTGCAAAGTGTTTTTACAGTGCCTCTGGAAAGTGTTTTTACAGAGGACGCAAAGGAGTACATTGAAAATTTAAAGGCGCATTGGGACAACGAAAGATGAATTCCAAAATCTAAGCAAAGTATTAAGGTACCGGAAGATTTCGTTAGAAGCAAGGAAAAGAATACTGAACTGTTATGCAATACCAGCCGCCCTATATGGCAGCGAATGCTGAATAATCTCCGCGCCGATGAAGAAGAGATTTGAAGCATCAGAAATATGCTTCTACAGAAGGATGGTGAGAATATCATGTACCGAACATGTGAGCAACTACGAAGTTTTAGAGACAATGGAAACAAAAATGACACTTAACATCAGAAAGAGACAGTTGTAATTTCTAGTGCGCATAATGAGGAAAGAAGGCTTAGAAAATCTGACGCCCGCGGGACAGATTGAAGGGAAGAGGGACAGAGGAAATCAACGCATGTGCTTCCTAGCGAGACTGAGTAAATGTATGACAGAGTAAGTTTTAGAAGAGATAACAAAAAGACTAAATTTATCAAGAACTAAAAAAGGACAGGAAATTGTAGAGTCGTGATCGCTAACGTTCGAAAGGGACACAGCACAAAGAAGAAAAAGAAGAAGAAGAAGAAGAAATCAGAAATGATGGGCAAAATTACTCTATGTTTTACAACGCCATTATAGTTTTAAATAACATTACTTAAATGTGAATTACTGCAAAAAAACACATTATAAATATTACAGAGAATTCAATTTTCTAATTCTTTTTATCCCCGTACAGTAATGACAATAAGAGAATTTTCATGGGTTCATTGCGTGAAATCTCAGTAAAAAGAGCACTAATTTTTAAATAGAAAAATGGTCGGTTCTTTGTACCGCTACACTAAGTACCTGAATTCTCCTGCTATCTTCTACCTTTACAAGAACCAAATCGAAAATGGAATAGTGCAGCCATATATGGACAGGAGTTGTCCACTCTCGATAGAGTTCAAAAGTGTCTCCGCGTCCTGGTGGTGATGAATTATTTTCCATCTTACAATCCCTTTCCGACAAAAGAAGCGTCGCAAGCCTCTTGCTCCTCTATCGCTATTTCCATGAAAAGTGTTCAGACGAACGACATTCCTTAGTACCACCAGTTGTAACCTTCATGGCTAAGACCCGCCATTCCACACACATATTCCATTGGTGAGATGTAAATTCCAGCCTAGCAGCTTCTTTCCACAAAGCAGCGAGGGTGCTTCCTCGATCACTACAATCTTAACCTGTTCATATCTAAGGTAAATCGATATCTTCCCCACATATCCCCATAAACTGTACCACTTACTCTGTAACGCTCTACCTCGAGTGGCTTTTACGCCTTGTAGAGTGTGAATATTATTATTAAAAAATAATGATTGTGCAAGACGATTATTCTTTTTCTGAAGAAAAATCGACAGGGGCGTCCTTATTCTAACTACCCCTTTTATTAAATATTAAAATGAAATACTATGCCCTAGATGCCCACAGCCTAAATTAATGAGTGGGAGTAACTTCTCCGACAAAACCTTCCCAGTCTCAGTATCTGTCTATATTTCTGAGATGAGGTATTATGTACACTATTTACATTATTCGAACTATTGCCCTCATCTTTGTCGCCATATTTATTGTGCAATATGAGATCTGGTAAAAACATTCAATGATAACAACAAAAATTGCAATATGAGCACTGGTAAAAAAGGTTTGTTGAGACATTAGGCTTATAAAACCCAGAAATTCATACACGGATGTCCTCAAGGACACATGGCACAGTGGATAAAGGCGTTGGTTAGATCCAGTGACAGGACCCAAAGAGTGTGAGTTCAATATCCGATTAAGGTTTCAGTTCGGTCTTCACAGTCTCTTATTATTATTATTATTACAGAGGTCCAGATGAGTTACATTCCTCGGTTCCACTAGTTCAGGCCTTCACGATCGGGTGAACTCATTCTACTTACCAAGTCCCACTTAGACAGTTTCCACCCCAGACACCCGAGAGGATGCTTCCCTGATAACTACAATCTTCTTCGTCTCTTCAAGCACAGGGTCAACCGGATTCCATCCGGTGCATTCTCATAATACGAATTTCTTAATTCATCCTTCCCTCCTCTCAATCGGTAACTCTCTACCTTTTGAGTGGATATTGGGCCTTGTACTATGTGAACTGTCAGTAAATAAAGAAATGAATTTTTAACAAAAAGGGTGGTTAAATAAAGTAATTTCGGGTGGATTTAAACTTTCAAAATAGATAATCGTCCGGGTTTGAAACTCGAAAATATATTATTTTGAGTTATCTTAAGACAAACTTTACCAGTTGTGTTCAATTAAATTTATATGTTCTTCTTCTTCTGCTTACCTTGTCCTTTCAGGACGTGGGCTATCATGGCTCTTCACAATTTTCCGTCCATTGTTGGTCTTAGTAAAGTTTGTTTGGGTTTTGGGGGGGGGTTCCTCCCCTAATCCCTGTTGTGCCAACCATTTACACAAGCCATTTCGGTCGGTCATTCGCTGCTTTCTTCTATCCCTCGTGCCTTCAGTTTTTCCTGTGAGAGTCAAATTCTCCAAGCCATCTGTCCTTATGATGTGCGCTAAAAATTTCAACTGTCTTTTTCTGATTCTAAGTATAACATGTACAATCCATGGTATTCTCAGCATCCTTCTGTGGAGATACATTTCTGTTGCATCAAATCTACGAAATTTTCTTGTTTCATAATGCTTTGCTTAGCTTTTGGAAGGCATCATTCAAACTAATTTGTACCAAAGACTTAGTACTGACAATAGGTAATATTTTAAAAGCCAGACGTCTACGAATTTGGCTTCCAAGAGCAGGATAGAACTTTTGTTAATATTAGAGAAAATCTATCTAAAGCCATAAAAAAACACACACACAATAGGAAATCGTAGAAAATATAATACAGAAGTTAACATTAAAATAGAAAAAAACTATACACGACAAGAACCAAGTGAGACACAAAGTAAAAATGAATGTAGCCTGGTATCGTTTCATGTTTGGGAAATAATCTCTCTCTCTCTCTCTCTCTCTCTATATATATATATATATATATATATATATATATATATATATATATATATATATATATATATATATACATATATATATATATATATATATATATATATGTATATATATATATATATATATCCCTTTCTCTCTCTTTCTCTCTCTCTCTCTCTCTCTCTTTCCATCTTTCCAAATGATGTGCACATAGTGTAACGGATATCGACACGGAAAGTAGAAGCGACGAGCCAATTTCAAACTCTCAGTTTGTTGCGTTCCCTTTTCGCACGTATGGCCTTGAAAAAGGCATTAATCCATCTTTTCTCCCTCCAGCTATAGGTTAAATAGCAGACTTAGCTCTCTGGCTTTGAATGAAAATTACTCTAACAGAAGGAGATCTCTAAATCCCAAACTGTGGAGAAAGAAACGAGAAACCACTCCTGTATATTTCCCAAAAATAGGTGGCAATTGACAGATAATAAAAGAAAAGGAATCGCTGCAGAGTTCTGACAGCCTACGACATGAAGAGACATGACATTAGAAAGCATCTCTCTTTCATTCTCTCTCTCTCTCTATCTATCTATCTATCTCTCTCCCCATATATATATATATACATATATACATACATATACATATATATATATATATATATATATATATATATATATATATATATATATATATATATATATATAGTATTAAGCATGGGAAGCCGTTGGTATAAACGATATGAAAAGAATTTACATATCGTTTATACCAACCAATAATATAGACAAGTTTTGTCTATTTATTTTATGTAAATTCTTTTCATATCGTTTATACCAACGGCTTCCCATGCTTAATACTTCTTGTTTTCACTCTCGCGTGGTCATGTCTGACGTCATGAGCTGCGGTGCGATTTTCGCTTCCAGCGTCTTTATATGCACGAGTTTGTCGTTGCTTAAAATCTTCCATCTAAACAAAAATAGACTATCATTATTGTTTTGTCCGTGTATTGTTTAATATATTGTAATGTAATAGTCATCTTTGGTAATGGCTTATGTAAGCCGAAAGCTTAGAAAGGATTAAAAAATATGTATCAATATTGTGATTTTCTTTTTTCGTTTAATGATAATGTTATTAAGCTTATCAGACGATATGAAAACAATTTACATAAAACAAATAGACAACACTTGTCTATATTATTTAATGAAACATGCATCAATGAAAAAATGCTGCCTAAATACACAAAATACATATATATATATATATATATATATATATATATATATATATATATATATATATATATATATATGTATGCAGGTATGCAGTGAAATAGGAAAGAACACGTTAGTTAGATAATCCGGTGTTCCTTAATATTTAGCTTTATTTTCAAAAGGACAGTGCTCCATACAGAAGTAGAGCTTATATTATAATAATATTTTTAGTTTTTAAAAATATGATTCCTCCGCTACATAAGAGTTCTCATGTTTCAAAAGCGAGAGCCGAGACCCCTAACATAATTTTTTAAGTTATGAAGAGTTAAGGCGTCTGGACCCGCTTCCTTGTCAAGCGAGAATTTGGGAATAAGCTATCTTTTGGTTAGCTGGTGTTTATAACTACGGTATCATTTGGAACATTTGTTGCTATGGAAACGGCTAGTTTCGGCCGTTGAAGTTTGGTGGTTTAAGGGGCTAAGAATTAAGAATTAATTTTTATCTACAGGCCAGTCCCTTTCTAAAGAAGCGTATCAAGTTACAATGTCGAGAGTGTTTTTGGCTTATGCTAGTCAGACGGCGTCTTTTTTATTTATGGGTTTGCCTTTAGTCGTTGAGTGGCTAGAAGGTTATGTTTCATTATTATCTATTTGATCTGTTTGTTTATTTGTTTATTTACATGGCTTTTTTTATCAAAGGGTTTTTCTCAATAATTATTGGGCTGAGTTTTTTAAGGCTTTTAAATTATGGATTTAATTTGTTTAAATCTATTTATTAATTATTTAATGCGAAAATCATTTGATGACGACAGAACACCGTTAACTCATGTCTATGGTTTAGTAACTTTTCACTATTTAGACATCTAATTATGTGCAGTTTTTCGTGTAGGCACAGAGGGCATGGGTCATCCCAGGTTTTACATGTTCTAGTTCTATTTATTATTTTCCATTTTACTTTCGGTGTTTTGTTCGTTTCCTTTAAATGCCAGTAGTATTGAGATAGAGATGTCTGACTTCTATTTTGGATGTTGTTGAAGGAGCTTTTGTGTTGTCTCCATCTAATTTTAAAATTATTCTTAGTTGACCCTATGTATAATTTTTCAGTATTAGGATTCTCCGTAGATGAGATGGTACATTGGTATACCACGGATTTAGTAAGGCATCTGTTTTCTAACGGGCAGTCATTAGGGTTTCTACAATCACATGATTTTTCATTTTTTCTGTCTAGTTGCAGTTTAGGAGTTTTATTGGCACTGTTTTGGCATGGGTGTTTTCCTAAGATTTTACTATTATGCCTTTTTATTATTCTTTCTATGTTTTCAGTGCAGCTGTAACTTAACTTTAGGCTATTCTTATTAAAGATTTGGCTTAGTTTGCTATTTTTGGGGAAGTGTTTACCTATTAAAGCTAGGAACTTATGGCCAAGTTTAGTGCTGACCATTTGGTTGAACGGAGGTGTATACCATATGACATTTCTTTTCCTATTCTTCTTACTATTAGTGCTATTGTTTGTATAGCTTATTTCAGCGTTTCTGTATCCGCTATTTTTCAAGGCCGTGTTATAAAACTTACTATGAGCTTGGAATATTTCCTTATTTGCAGAGTTCATGCTTATTCTTTTCTCTACTGATGTGGGTATGTGCTTAATTATAGATGGGGGGTGGTTTGACTTAGGGTGTACATACAGGGGGTTGGTATTGGGTTTTCTGTAGGGTGTGTAATTTTTGTTTACTAAGTCTAGAGTTAAGTCGAGGAAGTTTACCCTTTTTAATTTGGTGTTTACTATAGTTTTTAGATCTATTTTTCCGAATTCACTATAAATTATCTTTCTAATCTTATCAGTTTTGAAATTTGTGGAGCTCCTCACTACCATGAGCCCGTCGTCTCGGTACAGCCCGATGTCTTCAATGTCTAATTCTCTGTGCGCTGTTAAGTTGTACAATATAAACAGGCCGACAAGGTCCGAAGATTCTGCAGAGTCCAGAGATCCCATGCTGATGTCAAAATTTTCAGCAGTGTTTTTAATCCACTGCTCCTCATTGTGGATGAGGACGGATTTCTTAGCACTGAGGATTATGTTCGTTTCTTCCTTGGTTAAATCTGAGTATACTGCAGCAAACTCCAGGGCAGTAGTGAAGAGGTCTTTCGATATAGACTGGTAGTAATCCACTATATCGAACTGAATCAGGGTGCAATCCGGTTTGTTGTCGATGTTTGTAAACCAGTTGATGACCTCTTTGGTGTTAATCCAGAGTTTTAATCCGAGTCGTTTTTTAATTTGGTTGGTGATCCTTTCTAGGATTTTTTTGCTGATCTTTCCTATGTCGGGTCTAGTTGGGTTAATCATTCTGGTAGTGGGGTTTTCCTCAAAATCATGTTTGTGGTCCTTAAGCGTTACGTAGCATTCTTTCTCTGCCAACTTACCAACTCTATCGCTTATTTTTAGTTTCTCAGTAATTATCTTACTTGTTCTATTGATACTGTCAACCATGTTGATATTGTTGTTATGGGCTTTTTTATAAGTTTTAGTTAAATTATTTTTAATTAATTTGTTGTAGTCGTCAGCCGTCATCTTGTAGAAGTTGCCTGTTTTGTCGGACTTAACTAGTATTTTATCGCTGCTATTTATGTTTTTGACTATTTGGTTTAGGTGCTTCTGGAAGTTGTTTCTTGTTTTTTTGTGAAAGGAGATGTTGTTGATTATGTTAAGTAGGTCCTTTTCGAATTCCTGTAGAAAGACCTCTTCACTACTGCCCTGGAGTTTGCTGCAGTATACTCAGATTTAACCAAGGAAGAAACGAACATAATCCTCAGTGCTAAGAAATCCGTCCTCATCCACAATGAGGAGCAGTGGATTAAAAACACTGCTGAAAATTTTGACATCAGCATGGGATCTCTGGACTCTGCAGAATCTTCGGACCTTGTCGGCCTGTTTATATTGTACAACTTAACAGCGCACAGAGAATTAGACATTGAAGACATCGGGCTGTACCGAGACGACGGGCTCATGGTAGTGAGGAGCTCCACAAATTTCAAAACTGATAAGATTAGAAAGATAATTTATAGTGAATTCGGAAAAATAGATCTAAAAACTATAGTAAACACCAAATTAAAAAGGGTAAACTTCCTCGACTTAACTCTAGACTTAGTAAACAAAAATTACACACCCTACAGAAAACCCAATACCAACCCCCTGTATGTACACCCTAAGTCAAACCACCCCCCATCTATAATTAAGCACATACCCACATCAGTAGAGAAAAGAATAAGCATGAACTCTGCAAATAAGGAAATATTCCAAGCTCATAGTAAGTTTTATAACACGGCCTTGAAAAATAGCGGATACAGAAACGCTGAAATAAGCTATACAAACAATAGCACTAATAGTAAGAAGAATAGGAAAAGAAATGTCATATGGTATACACCTCCGTTCAACCAAATGGTCAGCACTAAACTTGGCCATAAGTTCCTAGCTTTAATAGGTAAACACTTCCCCAAAAATAGCAAACTAAGCCAAATCTTTAATAAGAATAGCCTAAAGTTAAGTTACAGCTGCACTGAAAACATAGAAAGAATAATAAAAAGGCATAATAGTAAAATCTTAGGAAAACACCCATGCCAAAACAGTGCCAATAAAACTCCTAAACTGCAACTAGACAGAAAAAATGAAAAATCATGTGATTGTAGAAACCCTAATGACTGCCCGTTAGAAAACAGATGCCTTACTAAATCCGTGGTATACCAATGTACCATCTCATCTACGGAGAATCCTAATACTGAAAAATTATACATAGGGTCAACTAAGAATAATTTTAAAATTAGATGGAGACAACACAAAAGCTCCTTCAACAACATCCAAAATAGAAGTCAGACATCTCTATCTCAATACTACTGGCATTTAAAGGAAACGAACAAAACACCGAAAGTAAAATGGAAAATAATAAATAGAACTAGAACATGTAAAACCTGGGATGACCCATGCCCTCTGTGCCTACACGAAAAACTGCACATAATTAGATGTCTAAATAGTGAAAAGTTACTAAACCATAGACATGAGTTAACGGTGTTCTGTCGTCATCAAATGATTTTCGCATTAAATAATTAATAAATAGATTTAAACAAATTAAATCCATAATTTAAAAGCCTTAAAAAACTCAGCCCAATAATTATTGAGAAAAACCCTTTGATAAAAAAAGCCATGTAAATAAACAAATAAACAAACAGATCAAATAGATAATAATGAAACATAACCTTCTAGCCACTCAACGACTAAAGGCAAACCCATAAATAAAAAAGACGCCGTCTGACTAGCATAAGCCAAAAACACTCTCGACATTGTAACTTGATACGCTTCTTTAGAAAGTGACTGGCCTGTAGATAAAAATTAATTCTTAATTCTTAGCCCCTTAAACCACCAAACTTCAACGGCCGAAACTAGCCGTTTCCATAGCAACAAATGTTCCAAATGATACCGTAGTTATAAACACCAGCTAACCAAAAGATAGCTTATTCCCAAATTCTCGCTTGACAAGGAAGCGGGTCCAGACGCCTTAACTCTTCATAACTTAAAAAATTATGTTAGGGGTCTCGGCTCTCGCTTTTGAAACATGAGAACTCTTATGTAGCGGAGGAATCATATTTTTAAAAACTAAAAATATTATTATAATATATATATATATATATATATATATATAAGGAGAAATTAAACAAACATACACTTTCTACTAATCTATACAACAAACCCACAAACCAACATAAATTGCTACACTTCAACAGATGTCATCCTCTTAAATTAAAAAAATCTATCGTATACAGCTCATTTCTAAGAATCAAACGCATATGCTCAGACCATCTATATTTTCTATACAACATTAATAACTTAACAAAACAATTCCTAAAATGTAAATACCCAATAAATATAATAAAAGAAGCACTAAATAAAACTATCCATATAAATCGTAACACACTTCTCACATACAAGAAAAGTAAAAACAACTATTTAAATTTAAAAAAGGATTACAAGAACCTCCAGTTAAACAAAAGGATCGAAGATATTTTCGCTAAACCACCCATTAATGCAAAGAAACAATCACCTAACCTATCAGCTATCCTCACCTCTACCAAATAGCTAAACAATACAAACCAATCAGGAAATTACAAATGTAACAAAACTCGTTGTTTAGTTTGCAATCATTTAATAACCGATAGTGTATTTTCTGTACCCAACACCAATATCAAGATACACCCACCTCGCCTCACCTGTGATAGCCATAACATAATCTACTATTTATTCTGCACAATATGTCCCAATAGTGGATATATTGGTGAATCTGGAAATAATTTTAGATTTCGCTTCAACAATCATAAACTAACCATACGTCAAAACAATCCTTATTCCCCCATAGCTGAACACTTTAATCAATCAAGACACTCATTAGACAACTGTAAATGTTTATTGATAGATTCCGATTTCAATTCCACATACACACGCAGAAAAAAAGAAAAATACTGGATTTTAAAATTAAACACATATAAACTAGGGTTAAACAAAGACTTGGGAATTTTAAATGTGTATAAATATTTCAATAGTTAAAAAAATTTTTTTAGATATAGTTAAAAAAAAAACTTTTTAAACAACATCTAAAATATTATTATCGTTCGATTTACGTTAGAAATATTCAAACAAAGTTACATTCCACATCACGTGACGTCCGCGTCTCGCGACGGACGCTACTTGTAAACAATCTTCTGAATACATTTATTTCTGATGAAAGATCGGGGCAGATCTGAAATATCAAATATATATATATATATAAATATATATAAATACTTTCACAAAAAAAACATTCAATTTTTTTTTCATTTGCAACTTTTCAGTTGCTTTCTTCAGATTATATATATATATATATATATATATATAGGGAGAGAGATATAAAATCCAAGTGAGCCAGAAACTACCTACCTAGGTTTCACCTAAATGGATCCTCTGAGAAATACAGTTTATTTATACTGTTTTCTACTTAATGTATTGAACACTTTACGGTTATTCTATTTTTATTCGATAGATTTTTTTTTTGACTAGAAATTACGACATTGGGCATTTTTTTAGGACTACTCGGATGTTTTTAGTATTTTCTTTTTTCAAATTTTTTACACAGATACCTATTTAATATATTTTTATTTGCAAATTGTTCTATGCGGGTTTTTTTTACACCAGTCGAGTATAGACATTAACATTACACACACACACACACACACACACACACACACACACACACACACACACATATATATATATGTATATATACATATATATATATGTATATATACATATATATATATATATATATATATATATATATATATATATATATATATATATATATATATAATTGAACATAGAAGTCAACACTAGAGGTGACAATCTGTTTCATGCTACATGCAATCGTCAGGCCACGGGTGCTGTTATTTTTCACGGCTATTTATATATACGGGTCAGTGGTGCATTGTGGGTTGTCTATTTTGGCGGTTATTTTATCGGAAGTCGTTTATTTGTTTATATATTTATTTGGGTTAAATTATTTTCTTTGTTTTTATTTATTTTTTTTTATTTCTTATCTTACATATTTATTTTTATTTTAATCTGTGTTTTTATTAACGTAGTAAAAATTTATATATATATATATATATTAGGTTGGTTACTTTTATATATGATTTCTGAATCAATTCATTGATATATATAGCCATTTTATATATCATTTTGAAGCGCGTTTTTCGTTCTATCGAATTGTGTTATTCGTTACCGTTCTCAATCTCTTCATTCATTTTTTTGCAGGCTTTTCGACAGCATGGACAAAATTCAAATCCGCACGATTTTCTTGTTCCAGTTCAAACTAGGCCGAAAAGCTGCCGAGACAGCTCGTGATATCAATGATGCGTTTGGCCCAGGAACCACTAACGAACGTGTGGCACAACGGTGTTTCAAGAAATTTCGCAATGGTGACGAGAGCCTCGAAGATGAAGACGAGAGCCTCGAAGATGAAGACGGTCGCGGCCGGCCGACTGCGGTTGACAACGAACATTTGAAAGCCTTAATTGAAGCCGATCCTCGCAAAACCACACGAGAAGTTGCTGTTGAACTCGAAGTCGACCACTCAACAGTCGTTCGCCATTTAAAGCAAATAGGGAAGTCAAAAAAGTTGGATAAATGGGTGCCGCATGAACTGAACGATAATAAAAAAAATCGTCCTTTTGAGGTATCTTCTACGCTCCTTCTGCGCAACAAAAACGACCCATTACTCGAGCGGATTGTGACGTGTGATGAGAAGTGGATCCTCTACGACAACCGGCGACGTTCGGCACAGTGGTTGGATGCCGGAGAAGCTCCACAACACTTCCCGAAGCCGAAATTGCACCAAAAAAAGGTTATGGTGACTGTTTGGTGGTCTGCGGCCGGTCTCATCCATCACAGCTTCTTGAATCCGGGCGAAATGCACCAGAAGCTCCAACATATGCGCCCGAGATTAGTCAATATGAAGGGACCAATTCTCCTCCATGACAACGCTCGCCCGCATGTTGGTCGACTGACCCTGCAGAAGCTGAACGAATTGGGCTACGAGACTCTGCCTCATCCGCCATATTCACCGGACCTCTCGCCCACCGATTATCACTTTTTCAAGCATCTGGACAACTTCCTGCGCGAAAAATGCTTCAAAAGCCGAGATGATGCCGAATCGGCCTTCAATGACTTCATCGCTTCCAGAACTCCGGATTTCTATGCTAATGGGATAAATAAACTTGTTTCTCGTTGGCAAAAATGTGTCGATTCTAATGGTTCTTATTTTGATTAATAAAGTTTATTATGAAAGGAGTTATGATCTTTTGAAGTTGAACGTCAAAAAACGACATTATTTTTGCACCAACCTAATATATATATATCACTTCGCGTAGGTTAGGTAGTGATTGTGACAGACTATTAATATTAATAGCGAGTTCGATTATCACTGAGTGAGATGTAGCCTTGTGTCAAACTAAGTTTAATCTATGGCTAGTAAATATCTACTAGTTACGAAATTTTCTTTTCGCCAACAAGTTGATTTAAAACTACGTTGCAGTATTCGCTCAAAATTAATTTCAGTCTTTTATTAATTATTCTAACGAATATTATCAGCTATTTTGCTTTGATCACCAGATTTTACATAGAGCTCTGATATGGAAAAATCTTAACAGCTCTTAGTAATTATATATCTACGAGCCTGAACCTGGCTCATCTGGCTGTTCCTACTTATCGCGAGATCGTTTTATTCACTATAACATAATTACTCCACTGGCCTAACTCTGCTGTATAGTACAAAATCCCGAGAAGCTTACTTCTGAATATTTATATGCGGGGTAGTGTATTTCTAACAGAAGATGATATTTAGAATATAGCAAATATAAAAAAAAAACATGTGTGCAAAATTGATGAGATGTAAGAGAAAACATTTACGTATACGCTTAGTTAAAATCATTTTTACGATTAGCCGCTTTTCCGGACATTTAGGATTAAAATTCAAATGTGTATGCCTCCTACTCGTTGATTTTATAGCATTGTCTTTGATAAGTTTATATTTGTAGCATATATATATGATCTTCTATTCTGATTTCATGGCCTCTCTAAGAACCTTTTCAGCGTTCTTTAAGCGTTATTGTAGGTATTGGCTTCTTTCAGCTTTGAAGAGTATCTGATATGGCGTACACCTGTGGTGGGATTGAACATTCAGCGGTCGAAATGTAATAAAAAACAATAAAGTGGCGAAGAAGTTTAGATAACTGTCTTTTTCCATTCTTTGTTACAGAGAAATTTATTGCTTCGAAGCACACACACATACTCACGGAATAGCGTTTGTTTCCCCATTCACACACATATGAATACACACATACACAGAAGAAATGGCATTTATTCCGATGCATGTACACTGAAAATAGTTCTCCATTTCACGCACACATAAACACACACACACACAAAAGAATACTTATTTTCACGCTAAAACGAACACATGCTCACAAACAATTCTCATCCTCAAGCAAACGGACACATAGACACACTCACATATACGGAATATAATACTTATCCTTACACACACATACAGCCACATACACATGAACACCTACAGAAAAATACTTATCATCACGCAAACACACGCGCCCGCACAGAGAAATATCAATTGTCACATAATATACACAGGCACACATACAGGGTGCGATGGGTAAATTGCCATCATTTTATATTTAATTTTGCGCATGCGTGTTGTTTGTTTTTAATTTTGTCGACTGCACAGTGAATTAGTATCAGTTTGGTACCGTCTGAAGAAAAAGAGCACCATGACGCAATTCACTCCGCAAGAAATTTAGAAATGCCATGCAGTACAGCTTAGTATTTGTACCGTAAACTCCAATACGAACATTTCAGAGTGTTTGGATATCAGTTTGAGGAGAGGTCAGAGGATTCAGAAAGAGTTGGATGAGTCTGATGGTGATTACGAAGGTACGGCAACTGGAAAACTCACTCTCATTTTGATAAGAAAAGAACTCTTGAATTTGTTGGCGAGGGACTCAGACTCAACACGGAGGCCTACATTAAGTGCCTTGAGGAGGTAGTACTGCTGTAGGTCAAGAGGGTGACTGCTGGAAGACCCTACGTTCGGCAGCAAGACTCTGTACCATGCCACACAACCAGGAGAACCCAGTCATGGCTGTCAAACAATTTCTGTGACCACATCACTCGTTACATCTGGCCACATAATTCCCCACACTGCAACCCGCTTGATGTATGGGGCGCAGTTTATAGAGAGACCAACAAACTCCGTGTAATGAACTGAAGGCAAGGATTATGGCAGCATTCACCTACTTAAACAAGGAAACCGTCTAGAAGAGATGTAGGTGATTCTGAAGTCGTCTGGTGGTTAAACCCAATGGCGATTTTATTGAGTGAATTTACTCTTTTGTATTTCAAGATATTTTTGTGTAATTTTGGTAAACATATTTGTTAAAATGATATGTCAGTGTTATTTTTATTTTGACGACAACCCTAACCCATCCAGACCTGTACCCATGCTGACACACTCTCTCTCTCTCACACACATACAGACACACACACAAAAGAATCCTTATCCTCACAGACATATAAACGCATGCTCACATAAAAACACATACAGAAAAGAATATTATCTTCACACACGCATACAGATAAACTCACACGTAAGAGAATACTTATACTCACGCACATACATATATGCATGCACACATTTTGTTTATGTGTGCATTCATAAGTTATAATTATCCTCACATACACGCACGCATAAACACAAACACATTCACAAAAAAATACACGCATACATAAACATACGCACAAACACAATAATTCTTCTCTTCATATATACACACACACAAGCACACAAAAACACAACGTATCCTCGCATACAAGCGCACATACACACACGTATTTATCTTCGCATACACGCTTGCATAAACGCACTCACAAAAGAATACTTATCTTCACATATACACACACACATAAACACACAAAAGAAAACTTACTCACATATATAAACACACACAAAAGAATACTGATTTTCACATACATACACATACGCTCAAAATAATACTTACCCTCACATATACGCACACATAAACACACGCACACACACAGCATAATACTTATATTCACACACATATACACACACACGAAAGAATAGACATTTTTACATGCACGCACATACATACACACACCAAATAATACTTATCTTTAGATATACGCACACATATACACACGCGAGCACACACGAAATAACACGTCTCTTCTCAAACACACACATGAACACACACACGCTCGCGCATGCGCACAAAATAATACTTATCTTCAGACAGAGGGACTCAATAAGAAATTTACCGTGTTTGAATAATCACTTATTTTTAAAAATGTAGAACTATGCTTTGAAGAAAAGAAAAATCTCTCTCTTTGTTGTTTTGTCTTTTAGTAGTGAACAAGCGAAGCTGTCCAAATCATCCTTTACTTGCCTATTTAAGTCCTTTTATGTTCAATGCTGACATAAAAGAATTTCTTTCCACTCCGTACATACTCATTAATTATTTTGTCTTCATTGCTTTCCGGAGAAAATTGTCACGTGATTAATTTACAATAAATTCTGCTCGATTGGCTTCCTTTCTCACAATAATAATGGCAGCGTGGCACAAGGAGGGAATCAAAACAGGGTTTTCTTTCATAATTCAGAGGATAATCTTTGAATCTTTTTACGGGTAGAGAGGGAGATTTAAATGGCACTGAACTAACCGAAAAGAACGAGTTCCGCTCGAGATAATTTGATAAGGACTGATATTACGTTGGAATTTATCGAATTAAAATAAAGTATATAATAATAATAATAATAATAATAATAATAATAATAATAATAATAATAATGTTTAAAACACCTATTTTCAGATAACAGCTGACAAAAAAGACCTTTGAAGACGTTTGTGAAACTTAGTAGACACAATGACGTCGAAATAAGTAGAACGTGGTATCGCAATGCAGCAAAATTACCTGTTGTTAGTGGGTTATGGATAATGATGTCGAAAGTGGATCAAATTCCTGGCAGCCCTAAAATATATAAATTGTAAAAAAAAATCATAATCATGTCTAATTCTCACTTTCTGCATAGATTTCTCTCCATACAGTAACCACAATTTCATTTTGTTCTCACTGATGGAGTGGCACCTCATCTTTTTGCATCTTCTGATACAAAAAAAAATACTCGTCTCTTGAATTTCCATGTTGAGACTTGAGAGTAGCTAGTACCACACAAAGCAGTGGCAAAACATAATAATAATAATAATAATAATAATAATAATAATAATAATAATAATAATAAAGGTCTCAAGATTTAAGACAGTTCGCTAGTGGAGGCTTACTGTCCCTGTTTGCGGTGGGTGCCTTTGGGAGAGTAACAGACAAAATCGAAAGATTTCTTGGGATTCTGGTTAAAACCGTGATGCTTCAGAAAATATCACTGCTCGGGAAAGCCATCGTTTTAAGAAATTATTTTTCGATGTAGAGAATAAACAAATAACATGATGCATGTTCATTTGTCATGATGGTCGCTGATGGACATTAAAATACGACATAACATTTGCTTCAAATAACAGATATAATAATAGCAATAACAGAAGAAGAATCAAGAAAAGGAAAAAAGAATAATATTCATGATTCAATGGATCTAGATTTAGTCACAAAGATTAAGGAACTGGAAGAAGCCTATAAATACCTAGGAGTCAGCGAAGGAGATGTAATACAGCATACTCAAATGGAGGAGAAAGTAAGAAAAGAATACTATAGGTATGTTTATCTGGTGTTAAATACAGACTTGAATTCAATAAACAAAATATCAGCACTTTGGTTGTCCCTGTTGTGCAATACAGTTTCGACATCCTTAATTGGACTATAACTGACATTAAGCGAATGGTTGTCAAAACGAGAAAGCCTCTAACTTACTACCGCATGCATCATACTAAAAACGATGTTGATCATCTGTATGCGCCCCTGATCCAAACGAGGAAGAGGACTAGTTCAGCTAGAACTCTCTTACAAAACCATAACAGTCGATCTTCGAAGGTACCTGGAAACTATAAAAGACTGGATGATGATCTGTGTCAAAGAACATGAAAGAAATAAGAAACTTCATTCAGTAATAAAGGAAGCCAACAAATTTCAAAAGGGAAGTGCAAATAAACCATTATACGCCTACTGCAGCGACAAGGAGCCTAAAAAAGAAAGCAAACGCAAAGGCAATGTCCCAAATGCAGAAACGATGTACAAATAAGGCTTTTCATGGTCAATGCTCTGTCCGTACCAAACAAGAGTTTCTTGCAGTTTCCTTCCTATAAAAGTTGCATATTTTCCAGTGCAAATATGGGCTTAACTTATCATGCCGAGTTTTATATTCAGTGGATGATAACACTATGTAACCTTGTACAAGATGGTCAATTGTTTCTGGATATTTATTACAATATCTGCATTTCGTGTTAACACAATTTTTCAGTATGTATACTTGGTAATTTCTAGTTAGAAAGTATTAGTCTATTCTGTTTTGGCCTTTAAACCTGCGCTATGTAACCACTGATGGGGACGGGATTTGTCTACATCAGATTGTTTGGTACGGGCAGCGTTTTTGCATTTGGACCAAAAAGTCTACGTAACGTAGTGAAGAGCTCATCCGAACAATTGCCATGAAAGTATTTCTAGACAAAACACAGAGAGGTAACCTAACGACGATAGGAAAGTGACTGAAGTCGAGCTGCCAGATCAGGAGCTATAATATTGCTGATTCTTCTTTTAATCTTATCAAGGAGCTCAGTGTGTGACGGCAATATTCTAAGCATGGACGAATGGTAGACTTATAGATAAATTCTGGAGAGAAAAATTGTCTCGCCCAACACAATGAACTGAATTTCTCAGCAGCTCACCTAGCAGTGGATTCAATATAGTCTTTCCACTTCATATCAGCAGAGAACGTGAGCCTGAGAAGGCGTAGCGAATCACTTTCCTGGAGGTTAACCACAGCCATGCTGATGAAAGGTGATGAGTGGTCTCTTAGATAATTAATTAAGAGAAGTTTAGTTTTGGAGCCGTTCAAATTAACAAGCCATCTTTTGCCACAGTTAACCACAGAGTTGAGGTCGTTTGGGACATTAGCTACCATTTTGACCTTGTCGGAATGATAAGCTTTACTATCGAGGCAGGACAGGTGTAAATGGTTGTGCCATCAGCGTATATGCCAAGTTGAAAGCAGGAAGGACATTAATGAAAATTAAAATAGAGTAGGACTAAGGATGGAGTCCCGGGGGACACCCGCTTTAGTACGAAAGGATCTAGACAAATGGCCGTTCAGGAAAACTTTAATTTCACAGTTTGATAGGAAAGAATGGATCAGTTCAATAAAGTGTCTGGAAACACCGTAACTTTACAGCTTGTGGAAAAGATCTGAATTCTAGACCCTGTCAACGAATACAGACCGGGCTTCACCGTTTTTATCTAGAGCATGATAGACTCTTTCCGCAGTTATTATTTCATTGAATACGACAGACAAGGTGCTTTTATTTAGTTTTTGATACAATTTCTCATGCGATCTAATAATGTTTTTTCTTTTCGGGTGGTAAATCATATAAAAACTGTCCGAATGTTCTTTTTATCAAATAAACGAAAATTATAAACAGGATGAATGCAGAATTACAAACATTATAAAAAAAATGCCTCACACCAGTTGACAATAGCAAAGAAATTAGATTAATTATTTATTACAAAAAATTTAAGACCTCTAACCTTATAGTTAAAAATAATAATTCACCTCCTAGAACAAAATTAAATAGAGCAAATATTATTTACGAATTTAAATGACCATTAAGGAATTGTATTCCTGATCACTCAAAATTCGTAAATAATTTTATAGGCCACATTACAATATGTTTGACACGCAGGTTCTTTCTACACCTTTCTGACCATAGCTCAATTAGATCTCATTTAAATATTCATGGAGACCTACCGGACACTATTCGTAACATACTTATTGACAACACTAATATAATAGCATCATCTACATGCAAAAAAAAGGCTAAAAATAATGGAAGCCTTATTAATAAAAACAAAAAACCAACACTTAATAATATTAACTTTGAACATGGACACAATATATTGACCGTGTTTTGAAACATGAAAACATTTTATAAAACATACATACAACAAACTATTTTTATTTAACAGTTAAAATATTTAATCATTGAAAATGGCAAAATGTATAGCCAAAAGCGCTCCGATAAAAAGAACATTCGGACGGTTTTTATATAATTTATCATCCGAAAAGAAAAAATTATTAAATCGCATGAGAAATTGTATAAAAAACTAAATAAAAGCACTTTGTCTGTCGTATTCAATGAATGTGCATGAAAGAAGGATTGCAGCCTAAATACACACACACAAATATATATATATATATATATATATATATATATATATATATATATATATATATATATATATATATATACATACATACATATTTCTCACTGATAGCACGACTCGTAATTTCATGCACAACGCAATATGCAGGTGCTGAGTAGAAATTGACTCTTACATTATTTAAATTTTAATACATATATCTGGTTAAAGCAATGTTGGCGCACAACATATATTATATGGGAATTACTCCTTACATTAAATAAAGTAAGTAAAAGGGATTTATATTTAAAATAAACGGGGATTAATGTTTTTTAATGTTGTATTTAAAATAAACGTACCTCTAATTATAAAAAAGATTAAGATATACCTACAAATAGGTAGAAAAATAATTAGAACTAATGGAAAGACATTCATGTAAAAAATATTTATTTGATCGGCAGAAGATAATTTAACAGAAGACAATTAAAAAGAAAGGATATAATGTACAATAATTAATCTGGATCAACGTATTGCAAAAGGTATTTATTTTTATACCTACATTAGACCATCAATTCTTTTCTCTTAAGTTTCGGTTATTTATGTTTTCAAGCTAATAATGTTCGATGTAATCTAACGGATCTATTAAGTATATATTAATAAATGTACATTTTTTCCTCACCGGTAACACGACACGGAGTTGCAGGCACAATGCAAACATCAGATTCTGAACAAAGACTGACTGTTATATAATTCAATTTTTTTATAAGAATATATTTCCATTAACTCTGCGACGCGTCAGAATTCTCGAGACCTTCTGTTGAATTCGCGCCGTTTTGGACTTATATTCAAAACCCAGGCAAAGGCAATCCATCACTGTCAGAATTCCTCTTCCACGAGTCACTCCGGCCAATTGATAACCCGTCTGTCCCTGGCCTTCGCATTCTGTAATAGCAGGCCGATAGACGAAATACACACTGTTTAACGTAAGAATAATAAAAATGAGACGTTTATTTAAAATACGAATATCCAGAATGTAACGTTTGAAGTAATAAAAATGTCGGATTTATTCATTATTTGAAATATATATATATATATATATATATATATATATATATATATATATATATATATATATATATATTACTTTCACGTGAGTTTCTTTTCGCTTTTCTCTCGTTTATAAGTCCTAAATTCCTTCCCCCCTGTAAGAAAGTTTCTCCTGATTAATATTCTTAAGTGCTGATACGAGCCGGGGTTTGAACAGGTACTATACTTGATCCTAGGTAAAAAATAAAAATATTCAGACCACGTACATTCAAACAACAATAACAGTACAGACAACTGTGATTATATTAACACCATGATTCAGACGAGTAAATCGCTGGTGGCCTAACTGTGGATTATATTGCTAAAACCATAGACAGACATTTTCCTGGGTAAAAGAAATGTATCGAGAGTTGATTGACGGTCTTTTTACGAAGGAAGACGTTGTCTTGTCGAACAGGAAATATGATTCCCCTGATAGGATTTCTACATTGAATTTTATGCACTTGCTTAAAGAGGTTTATGTCGCAGAGATTAAGTATGGCTTTAGTAAACACCTTGGGCGTTTGATTGGTCGAAGGATAGAACTTTCGAGAAAAACAAAAGTCGGTCTTCTTGACTGATTGGCACGTATAATTAATTCAACGAGACAAAGGAAAAGTTTCTTAGTATATTCAGTAGTGCTCATAGTCAATTTACACCACCTAGTGCTGGAGGTGTCAATCGACACTCGGGTAAAGGCGAAGAATACGCACATTTGGCTGACTGATGAGGTATCCCGATAGCAAAATTGGATAAGAAGCAAGAGGAGAAAAACAAGAAGAAGCGTACAAAGAAAAAGGCAGACGGTTTTGTTCTACAGATTAATGGGCGTTCGAGGTTTCTTTCATTTCGGTAAGTGCAACAGAAAGAACAAAAAAAAGTTGGAAAATACTCCAATATAAAGCGTCTGTTTACTTATTTCCCGACTACAAGGTTTTATCAACGTCTGCATTTCTTATGGAGATGTAGCAGAATGCGTAGACTATCCCAAAATTGCGAACCGTACTGGTCAGAACTCTGACGCTCCGAACTGGGTGCATCCGGTTTAAACACCGTATGTGTAGAATCCTGACAATGGCGGATTGCTTTAGTTTAAGAGTTTATTATAAGACAAAATGAACGAAATCTGTTAGTAATGTTACTGCAATAGAAGATGCCTCTCTGCTCCCAGATTCCTTGGCGTGCTGTGGCTTCAATAGAGTGAGACAGGGCATCACGTGGTGGCAAGTAGCCAGCTGATTTGTTGAGATTCGTTCTCTCAATCTCTCTTTTCAATCTCACTTCATCCAAGAAACGATTCTTGTTAGGTACCCACCGAAAGAAATCGAGTAAAAAGACATCCGTAGGTTTGAGGTATGCGTAAACTTAGGCTTGGTTGTGCTGAAATATTACATACGCTGGCTCAGTGAATGAAACAAGGGATTAAAACAGATAAGTATTAACCGCCATGAAATATTCTTTAAACATAGCAAGCAGAATGAGAAGAATATACTCTGTTGATTGAATAAAGTGTTCGGTTCAATTTCCGAAGATGGTTGCTGAGTTCGAAGACAGGCACCTGAAAAAGGTCGGAGGATACAATGGTCGAAACGTTGTTAGCATAACAACTAAGATAAGCATGCTGCCCTGAAAAGTACAATGTATAAAATTAACAAAGAAATTATAAAAGAAATAATAAAAATATTTTTCTGCGCAGTATAACTCTGATGACCTTTCAAGTAGTCGAACATATTTCATACTAATCTAAGTTTTTGTGGCACCGAAACGTCAAAAAAGAGGAAAATTTAACCGTAATTTAATTTAGAACGTCAAGTCATGTTTCGTTTTCATGTCTGCGCATGCGTGTTATGTTTGTATGGGAAGATGGTCAAGAAGCGAATGAAAATTGTATATTCAAACATATTAACTTCAGACATGTGTCTGTTGCAAACATTCCAAAGATACGTGTGCATATGAGATTATTCTGACAATGTCTGCTACCGCACACGCATTTTCGTCGTTTAGTATACTCGTACGGTTCAGACTATGTGCAAATAACTGAAAGACGATGAAGACGTATTTAAAACAGCCAATCACATGCAACTATTTGATTTCGTACATCGATAAACCGACTTATCTAACCGCATTCTCTATTGTCAGGACACTGGGAATTCAAATTCTGTATCTGACCTGATCGATGACACTGGGGGTTATTACCTAACCCCACTGCAATTTGGCAGTATGAGAATGGAAAAGAGAAAATACATGTGTCCACTTAACTCGATTAAAGTCACCTCGTATCTCTTCCATATGATTAGCAAGCCTGTGTTTGATCCCCAATGCGAGTTCCATGTATAAGGCCTTGTATATAAACTAAGTATTTCTGTCACTTAGTGTGTGGTTCAGGTAGTCTTTTCCAGTATGTTAGTTATTACGTTTTAAAGTTATATGAATATGGATGTCTGTCTGTTTTCTTTATGTACAAGTGTAAGTAAAAAGAATCATGAACACTTTCGCCATATCTTTAGCTTTGTCACACCGCCTTCTGCTCATGTGTCCTTATAGATGGTACTATTGTTGTCACGTGATTGAAATTTGAACCTGATCACGCCTATTTTATTGTTGTTGTTACAATATAAACATCACCGCTTCGCTAGCAGTGTGCCCCAAGGAGGAACAAAAAGCAGTGATCCGAATCTGCAGAGAACATGCTACCTCATCGATGATAATTCGCTTGTTCGGCATTAACATCTCTCGAGCTTGTTGAATCTTTTCATCAGTGGTGAATGTTGACGGGCATCCTCTCCTTCTGCGGGCGTCACTCTTGTCCGATGACTTCTCGATCCATTCATACACACTTCTACGCAATAGTGCACTGTCGCCGTATTGTGTTAAAAGCCTCCGACGGATTTAGGCCCCATGACACTCCCTCCAATCAGAGAAATTAGATGACTGCTTCTTGTATTATTATTGTTGTACATTCATCCTAGCGTTTCCCAACTAGAGACTTGAGGCGAGTGATCGCTTATTCAAATTCGGCTTCGTTGGCAATTTGTACGATGACTGGCACTAGTGTTTATTCCATTGTTAAGAAAGTAACTTTTTTACAGCACTTTGCATGATAGATACACGATTACATCACAACATGTTCATCAAATTGCCCGCAGTTTGATATCCATGACCAATCCATACATCATCATCATCATCACCATCATCATCATCACATTCATGAAATCGGCTGTAGTCGTACATTTATGATCAGTCCTTACATCATCATCATCATCATCATCGTCATCATCATCACCATTATCAATATCATCAAATTTCCCGAAGCATCTAAACATCATCATAAAATTGCCTGGAGTCGAACGACCGCAGTTGGACATCCATGCCAAGTCCAAACATCATCATCGTCATCATCATCAGAACGACCGCAGTTTGAAATCCATGCCAAGTGCATACATCATCGTCATCGTCATCATCATCAGAACGACTGCAGTTTTAAATCCATGCCAAGTTCAAACATCAACATCATCGTCATCATCATCAAAATGACCGCAGTTGGCAATCCATGCCAAGTCCATACATCATCGTCATCGTCATCATCATCAGATCGACCGCAGTCGGAAATCCATGCCAATTACATGAATTTAAGCGTACTACTACATTGACAAATATATTACAATGCTAAGGTGTTACCGTCATTTCGAGTCTGATAGTTTCTTTTCTCACATGTGGAACTCTCTTTCTTTTTTTCTTTTTTTTTTTCTACCCTGTTAACTACGTTCTTCAATAATTAAATGCAACTTGGCAATCGCTACCTTCTGTCTTCCTGATTCTTGTTCTTTTATCTCCCTTTCCCCTTGCTAAAGTATTCTCATTCTCTATAATCCTCTTAGTGGTATTATCGAAAGCTTGAGGTGAAATGATTAAAGAGTAATTCATTTAACTGATTTTTCAAGTGATTATGTATTGACATTTGGTTAAAGCCTATACGATTTTCTAAAACTAAAGGGTGTTTCATTAAAACGGATTATATATAAGGGTGTTTCATTAAAATGGATCAAAGTCAGCAGTAAATAAATCAGTGATATTGGTGAAACATTATCTATTTCTCTATTGGATCAAGCTATTTGAGTCATGGTAATTATGTGTGAAAAATAATATCACCCAAATATCCGCCAAATCTAAAAGAAAAAAATTCATTAGACGCTAAAACTTAATTTACATTGAAAACCGGTCCAAGTTATTGGAACACCCTTTATATGTAAATATTCACTCTGCCATAGTCTGAAAAACTTTGTTGTCAATTAATTACCAAAGAAATAGCATAATCAAAGTGAAATGAATCAAAACGGTTCGCAAATCACTTCCAGTTAAAAAGAGAACCAGAATTAATGCAACTAAGCGTGCGTGTCAATTAAGATCAATGAAGCCAAGATCTATTTGTCGATCAGTCATCAGCCTGACATGACGGCCTATTCGAGGCTTGAGCTCGGACTAACTTAAGTCAGATTGAACTGAATTAGTGCTGTAGCCAAGTCAGTTAAACTCGTCAAGAAATCACCGTCGAGTTGTTGTAGAACTTGAAATTATTATCTCCCTTGATTTGCATAGCAACATGACCCTTTGCCATTCGACATGGAGGAATTCAACAAAGCTAAATGGCCATTATTTAGGAGAAAAAAAAAGTGAAAGCAATAAGAAAAAGTTTATTTTTCATTTTTAAAAAATCAAAAGATCCGGTATTCGAAAACAAACCTCGTTTGGCAATAAGCAAAATCGAAAAAGTGATTTTTCAAAGAAAAGATCTCTTAAAATAGAAAATGTAATCAATGCTATAGAATAAGTCATTTAAAAAGAGGAGAAAGAAAATACAGCCAGTATAAATGGTGATAGCTAAAAAATTTAGAAATAGCTGACCAGTTGTCGTTCCTCTCTCTCTTAAGAGTAAGGAAATAAAATGCTATGCACAATGGCTGAAAGAAGAGCAGGAAAATTAGGACAAGAAATACACATACTGCAATATCTCTGCTGGAACTGCAAATATTGATGATAGAGTTCAAAAATCATCTACATGGCTTTATGATTATTTTCTAGCCTAGAAACACTCCCCTCCCCAGTGTCGATGTTCCCCAGGGCTCTATCGTTGGACCTATGCAGTTCCTAATTTTCATAAATGACCTTCCTGATGTCATCAGTTCTGAATTCGGTATCTTAGCTGATGACACAAATATTGCTGCCAAGAAAGTTGGTTGACTTTTTCGTGCGAGACAATTGTTCTCTCCAGAATCTATGCTGCATATCAATAAGTCTACCATTCCACCATCCTTAGAATATTGCTGGCATTGATAAAATCCAAAAGAAAAATCAGCAATATTATTGGTTCTGATTTGTTATCTCGGCGTTAGTCACTTTCCCAACGCCATAAGGTTACCTCCCTGTGTCTTTTCTATAAATACTTTCAAGTTAAATTTTTCGGATGAGCTTTTCGCTATGGTAGCTAGAATTTTGAATTTATGCGCAGTACTAGACTGGCGTCGAGATTTAATCATTTTACAGTTGGTTTGGGTTGGTTAGATGTAACTGTAAATTCTATGCTAACAGTTTCTTTTCTCGTACTTATCGCTTGTGGAACTCCCTTCCGGTTCCATGCTGTCCAGTCTTCTTTAATCTGCAAAAATTTAAATGCAATGTCAATCGATATCTTCTTTCCTCCTGATTACTCTTTTTGTCCTCGCTCCTTAGTTTCATGTTTCTAATTCTTCCACACCCAGCAACCCCCTGTGTGTTTGTAACTTTAATGCTTTGCATCGGTTGAACTTGATTAAGAAATATTTTTACTCTGATCGGTTCGATACGGTCAAATTGGCAACCGATCTCAAAAACGACCCAAAATCTGTTGTTAAATGGTGCAAGGAGCGGCTTGTTAATTTTAAAGTTTCCAAAACCAAACGTCTCTATCATAATCGTCTAAGAGATTCCTTTTAACATTCGTTCTGATTTGAATATGTCTACTTTACATCATAACGAAAGCAAAAAGCGGTCAGTAAAAAGCTTTTCAAATTTATGTCAATAATTATAAATATATATAAATTATATATATTATATTCTCCAATATTCATGTCTATGGGTAAATATCGATCGTTTATAATTAATTAATTTTCTAGCTAGATATTGATTCTTTATTGTTGTTCATAGTAACGTCAACAAAAAACACACTCGGTAAGTAGAGACTTTTGGGTGTCTTATCCTTGTGCATGGGATTCAGTCGATGTAATTTATTCCCCGTCGACAGAACAACTTTTGGTAGTCTTTTCTCCGTGTCAGTGATTCATCTGCATCTTCAGAAACAGAATTAAAAATATTGCTGATACATATTTTGGGGCCCTTGTACCTGACTAATCTATTTACATGCGGATTATTACCCTCACCTTTGTCGTTATTGTCCAACGTTATAATAGATAATTCCATTTTAAATAAATCAACAATATTTTGTGACCATTTTTAACATCAATTTGTAATTTTTCTTGTTAAAAAGTTGAATAATTTTAACACATTCAACATTGGGGTTAAAAAAAATAGTGAATATTCTATATTATTTCGAGACATAGCTTGTGTAAAATGAATTCACGGATTTGGACAAAAAAATGACTTTAAAATTCGCGAAAATCTTCCACCCTTTAATAGTCAATTGTGCTTAAATGTAAGCAGAAAAATGCAAGCGTTGATAAGATAGCGATGATCACAAAACACTGCCAGGGAGCCATCAATCATGTGTGCCCCGGGTCCGGGGCTTCAGGTGTAATAAGCCCCAACACTGTTTCAAAGGCAATATTATTGTCTCATTCTATGTTCACATTTAGCTATCTTGATATTGCAGTGTACAAATCGAGATATCTAGCTATCGCTGTTCGGATCAGGCTTGCCATCTACTTCAGTTTATTCAAATCTCGCTATCTATAGCTGTGCGTGCATATCTTGATTACCGTTTGATCATATCAATTTATGCGTCTAGTACCTCTCAATCTATTTTAGTCTTTGTCAAGTTCACTTAATCAATGTCATCATGTCTAATTTGTTTTTATATGAATCAATATCTCTGACTCTGTTTGTATCCATTTTAAAATGTGTCTATCAGCCAATAGAATCAACCACATTTCACTTCACCTTGGACAGTAGCGTCTATCGTTCTTTTCTCTCTCTCTCTTTTCACCGCCCTCTCTTCATTCTCACATCAAGGTTACCTCTTTCCCTCTTCGTAAATCTGTACGATATCTATGTGCATTTTTGTCTCCGCCTATGTCTTTGCGCGTCTACAACAATAATTCTAAAAAATGTAAAGTCTGTGTACATGAGAAAATGGCTATAATCTCTTTCTCAGACCGGCGCAGATTACTACATAGACGAACAGAACTTATCTCAACATGCAGACACAACAGCATATCCTTACTACTTGCTTAAAAATCGAAACCTAAAAATGGATACTCTTTAAAGCATAACGAAGAAAAATGAAAATATTCACATTTATATATTATAAACAAAGTAGATGAGCACTTCGACGTAGTGTAATGGTTATTAAAGCTCGTCTAACTAGATCAAATACGATTAAGTAGTGATTTCGATCCTCGCTGTATATACCCTACCTTCAGCCTTGTGCCACATCTAAGCCAATTATACAAAGTAGATAATATCATATTTTGTTTGAATAAGAGTATAAGATAAAAGTTAGAGATTGACCGGATAGTCAGAATACCGAATTTCTTTTTAGAAAGTGCTAGTATAGGATAGATTTGGGTTGGGTACGCGTGCAGGTTTAGTTAATGATTTAGTATCGCTATGGGATTAGTATTTAATATGTAAAACATGGGATATGCAATAAAGATACCAGCTCACCTCGTTATGGATCCCGGAAGTAGTAGATCAAAGCTAAACCGGGTGAAGTAAAAAGACAACACTATGTAGGAGAGGAGCGTGAAAAGCCCGGTTTTCATTGGCTGACGCTGACTGACATATGTCAATAAGAACGGTCGAAGTTTGTTTTTTTTTTAAGCTTATCACCCCAAGCAAGGATGGAGGCCACTAGCACGCAAGGGGTTACAGAAGGTTTGGAGGAAGAGCAGATAGGAGTGGTAAAGGAGAGGATGTGGAGAAAGATAGTGGATCGATGAAGGCAAGGGGTTACAGAAGATTTGGAACGAGAGCGGATATGAATGAAAGGTGAAAGGATGTGGAGAAGGGAAGTGGATAGATCAAGGCAACTGGAGATGTCGATTGACGTTACACTTAAATAGTTGGAGATTGTATTTGTCTGGCCTTGTTAGTATAACTGTTTTTGCAATATAGCGGTGCGTAGTACGACGCTTTCAAGGAGGCGACCTGGCTCGTCTAAAATCATGTCGGGGTTGCTGTTGGAGCCGATATGATGTAAAACCCGAAATCGGCGATGAGAACAGTGAATCACTGAAGACCACCCTTGATGCATCTAAAATGTATTATTTAACATTCTTTAAGCAAAGCCTTTACTTTAAACTAAACAAACAAATAAGGTAAGTTCTCAGCACCAAAAGAAAGATAAATAAATAAAATAATAAATTTTGTAAATTCCTATTTTTGTTTAACAGTGGCTTTTATCTTATTTAAATTTTTTTTGTGCGGTCTACGTCTCTTAACTTTATATTTCTTACCCCATTTTCCACCAACTTTTTGTCATATAAGACTGATTTCATCTATAAAAGTGTTATGAATCTGGAAAATTTCCGTCTTGGAACGAAACGCGCCACTAAGATATATTTTTCCCAATTTTACACATTCATACGTATATATATATCTATATATACGTATATACACTGTACATACATATTCAACAAAGGAAGGAAAACTGAATTGGAACTTCAATAAAATATCATCTCATCAAAACCAAAGTCGAATCGTCTACAGCGAACTATAAATAACATAAAACATAAAAAGATCGATAATTGTCTTCACAAATTAAAATAACGTATTTAGAACAAAAGTCAGAGAATTTTATTCTTTCATTCCGACCGATGGACGACAGCCGACCAGAAAAATACTAACGATTTCATACTGAAACACACACAAACACACGCGCACACAAATACACACAAATACACACAAACACATACAAACATAGATGTCTTTCGTTCTGACCTGAGGAAGCCTAACTAGCAATAAAACAGTTTTCCATTTTGATTCATCAAATTCTTGTTCGGATTCTATATCCTACTAACTCACATGTGTTTCTTGCCATAAATCAGTTACCTATATAGGTCACACTACTACTTCCTTGCGGTTGCCGTGAAAGAAACGCTCTACGTAAAACATCTGGCACCCAGTATCAATTTCACCTTATTTAACAACAGAAACAATGTATTAAAGGTTTCAAAAACAACAGAAGGACGCCAACTTCAATTGTAGTCACGTCTCCTTCGCGGGGATCGGCTACTATCATGCAATATGCATCATATAGTTATATCTTAAAATATAAACGTGAAAAGAAATTAACAACAATTAAAAGCAAACCCCTTGAAAATGGTTGAAGAAGTGGTCGAAAGCGGTTAAGGTAATAAACACTACGGACAATTTTTACACTCCCTTGCCCCCACGAAACGGGGAAAATGTAAAAACCCAATAAAAAAAACGTCGGATTTTCATTGTCTGCCATATTCAACGAAATTTGATTAATAGAAAGGTTGCTGCCCAAATATGCATTATATATATATATATATATATATATATATATATATATATATATATATATATAGTTAAATAATAAATTTTAGATGCATCAATGGTTGTTTTCAGTGATTCACTGTTCTCATCGCCGATTTCGGGTTTTGCATCATATCGGCTCCAACAGCAACCCCGACCTGATTCTAGACGAGTCAGGTCGCCTCCTTGAAAGCGTCGTTCTACGCGCCGCGACATTGCAAAAACAGTATTCATCTGCCTCGTAAGGCCGGACTTCGACCTTTCTTATTGACATATGTCAGTCAGCGTCAGCCAATGAAAAACCGGGCTTTTCACGCACCTCTCCTATATAGTGTTGTCTTTTTTACTTCGTCCGGTTTAGCTTTGATCTACTACTTCCGGGATCCATAACGAAGTGAGCTTCTATCTTTATTGCACAGTTTAATCCCATGTTTTATATATTAAATACTAATCCCATAGCGATACTAAGTCATTAACTAAACCTACAAGCATACCCAACTCCAATCTATCCAATACTAGCACTTTCTAAAAAAGGAAATTCGGTATTCTATCAGGTCAATCTGTAACTTTTACCTTATACTCCTATTCAATCAAAAACTGCACACACACACACACACAAACACCTGCATGTACGTTTCAGCATCCACACATAAATGTAAAAATACACACACGCACATGTAATGACACACGTACATAACTTCTATCCCTCATTTACTTTAATTTCGAAACCAGTCACTACAAATTAACTCATACTAATTTATTTAGATTTCCTTCCCCAATTTTACTATTTCCAACTAAAATAATTCGATGGCTTAATAAAATTAAATAAATACTATACATAAATAATTATGCTATCTATTCAATTAAGTAACGTATACACATATTTACAATCTGATACATATCTCTCACAATAAATCTACCCAATTAGTACTAGTATCGACTCCCGAAATTTTCAGACTATTATTACTACGAAACTATATCTTTCTCTCCTATTCCATTCATGATAAATATGCAAGTAGGCTTTAATATCGAAATAAAACCGCAAGTAAACGCTAAAACAAAAAATAAAATAAAATAAATAAAAGATAATGGCAATCAGTAACCAAAAATCAAAGAAAGAAAAAAAATCCTATCCATGCCCCCCCACATACATCAACGATTCTCAACCCCTATACATATCAGTTCAAATACCCTAACGTACTATATTGCCTCAATATCCCCTTATAACCTGTAACACGTCTCCTAAGTATGATTGTGAGCTTTCCTTTATCGTCCTCATTAGTTCTTCCATGGCTCTGATCTCTTAAGCCAAATCCATTTTGACGCTGTTAGAACTGCGTTGGAAATATCCTTCAGAGCTCTCGCCCTAACTGCCCCCACTATGCCTATTTTTGCTAAGGCTCTGCACAACGACAGTCCAGCAAAGCCCCTGCAACCAACTTCTACGGGGTCATAGTATATCTTCCATGACTTCTGCTGACATTGTTCGACAAGTTCCTGGTATTTGGACCTCTTTTTCTCATTAGCTAGAGTAATATATTCCTCCCATGACACTGACAGTTCCCAAATAATGCACTGTTTCGTGTTGTCGGAGTGCAATATCAGATCCGGTCTGAGCGATGTTACGGCTATGTGTCTGGGGAACTTCAGCTGGCTCTCTAGGTCCACTATCAACTGCCAATCGTCTGCGGAAGATAACAGGCTCGTTCTCTCTGTTTCTGTATCTTCTCTCCAGCTTTTACGAAGTTAATCTGATTCAATTTCTTTCCATGTTGATGCTTACTAGCCCTTATAGCTTTAGTCACCTCGTTCGCAATTGCTTTCAGTGCTTGGTCGTGACGACAACGGTACCGACCATCACCCAAAGCTTTTGGGCAACTACTGTGGATGTGTTTTAAAACTCCCTTCCTTGCACATAGTTGGAAATCGAGGGTCTCGCTCTTCCCCCATATATGCAGGTTCGTTGGGATGGATAGGACATCATATACTGATTTGATGAGAAATCGAATCTCACTCAAATCCGACTGCCAGCAATCTGACCATGTAATCCTTTTCTTTTCTACGTTCTCCTATTTTGTCCAGGCTCCCTGCTGGCTTAGACCGACCATTTTACAGTAGCGCGCTTCTTCTACGCCCGAACGGACTTCTTCTTGGATGAGTTGGCTTCTTTCTTTGCCTTTGGCAATGTTGGTTTGTGGACAGTGGAAAAAACCTAGTCCCGCTTTGCCTTGAGCTATTCACCCTAATATAGCTTTATGCCTAAGTCTCTCCTCCGCCACTCGCAACTCTCCTTCAGCGCTCCATTTCCTGCCAGATTTTGTCTGAATTCCTGCTGCTGCTATTTTTGTATCTTTAGATTCTGCATACTGCAGCCGTTCTCTCGTTCTCGCGACTTTGAATTCTTCCACGAGGCTGCTAAAGGGGAGGCGCAACGCGTTGCTGTTCCCATGGAGGGCCGAACCACTTAAGCATCTCGGCAAACCCAGTCACCTTCTCAAACGATTACTAATTGCTCTCTCTAACGTTTCCACTGTGGTAATCGGAATATCTTAGACGAGCAATGGCCACAATATCCGGGACAAAACTGCGTGCTGGAAGAGCCATGCCTTAAAACGTCCTGGCAATCCAGATTTGTCGAACTTCGTCAGCCACTTCTCAAGGTCTTTTATAGCCTGATGAATCCTTCAGACTACTGTTGAAAGTCTTGCCCAAGCTCTTAACGGGCTTTTCGCTCAATTGTTGCTCCTGCGACTGTAAACCGGGCTTTCTCCATGACATTGCCTTTTTTCAATACTAATGACCTGAATTTTGTTGGCATGAAATACATTCTGGCCCAAGTCATATTTTCCTCGAGACCCTTTAAGAGCCACCTACCTCCTGTGACAGATGTCATTGCCACGGTTAAATCGTCCATGTAAGCCCTTATCGGTGCTTGGTGGACTCCTGATCAAGACACAGGGCCTCGGCATTCCACCTCAGCTGCCTTTACAAGCATGTTCATGACCAATGAAAATAGGACAGCAGACATTGTGCAACCAGTGATGATACCCTTTTCCAGGGTCTGCCATTCTGATGTTGCTGTACTTGAACATGCTCAGACCCGGAAATTATTATAGTAGTCTACAATGAGATCGCATACTGATGGAGGTACGTGATGTCTATTTAGGGCTTCTTCCACCAGTGTGTGTGGCACGGACCCGTAGGTGTTAGCGAGATACAATCACAATACAGTCAGGTCCCCTTTGCTTTCCTTCGCCTCTCTCAGGAGCTCTGTCAGGACTCCTGTATGCTCAAGGCAATCTGGCATACCGGCGACCCCGCCCTTCTGGACTGATGTGTCAATGTAGCCGTTTCCAAGAAAGAAATTCGAAAGGCGTCTTGACAATAGACCGAAAAAGATGTTACTTTTGGTGTTGAGTAAGGAAATAATTCGAAATTGGTCCAGTGACTTTGAACCTTCTCCCTTCGGGATCCATACGCCTTCAGCGAATCTCCATTGCTCCACGATCCTGCCTCTTCTCCAAATGACTCTCAATATTTTCCCAAAAATTTTTAGAATTCCCTTACACCAATTGTACACAATGTAAGGTACCCAACTCGGTCCTGATGCTGAGGCGGATCTGGTGGCTGTCATAAATTCTTACATTTCTTTCCAGGTGGGCAAGCAGGTGTCAAATTGGACCACTGGTGTCTCCTGAGGAATTAAGCGACTAGCATGAAACAGCCTGTCGCCTCTGAGTGTTGTCTTCAATGTTCACTTTTATATTTATATTTACATACGCTCTGTCTCTGATATTGAGCACTTTAGCCCATAAATATAGCACACCTTGAAACTATATTTCTCATATATATATATATATATATATATATATATATATATATAAAGGGAGTTCCAATAACTTGAACCGATTTTAAATGTGAATTAATTGTAAGCGTCTATTATTTTTTAATTTTTCTTTCAGATTTCGACGATATTATTTTTCACACATAATTGCCATGACTTAAATAACATGACCCAATAGATAAATTAATAAATTTTCACCAATAAAATTGATTTATTTACTGCTGACTTTGATCCGTCTTAATGAAATACCTTTATATATAATCCGTCTTAATGAAACACCCTTTAAATATTTATTTATTTATATATATATATATATATATATATATATATATATATATATATATATGTGTGTGTGTGTGTGTGTGTGTGTGTGTGTGTGTGTGTGTGTCCGCGCGTGTGTGTGTTTACGTGTGCGTTACAGCGGATGCTACGATTATGTAAAGAATGTTTGTTTCTTGTTTAGTGTCTAGATTCAAGTATATCTGTCTTTTACGTGTGTAACATTTCTAATATTCAGTCATAGGCAAAGCTTTCTGAATAAGAAATATGTTATCAACATCAATAGATTTTTTGTCCTTTTTTTTATGCAAACAAATCGCAAATGCCAAAACTGGCTGCTCTTCATTCAAATAAAGGTTGCCTTGTTTTTGTTTTATTTCGTTTTTTGTTTATTTTTTCCTTTCAAATGTTATATGCTCAAAAATGATTATCGCTACGCTATTCTTCTCTTTGGTCGACTTCTTCACCGTTTCTCTTTATTTATTTTTTCCATGTGCCGAAGAGTTTTTTTTTTTTTGTTGTTGTTGTTGTTTATGTTTTTTTTTTTCAATGATTTTTCTCACCAGTTTTCAGCAAAGTAAAGAATTTCCAATTATCCTATTTCCGGAAAAATAAGAAATGGCGCCAGCAAAGAGTTATCGTGTTCAACTCTTCTATAAAAATGAAAGAAGAAAAAACGAGACACGCCCTGAATAATTTAGAAGTATTTCATGTAATAAAAAAACATAATTCTGAAAAAAACGTTTTTAGAACGCTGTCGTTCCGATCACGAAACATGGGTTCGAATATCACCATTGCCGAGTTGTCAAAGAGGTTATTTCTCAATAATACCATCCTGGGGAGACTGTCCCAGCGTACGGTACAGTTGAAAAAGTACACTGGAAACCTAATGAGGGAAAATGGGTATCCGAAGGCACTGATAGTTTTACTAGCACGAAGTTCTAAGTCATCATGACTGTCGGTTCGAGCGCCTTCTCCAACTACTGACCATACGAAATTGTGTGCTCTCACCCACAAACTGTAACTGAGGTCTACTCAGCAAAGTTGCAGTTTAAACCACAGATTATCTCTATGAGTGGCAAATAAACCTTAATACGCCTGAAGCGGCATATGTAACAGGTATTAGCTATCCACCTCAGCAGATACATGGCACAGTGGATAAGGACCCAAAGAGTTGTAAGTTCAATACCTTTGGAGAGGGGAATTTGGAGAGGGGAATTAACAGGAGATAACTGATAACTGACATCTATTAGACATGGCACGTGGAACAAGAACAGTCTACCCCAGCGAGCGAAATAAAGGGTTCAGTTCGACATTCCAACCACCTGAATAAGGCCGGAGCATACAACGGCCGAAACGTTGTGATAAATATGACACAAAGATGAGTACAATAGTCCGAATAATGCAAATAGTAGACAATTTTGTCTTGAGATGCCACGGTCTTCTCATTATTATTAAATATAAACTTACAGACACAATAAATATTTTCCTCCAAATTATACGCATTGCTGAGGAAAATTTCCAACAATATCCGTGCGCCTTCCATCACCCATAAACACAGAACCACGCCAGTGTGAAGTCAATGAACTTCACCAACGTAGCAAGAAGCAGAATTTCCTCTGAGCTCCACCTTGACTACAAGACAAAACTATTGATTTCCTTTCGCCTCCTACATACACCCCGTGCTTACCACTTTGCATCATGTCCTCACTTTGCACCCAAGAACATTGTTCCTGCCAAATATCGTTCTGACGTATTTATATTATCTCAAGCGTCACGCGAACGCCACCCTCACCAATGTATCCGTAACAAAATAAATAGATATTGTTGATTATAGAATTTATTCTTCCTTATAAGCTTTAGTAGCGACTGTTTATTGTAGCTCAGGACATTCCATTTCCTCCGCTTAGCCTGCTACTGCAATCAAGTAGACATCCCGGCACTGTTTGGAATAGCCAATAACGCAAGTAATCAGACTGACCGTTACTGATCCTACCTGGCATCACAGAAATCTCATAATTACCAAAAGTTTAGAAAACCTAAGAGGAATCTTTTCTGTTTAAATATTAAATGAAAAAGTTCGGCACCAGATGGGCTAGTGGTTGGAACGCTAGCTTCCCGACCCTGGTTCGGACGTGGCTTCCCAGCTTGCGGTACCTTTGGAAAGCGCATGAAAATCATACCACGGGTTGACCCAAGTCTTTCGCATGAAATTGGGTAGATGGAACTATTTAGGTTGTGTTAGCACGAAGTCACAAGTCATCGTGACCGAGAGTTTGAGCCTTGTTTAGACCGTTGTTCCGAGCAGATAATGCGCTCTTTCCTGTAATTAATGTCTTCTCAGCATAGTTGCAGTATAAACTACAGGTGTTCTATGTGTTGGACAAACATCAATGCACCTGAACAGGCGTCTGCAATAGGGATTTTGTTACCTGCCCAAGAAGACAGGCATACTCGGATACGAGCGGCAAACGATTATTATGTCATCATATCAATAAAATATTTCCTATTGAATTGGTGCATAATTATCAGGCGTTTTTAAACAATATTTATTATGAAAAAAGAAACATAACAATTCAACGATAACATTTTTAAATGAGTATGATTATCGACACGAATTTTTTAACCTGGAAATAAAATAATATTTTTATTAAAAAAAGTAAACAAAACAGCAATTTTTATTAACAAATAACTCGCTTACAAAAACGCCTGATAATTATGCACCAATATATTGTTTAATTAATCTGAAAATAATATTTTTGCTAATATTTATAAATTTGTTTACATAGACACGATTTTCAAAATGGCTGTGTTGTATTGAAGGTTAAAAAAATAAAATAAACAAACATTCATATAAATAAAATTAAAGTGATACATGTGAAGATTTGTGCAAGATATTAATTTGCCAACGTATAATAATGATTCTGGGGGAAAATGGCGAAATAATTAGAAGATTATGTATCCAATGCATAATGTTGAAAAATTCATTGACTATTCGCACAAATTATCTATTAAAGAAAAAGACATGTAAAGTTCAAAGGAAACTTAGCAATTTTCAGTTGCTGTATATTATTTGTATTCGAACTCGTGGATAAAAGCGTTGGTTTGTGAATTTGTTGGCATAGTCGTTGTGAGCTTAATCCCTAGGCCGAGGAGTGTGCACTTACACTCATTCGAAATGTATTGAGTTTAATCCCTAGGCCGAGGAATGTGCACTTACACTCATTCGAAATGTATTGTGAGTTTAATCCCTAGGCCGAGGAGTATGCACTTACACTCACTCGAAACGGGTAAGGAATAACTGAACGGTGCTAAATAAAATACGAACTAAACGATATCCTTAAACATCAGCAGTGGAACGAGAACTGTCGAACCTCGGAGATTAAATAAAGCCTTCAGTTCAGAATTCCTTATATGACACCATGACATCTATCAATGGTTGACTGGGGATCTAATTTTTATTTCTACAGAAAGAAAAATATTTCTCATGGTAAAACAATGCGATACCATGAATTTTCCGGCTTGCGGCACTTATAGAGTATAGTGTGAGAAATGAATTTGTAAGCTTGGGTGGGATTGGTCGTTAGGTACAGACTTAGGTCTGTTTAACTTGAGTGTTGTTTTCATTTGATAAAGGAATTATTCGTTGAAATGAGTGACACAGGCCAAATCTCTATAGGTCAGGTTTGTTTTCATCAGGGATATGACACACTTGCAGATGGAGGTGACGATGACACCTGTGATAATCAAGTCAAATGAGGGTGAGATTCCGGAAGATGGAAAATGTTCCATTCAAGGTGTATATGAGTGATGCAAGGCCACCATTTTGATTGGTCCGCTAATGAGAGAAGGGCTGGGTTGGAGCTTCTCATTTCCCCCTCCGATACTTATGACAGGGCCATTATTTTGATTGGACCACCAATCATATTGGGTTCTTTGGGGCTTTCCTTCTTCCCTTCAAGGAGTATGACACAAGACCATTGGTCAAGCATTATTATTGGCTAGCCAGTACCATTAGTCAAGCATTATTATTGACTAGCCAATCAGAGTACTTAAAAAGCAGAAGTAAGATCGAGCTGGTCTCGTAGCAAAGTGTAGTATCTGTTCGCAGATCGCTCGCTTGGTCGGCCTTCTGGTTGAGAGCTTCACTCGATACTTGCTTGGTGTAGGGATTCGTCCCTGCGCTGGTGGTATCATGTCTACGACTAGCTTGGACCGGCTCCGGCCTAGACCAGCTATGACAAGCCAAGACTAGATTGGACAAGCTAAGACCAGCTACGACTAGCTTAGACTAGCTATGACCAGCCAAGACCAGCGGCCCGGGTGAAAACACTCGGGTCCCCACGTTAAAAACCGACCTTGTGTCACAACCTGACTCAGTGGGGGGTCAAGTAAATACCTGGTCTCGTAAACAAACACTCTCGCTGCCGGATGACAGTGATACCTCAATCAAACCTGTTCTCTGCTCCGTTATTTTAACTCCCTCAATCAGCTGCCTTCGTTTAAATAGCTGAACTACTCTGTGCTGTTTAGCCATAACTACAATCGCCAATCAACCTCTTCCTCCCAGCTCAAGAATTGCTTGTACGGGGAAACTTCTTCAAATCCGCTTTGTTTATGTATCCTTGATCTTAATCATAGTACCATAAATAAAAGTTGTTATTCTTACACTTGTTAATGAGTGTTGTTGAAGTGTACCGACGACACCGGTGACTTTAGTCTTTCACGGGCATAGACAGAGAATAGAGGAGTCAAGCCTGATCTTCGGCAGTTCTTTACCGATATTCTGCAGATACAGTAATACAAAAGCACAACGTGGGACGCAAGATTGGTACAGAGCGGTTTCGCCGTAGACGGACCAACGGAGACGGACCAAAATAAGAGTGGCATTCAACGTAGCGCGCATCAACAGGGCCACACCTGTAGTTTACCCAGATTGATATATTCTTGAGGAAAGCCGGAAACGTTATGATAACAACAAAGATTAGGACAATATTCCGAATATAAATAGTGTAAAAAATGATAACTTCTCATCCCAGAAATTCAGATAAAAAGATCTTTCAAGTAATATATTTATATATTTTCAAATACGATTTGTTTATTTTTATTTTTTTTTATTTTTTGCTTAATAAACTTTTATATGACATTGATAAGACTAAAAACTCATTTACATGACATGATTGCTGTGGAAATAAGTTCTCATAGTCAATGTATTTAGATTGCAAATGCAGGTGAATATATTTTCAGGATTTTTCTATTAAATGAAATAGCTTAATATTTTGTATTCCGCATCAATTCGAAAACTTACACAATTTTTATATACAAGAGAAAATATCGCTATGATGTGAGGCACATTTTATAATCAAATATGATTGGCCGATATATTGTTCGACCTTCCATAATTGTCTGAATATCTTAGAGAAAAACTCTTTATTATTACACACAATTTTTAAACTATCGATTTAATCTTTTTCTTTTCCATACAACGTTTCGACTGAACTTTTTATGTACCGTGTTTCATCAGGGCTTGAGCGACCATCTTTCGCTAGGTCCTTTGAAGCTCTAATTAATGCTTTTTCTCTTCACTATTCCCGCCATTCCCTACCTTGCCTTCCATTTGCATAATCGTGTTAGATAATGTTAATCGCTGTTTTATTCCGTCCCTCTAGGCTTCAATCCTCCCTGTGGGTGTCAAATTCTTCAAGCCCTCTTCTCTTATTATGTATCCCAAAAATTTCAACTGTTTCTTTCTGATACTAAATATGTGACCTTTTTGTTCCCATTTTCTTTAAAGTTTCCCCATTGCACACATACTCCGTCGGTATTACTCTAAGAATCCTCCTATAGGACCGCATCTATGCTGCCTCAAGTCACGTTTTCATCTGCGAGCAAATTGTGAACCATCCGTTGTCAAATAGGAGGGTTGATATTATATAGTAGTTCAGTGCTTTTTTCCTTTATTCTTAACGAAATTTCGATGTCTCCAGTTCGTAGCTCTTACCTTGTGCTGTCCCTTTTTCCAATGACCATATATTTAATGACATAACCAAGATGTTAACGTTCAACACTTCTTCGAAGAAAAGGTTAGGAAGGAATCCTCTATCAATGCTTGATTGATTGATTTATTTTTAAGCAATTCACCCCAAGCAAGGCGGGGGTGCTATTAGTACGCAAGGGGCTACAGTCTAAGAGAAAATACTGTGTATGGGGGGGGAGGATAAAACGAAGAACGGGGAAGGATAAAAAGAAGAACGGGTATAAAGGCAACAGAAGATGACGATTGACATTACATTTAAATTTTTGAAGATTATCGTTATCGGGGAAGCAAATAAGAGGAAGGGGTTTTCCACTGTCAGGAAGTGCAAGAGAAGCTATTGGAGTAGAAAAGGCGGTTACATTTAATTTTTGACAGTAAAAGGATGAGACTGAGATGCCAACCTAGTAGCATGCTTAAATTCATGCAGTCGGGGAACTAGTGAAAATAGCTCGCCGGATCAGTTGCCATGAAAATATTTGTAGAAAAGACAGAGGGAGGCCACATTGCGTCGGTGAGAAAGTGACAGGAGTCTAGACCCCAAGTCAGGACCGATCACATTACATATCCGTCTTTGGATTTTGTCGAGAACCTCGTGATGAACATCGGGGCCACTAGACCATATATGGCAACAGTGTTCCATGCATGAACGAATGGTAGATTTGTACATGCGAAGGATGGACTCACACGAGAATAACCTTCTGGCGCGACACAGAGAACCAACTTTCCTTGCGGTAGATGCATTTATAGACTTAATGCAGAATTGGAGAACGTGAGACCAAGATGGCGCAACGGGGCGTTCACTTGGAGTTGAGCATCAACCATGCTGACAGGATGCAGAGACGTTTCTCTATGGTGAGTAAATAACAACAGTTTCGTTTTGGATGCATTAAAATTCACAAGCCATTTCCTGTCCCAGTCAACCACAGATTGGAGGTCGTTTTCGAGATCAACGGCCAGGTTAGGTTTGTCAGCAATGCCGAGTTTACTATTGAGACAGGAGTAAATGGTTGTGTCGTCTGCGTAGATGCCGGCTTGAGAACTGATGACCTCAGGAAGATCATTGATGAAGATTTTATTTGTTTAATGGCACATCAACTCATCATTGGTCATTTATTGACGAAATTTGATTTTCTTGGGATCTTTGAAGTAATAAAAATCTGATATATGTTATTCTGTTTTCACAATTGAATACATGGTAGATGATACTCAACTTTTGTGCATATGCATCTTTGCTGGGACAGGATAACTAGAGGCGGTAATATGTGTGTTTTCTGTTGTAGTTTTGCTGAAGTTATAATGGAATACATTTTGATTTCTTTTACGAAATTGTATGGATTAATGTCATGAAAGAGTTCTTTCGTGTTGGTTGTTTGATTTTGTTTAACGGCATATCAACACTTCTATGCCGAAATCTAAATAATTTGAATAGAATTTTATGGCTTCAACTAAATATATTTTTACGTACAGATAAAATATATTGTTGGTTATTGTCCTTTAAAAATTTATTGTTAGTCATTTTACTATAAATATGTATTGTTAGTCATTTTACTATAAATATGTATTATTGGTTATTTTACTATACCAATGTATTTTTATGATTACATAGTGTTTTGTTTTGTTTGGGTGTCGCTATTTACTCATAGCTGGAAGCCTGACAGGTACTACCACCTCGGGCCAGGGTGGATCTGGGAACAAAAGCAATTAAGAAGTGGTTCCAGGCTTCTCAAAATCTCCTGTTGAAAGGTCTTGTTGCCGGATGTAGTTTTAAGAGAAGGATTTTATACATTTCAACCGATATTAGAACTGACTTTTCGATCAATGAATGCCAAATGTTTCCTTATAAGGAAACGGATATTACCATTACAATAGTTAATAACACAAACGACATCACTGGACTACATTGTACATCAGCAACAGCCAAAATGTCTATCACATGTCACTTGAAGAGAAAATAATGACATAACCAAGATTTCAACGTTCCACACTACCTCAAATAAAAGGCTAGGAAGAAAACTCCCATCGATATTGGAAAGAGCGATAACAGCTAATGGGCTTGAGAAGAGAAAATAATGACATAACCAAGATGTCAACGTTCCACAGTACCTCAAAACTCCCAGCAATACTGGAAAGAGCGATAACAACTACCGGACTTTAGAAACCTATTTTCCTGATAAATAGATTTAAGATTAAAATGTTATAAATTTCAACCGGTCAATAAATGCCAAATATTTCCTTATACGGAAACGGATATTACCATTACTTTAATTTTGCTTTATTATATTATTTAGAAGTTCAGTTTTCTTTCTGTGTCTGTTATTAACAGGATGTCATCTATGTATCTTATTGTAGTAAGATTGCGCTCACCAATAATAAATCTTGGTAAGACTTCTAGTTCACCTAGGATCGCCTTACTGTGTAAGTTGCAAAAGTCCGGAAAGAAGACACATAGAAGATGTAAACTGAACAAATCATTTGGCACTAAACTCTTTTTTATCATTTTTTTTAATGTTTTCTTTTTATAATTCCACTATTTCAGACGTTTACTATTTGGACACGCCATTTTAATCATACGGAATCAAAATAATCCCGCATTTCCTACGTGTTCAAAAAGTAAGGAGAAAATACTACTCAACGGACTCCCGCGTGGATATTTCCCTGAACACTACAATCTTAACTTCTTCAAGTCAAGGATCAATCGTTATCTATCCTACTTATCTTCATAATCGTTACTATCTACCACGCCTTTCACTTATATCTCATAACACATTCATCATTAAAATTTTAACAGTTAAGCTCTACCTTATGTGGCTCTCCAGCCTTATATCAGATGGATTATAGCATAAAAAATCTGAGCTCAAATCAAGATTTAAAACGTTATTATTATTATTATTATTATTATTATTATTATTATTATTATTGTTGTAGTAGTAGTAGTAGTAGTAGTAGTAGTAGTAGTAGTAGTACTAGTGGTACAATTCCTATTGCCCGAAACTATTTTACAGTCACCATGATGTAAAAATCATTTCCTACTATATAGAAGATTATTTAAACTCACGCCTTAGTTAATTTTTGAAGCGAAATGCGTGAAATATCCCCCCTCCCAAGCTTGAGGTAAATGCCGATTGAAATCAAATGAATTTATTCTCTTCGTCAAAGTCCGGTTGTCCTTGTTGCTGTGAACGGAAATGAAAGGCCGATCAAGTCCTTCCCGCTGATTCGTATTCTCCTCCTAAAACGAAGGGCTTGACGATAATATATCATGAATAATTTAAAACGCACGTCGACGCTACACTTGCAACCAAATGGATTTTATTCGTTAATCTTTAAATTGATAAATTGGTCTTGTCTTTAAGACATCGTGGATTTTACATTTAATATCTCGACTATAGAACCTATATACTTTTTTGTTTGTTTTTTTTTTTTGTTTGTTTTGTTTTGTTTTTTTATGTGACATGCTTCTTGTCGTTTGAATCGCTCTCTTGTTTCTGAGGACCGGACACAAACGTGTGCCTGTGTCAGTTTGTTTTATCTGCTTCGACCTCGAAAGATGCACACTCAATCGTCATGATGGTTTTTGTGGCTGGAGACACGTTATGTCAAATGAACTATCCAAGAAAGAGAGAATTAAGACAAAACTTGGGTATCCAGACAATTTCTGTCAATATTATGAGACAAAACTTCGGTTCCGATGATGACGTAAGGATAGCGAATGAAAGACCTATTTCAGAGAATCTATTCACTTATTTTCAATATCCCAACATATAAGATGGAAAAGCGTTTCTTACCTTAACCAGAACTCTAACGAGTGTTGCTTTTGATTTCTGATTTCAATACACAAAACAATGTCAGTTTCCAGTGGCTGCACAGACACTGAATGGTTTTAGGAGGTAGAGGCTTGCTTGTATTGAAATATCAAATAAAAGGCATATTTTATTTTATTCATTTATTTTTTTTTTTAAGTTTATCACCCCAAACAAGTCTGGGAGCCACTAGCACGCAAGGGGTTACAGAAGGTTTGGAGGAAGAACAGATAGGAGTGGTAAAGGAGGGGATGTGGAGAAAGATAGTGGATCGATCAAGGCAAGGGGGTTACAGAAGATTTGGAGCGAGAGCAGATAGGAATGAAAGGTGAAAGGAAGTGGAGAAGGGAAGTGGATAGATCAAGGCAACTGGAGATGTCGATTGACGTTACACTTAAATAGTTGGAGATTGTATTTGTCAGGGAAACAGGAATAAGGAAGGGAGTTCCACAGGCGAGATGTGCGAGACATGAAGCTATTGGAGTAGAAGAGACGTCTACATCTAACAGTTTCAACGGTGAAAGGGTGGGAACGGGATGCCAGCCTCGTAGGACGTTTAAATTCGAAAGCAGCTCATCGGAGCAATTACCGTGAAAGTATTTGTAAAAAAGACAGAGCGAGGTTGTCTAACGCATAGTCTTAATTCTTTCAGAATATGATATCTACAAGTACTCATATATGGACATGAAGTAGTCTTCTATTTCAGAAATTGATCTGTAACGTTTTCATTGTCTCAGTTTTTCCCACCTCCCAATTTGCACAACCCTAATTCTCGATAATAGTCAAACTCTATTACTTCGACATCTATCTAATATAATTCCTTTCTGCCTATCTTTCTCTATTCCCCTCTTCCCCAATTCCACAAACCTAATTCTAGATATTGGTCAATCTTCCTTATTTGGGCATCTATCTAATAGTGATTTTCCAAACGTAGCTTAGATGTAGCACAAGGCCGAAAGTAGGGGGCATCCAATGAGGATCGAACTCAATACTCAGTCGTAATTGTTCTAGAAAGACAGGCTTGCTAACCATTACACCGCCTCGAGGTGCCCAGGGTATATATCTAATATTATTTCTTTCTAATTTTACCTGTCTTCCTCTATTCTCCACCTCCCAATTTCCACAACCCTAATTCTAGATATTGGTCCGTTATCCTTATTTGGGCATCTCTCTAATATAATTACTTTCTAATTTTACCTATCTTTGTCTATTCTCCACCCAACCCCAATTTCCATAACCTTAATTCTAGATATTGGTCAAACTCCCTCGTTTTGGCATCTGTCTAATATGAATCTTTTTTAATTTCTATCTTTCTCTATTTCTTACCTCTCGTTTTCACCCTTTTCTTTCTAATCTTTCTTCTTCTCATAATCCAATCAATATTGACTTAATATTTACAATTCCGGTCTTTTATTGACATGTACAACCATCAATGTGTTAAGCAAACTCATCGCCTGATACATGAGTTTCTCGGGGTTTAAGAAAAACATACATTCGGGACTTACTCTGAAAAGACACCAAGTCGCTTATTAATTATTTAATTAACCTAACAGCATGCTTAATAAACTTTCTTATCAAGTCCTATTCTCCCATGAGAGGATGGGAGTGATTCCGCCATTTTGTCAGCCAAATCCGCATTTACTTACGATTCAACTTATACAGATGAACAATTATTATTTACAAAGCGTAACATAGTGTTAGCTCAAGGTCACAAGTACGGGACACCCAGTGTGGATCAAACTCAATTATAATGATCAACAAGTATCAATCACTAACCATTACAACACAATGAGGCGCGCATTCTTCTTTAATATACCATGTCCCTTCAGGACGTGGGTGGTCATGGTTCTCCACAGCTTTCTATATTTTGTAGCTCTTAATTATGTTTTGTCTTTTTACTTTCCCTCCCACTCATCGTCAGATACGTTGCACCTGTTTGTTTATGCTCCTCAATTTGTCCCTGTAAGTGTCAAATTTTCCAAACCTTTTCTCCTCGTGTGTCCTAGAAATTTCAAACGTCATTTTCTGATTCTAAATACAAATGTCCATTTTCCTTAAAACTTCCTCGTTGCTCATATGCTCCGTCCGTGGTATTCTCAGCATTTATTTGTAGAACCACATCTCTGTTGCCTCAAATCTCATCTTTACCTGTGAGGAAATGGTGCAGAATCACTGTTATATAAGAGGATCGAGATTACATATCACCTTAACACTCTTTTTATTTGTTTCGAAGTCTAAGAAAACATTTGCTTATTTAGTAAGTTCCATTGTAACTTTGCGCCACAATCAGACCTAAATTTCATGAAAAAGTTTTTACTCGTACCCAATCTTTCTATCAGTCCGTTTTACATGTACACTCCCTGTAGTTTGGACTTTTTTTTATTCCAAAAAAAGCATAGTTAATATTTGTATTTCGATGGCACTTAAAATACATTCCACCCGGAAATTCGAAAAAATTTCACGAAATTTTAAACATTTTGGCGAACATTTTAAATACAAATTTTCTTGTTACGTGTCCAAAATTTTATAAAATATGTGTTATTTTTAAGTATTTTCCGAATAGTTGAATTTTATCAAAATTTTTCTTTATTTTCAAGAGAAAAATGTCAAATAATTATAAAAACAGTAAAAAATGTTTAGATATTTTATTAACAAAACTTTATTTAGTAAAATATTAATACACCAGGGCAGCATCTTTCGCCCTCAAAACCTAAATGACACGACCTGTCACCAATTTAGAGAGCTTAATTGGGGGTGTCGCCCATGCATTCATGACAGCTTATTTCAGTTCATCTAGAGTGGATTATTGCATATTGTACAGGGTGAGACAAAAATCATACACCATAGTGATAATCTATTAAAAGTATAATTACACGTGAAAATGTTATTTACTAGTTATTTAATTGTTATATGTACTGTTCAAAAAATCCAAGGTCTGGTGACATCGGTATCCACTCAACAGGACCTCTTCGACCTATCCATTTGTTAGAGAATGTTCTTTTACAAAGTCACCCACAATCAAGGGAAAATGTGGTGGCGCTCCATCCTGTTGAAAGAATGTGTTCATTCTTTTTCAGCTATCCTACTCCGTCAAAATCGTTTCTGCAAAATAAGAAAACATCAAAAAAAGAATCAGACATTTCACCCCAAGCAAGGCGGAAGTAGTTCCAAAGGGAAGCGAGAGTAAAGAGGCGTGAAAGAGGAAAAGGTGAAGAGAAGAACAGGAAATAGATCAGGGCATCTAGAGTTTTCAATTGACATTACATTTCAATAGTTGGATATTATAGCTAGTAGAGAAACAAGTAATAGAAAGGGAATTCCACAGACGGGTGGTACGAGACATGAAGCTATTGGAGTAGTTTCGACAGTGAATGGGTGGGAGAGTTGCCAGCCTAGTAGCACGTTTAAATTCATGCAGTTTGGGAACTAGAAAAAATAGCTCGTCGGAGCAGTTACTGTGGAAGTATTTGTAGAAAAGAGAGAGGGAAGCGAAGGCACGTCTGTGAGAGTGCGACTGTAGACGAGATGCCAGATCAGAGCCAATCACATTGCATATCCGTCTCTGGATTTTGTCGAGGACCTTAAGACGAACAGCGGGGTCTCCATGCCATATATTACAGCAATATTCCATGCAAGGGCGAATGGTTGATTTATAGATTTCAAGGATGGACTCGGGCGAGCAAAAACTTTCTGGCGCAACACAGAGAACCAACTTTCCTTGCGGTAGATGAAGCTATTGATTCAGTGTAGTTGTTCCATCTCAGGTCAGCGGACAGTGTGAGACCAAGCAATCGCAACAAAACATGATTGATAAATTAACCCCTATGATACGCGACATTTTGACTCGCCCTGTACATCTAATGCCACCATTCCTTAAACATTTTCGATGGGATTCAGGCCTGGAGACAAGGCAAGTTACTTCAGTACAAATGAAAAGTAATTACTGGTCGAAATAATTTTTTTTTAAAGAATGATCACTCATATTGTATTGAAATATCAACTTTTTTTCTTTTTACTTGTATTTATTAGTAAATTTGGGATTGAGCTGCCTTCTAGCAACTCTTGTTACTTGAATGGGATCAAATAGACAACGTAGCCAACAGTAAAGCCATTCCAGACAATAATCCTTCCATTAGTACATTTACGGGCAACACTTTTTCAGCGTTTCTCTTCGTAGATCATACCTCCACGTTACTCTTCGTAGATCATACCTCCACGTTTCTCTTCGTAGATCATACCTCAACATACCTCCACGTTTCTCGTCGTAGATCATACCTCCACATACCTCCACGTTTCTCTTCGTAGATCATACCTCCACCTCAAATCTATAGTAACCAGGACCATCAAGATTGAAGTGTTTTTCATTTGTCCAGAAAGCACTCTGAAGATCAGTGTGTATCGTTCAGGATCATCACTAGCATCTGGATCCTTTGTGGCGTTTATTTAAACATGGATTTGGCTAACCTTGCACCAGCACTATATGGGAGTTACTGGCCAAGATCGAAGATATTGTGAACTGATGATTTCAATACTTGGGTGTATCTGGAAATTTTGGCGCCATTTTCCGAACACCCTTTGGTGGATTTTCTGTTGTCGTTTTGTCTGCATGGAAGTATTTTATTTTCTTGCTATCTCATCTCTGTGTTTCGCCATGCGCTTCAGAATTGCCCAAAACGTTGAGAATTAAAACCGATAGATCGAGATTATCCTGAAGTTTGTCGTTAGGTTTTGCAGCGTCCGGGTGAATCTTGATCTATCACCGTCATTCATTTCTGCTCCAGATAAGAATGCTTTTTCTTCGGATACAAGTAAGCAAATTTTCATCATTTTCGGAGGATCTCTTAGAAAGTTCTTCAGCATTAGAATTACAGAAAAGTATAAAAATTACAAGTGTCTTTTTAAAAAATTTTCAACACTAAGAAATGAACTTTAACTGCAAAATTGAATTCATTTCACTATTAACAATGGAATAAAATATGTATATCTGGAGTTCACTTACGTATACACTATAAGATTCTGAGTTCAATCCTCATCTTTGTTGCCATATTTATCACAACGTTTCGGCCGTTGTACGCTCCGGATTTCTTCAGGTGGTTGGAATATCGCACTGAACCCTTTATTTCGCTCGCTGGGGTAGACTGTTCTAGTTCCGCGTGACATGTCTAATGGATGTCAGTTATCAGTTATCTCCTGTTAATTCCCCTCTCCAAGTTCTCCACCGCCTTAACCAGGTATTGAGCTCACACTCTTTGGGTCCTGTCACTGGATCTAACTAACGAGGACACATGGCACAGTGGATAAATGCGTTAGTTAGATCCAGATGACACAGTACTGATAGCAGACGCGGGAAAGAAATTACAAAACCTCACACAGAAGCTAGCGATGGAGAGCGAGAAGAAGGGACTGACCATAAACTACAAAAATACACAATGCGTACAAATCAGCAAAAGGATGAGCCCGAAATGCGATTTTCAGGTCGGGGACACTAAAATCAAGCATGTGCGGAAGTTTAAATATCTGGGATGTGTTTTGACGGAGAACGGTAGGTGCAACACTCAGATATGAAGACAGATTGGGATGGCTAAGAATGCATTCCAAAAGCTGGGCAGAGTACTGCGAGACAGGAGGATTCTTTGGTGACATAAGAGTACTAAGCATCTACGTGACATCTGTCCTTCTATACGGCAGAAGATGAAGAAGAGGCTCGACGCAGTGGAGATGTGGTTCTACAAAGGGATGCTAAGGCTATCATAGAGCGAGCGTGTAATGGACACGTAATGAGAAAGGAGGGCCTGGAGAATATGATACTCACAGGTCGAATAGAGGAGAAAAGAGACAGGGGAAAGCAACGCATACAACATACAACGCTTAAGCAAATGGATAGCAGACGTGGTCTGGGGGAGTTGGCAGAGGCACTTATTGAGAGCTACAAAGGATATGGGGAAGTGGAGAGCCATGATCGCCTACGTTCTGAAAGGACACAGCACATAAAAAGAAAAATACGCCCAGCCTGGGGAGACTTAATATTTACTTGTCCGGTGTAATGCAAAGCTCTTTTAGGTTTAAAAATCTGAAAATTCTGTATTACTCACGAATTCTTATGGCATTTGAATTTATATGATTTTGGACTCTGTTTGATTGTAAGTCTTTTTCATTAAATTATAGAGTAGTGGCTCGTACAAGCGCAGTGCTGATAAGTTCTAATCCCAGGCATGATAGGATTTGAAAAATATATATATGATGTCTCATTATATGGTTAGGTTTTGGGAAGTGCATCATGCCGAATACTTTTCAGTACTCCTTCGCAGAGAGCGAATTGACTTCGACTTACTGAACGATTAGACAGCTATCCGATAGTTTACACTTCAGTGAATAAATATTTGTCGAATAGTAACTAAGTTGTATAAAGAAAATAAATAAACCCTTGCCTCGCCTAATCGTTCCTTCATCATACTGAATTTTATCCATAAAATAACATTGAACAATAAAGTCCAGAAGAAACCGGCTTGTCAGAAGTGAACTTAATAGAGTCGTTATCAGTTGACTGCGCTCATTTCAGTACCCGTTTAATGTGTCATAATATTCAGAATTATCAGCCCTTACCCGTTCATGACAATCGAGGGATATTGAAGGCCGAAACGAAATTGTCTGTGGCAGCTGGTCAGATATTTGGATATAGTCAATCGTTAAAGACATTCGACCTAAGACAGATCTGTGTACACTGAAAGGTAAAGAGACGCGTTGGAAGTTCATCAGTGTGGCGTGCCGTTAACGGTGTAGAGACGTATTGAGAAACATGTGCATACCATTATCTAGACGCTAGGTGAGCAAATATGTGTCTGCCTCCAGACGTGAGATGGATACCAAACATGTGTAGAGACGCAGAAGAGACACTTGCATGCGCAGCCCAATGGTTACTGAACAGGTACACAGAATAAAAATTCTATTTACATTGCTAGGGCGGAAAAATTTGGTACCATAAATTCTATTGCATAGAATCCAACAAAATGGATAGACAGAAACAAATTATTCTCAGGAGATCAGGCAGAACTGAATTGTTTTGTGTGTGCGGGTACGTGCACACGCGCTCATGTTCATTATTACTCGAGATTTCTATCTCTCTCTCTCACTCCCTCAAACATTCTATCTCTCTCTACCTCGAATTTCTTTCTCTCTCTCTCTCTCTCTCTCTCTCTCTCTCTCTGTATATATATATATATATATATATATATATATATATATTTGAATTGGACATAATCCGACCATTTATTTAAAGACATTTATAATGTTTAACGTTCTTTTTATAGATACAAGTATTTAAGCATTTGCTTAAATACTTGTATCTATAAAAAGAACGTTAAACATATTATAAATGTCTTTAAATATATATATATATATATATATATATATATATATATATATATATATATATATATATATATATCCCTCGAATTATCTATCTATCTCTTCCTCATTTTAAGAGATATATATGTAAGATCTGACTGCAAATTTCATTTTATTTTTCTATTCACATTAACACACACACTGTCTCATCACTTGATTTACTTTCTCTCTCTCCCTCTCTCCCCCTGTATATATATATATATATATATATATATATATATATATATATATATAGATAGATAGATAGATAGATAGATAGATAGATAGATAGATAGATATTTCACCCTAAGAAAGTCAATAAAGCCACTATTGCTGTATAAAATTGATTTTATTTTTCCGTTCACATTAACACTCGCTCTGTCTCATCTCTTGATTTACTTTCCCTCTCTCTCTCTCTCTCTCTCTCTCTCTCTCTCTCTCTGTATATATATATATATATATATATATATATATATATATATATATAGATAGATAGATAGATAGATAGATAGATAGATAGATAGATAGATATTTCAACCTAAGAAAGTCAATGAACCAACTAAGATGTAAGGGGTTACTGAGTGTGAAAAATATGCGAAAAAGAAAACATTATTAAGGAGTGGGAACAATAAAAAAAAATACAGATGATAACGATTGATATTGCATTCAAATGTTTGAAGATCAAAGTTGACTGGAAAGTAAAGAGCTAGAAGAGAGTTCTACAAGTCAGAAGTACTATTCGCATAGAACTTACTGTTACATCTAGCTATTTCAACTGTAAAATGACAAGCAAATTATATATATATATATATCTCAGCTTGTCAGTGTTGCTAGACATCTGATAGCTTCAAGCCGGAACCGAAACCCGGCCCGATTTGGCATCAGTCGGAGATTCTAACCCCTAGACTATCGGCGCCCGGCAGAGAGAATAGCAAATTTTTGCGTATTTATTTTTTCATAAACACACCAGTGACCTAGAGGATTCAATCTGTTGGGAGAGTCTTGCATTATTAGCAGTAATAGTCACTGTTTACAAATTCGCGCTTTCTCCCCACAGTGCTCGACCGAATTATTTTTTTTCCTGGTGCTAATATCGTCATCCACAGACAGACTGTTTCGCTGTATCACAGTTCATCAGTATGACTAGACATCCGATCTCTTCGGGACCTAAAACCCGACAGATTTGGCATCAGTCGGAGATTCTAACCCCTAGGCTATCGGCGTCCGACAGAGTGATATATCCGCCATAAACAGAAAATTTATTTTTAATATTAGCACACATGATAACAATTAAAGGAAAAGAAAATGAAAGACGAGCTAGCTAACTGGTTTCGAACCTCGCTGAGCAGAGCTAAATCGAGGTTAATGAATAGGTATACATTATCAATAAATGAAATAGAGAGTATGTGAAAAAATAAAAAGAAAAAAATGATCTAGATAGAAATCAATTGGAGGCCAAAGACAAAATCCTTCTGTTTTGAAAGAGGTTTCATGGATAAAATATATATATGGCCTCCAATATTTTAAAGTGGTAATTAGAGTGGGACCTTACTCAGGACGGAAAATGAGTCCACACTAAAATTAGCAGTACAATTGCGGTTATTTATGAGGTGCTCCGGATGTATTGGTCAGAACTTCTGATGATGAATAATTAGAGTTTTAGATTTTTGTAGGCACGTGTTGCTTAATCCTAACATCTAGCATTTGAGCCGTTCTTCCTATGTAGTATGAACTGCAACTAAATTATCCTGAGGTGGAAGAACGTCTGTCCGCATCGAAGCAAGGATACGCGTAGTAGAAAAAAAACATACGAGTGTTAGCAGAAAAGTAGCATTGTCGAACTGCTAAAGAAAACCACTTAGCATGTCTGTCACTAATGTTACGTAGCCAAGGAAGACGTAAATACAGAAGACATCTCTGTACTGAAGTAGGTTTGACTTTATCATATTCCGAAATTTTATTTTTAATTATGGATTGAACAATGTCCAATCGATAGGCATTCTTGCAGAGAATAGTAGTAATAAACCTGATCTCATCATCCAGCTTGGTTTTAGAACAGATCATTAAGATCCTATGGGTAAGAGACTTAATTAAATTTAATTTACGTTTTATGGGACAAAAAGAGTCCCAACGGATGTATATAAGCCAGTAAACGTTGGTTTTCGGTAAACCGAGAAAACCGAAGAAGTTCTACTAACAAGGACATCAAGAAAAGGAAGGGAAGAATTAGTTTCCTTATCCTGTGTGAACTTAAGGGCTGGATGGATATTGTTGAAAGACGTAAGAAAAAAGGCCACCTTTATTTTCGTTATTGAAGAGACAAAAAGTGTCAACATAACGAAAATAAACATCAGGTCTATTAGGATCAGATAATAAACTCTCTTCATAGAATCCTACAAAGATGTTAGCTAAAATGTGTCCTAAAGTGGAACCGAGTGAGACTCCATCATACATGACGCCATCAAAACTGAATTCAACCGACATCGTGGCAAACTGCATAAGTTCGACAAAAATATCCTCTGAAATAAGTATAAGGCATCAGTACATATATCAATAGTCTCTGTAAGAGGAACGCAGATAAAAAGCTGGAAATATCAAAGGAACACATAAACAAACAGAAGGATTTTGTCCTTGGCCTCCAATTGATTTTCATCTAAATATTTTTTCTTTCTTTTTTTTCACATGCTCTCCATTCCTTTTATTGATAATGTATACCTATTCATTAACTTTGATTTAGCACTTTTCAGCGAGGTTCGAAACCGGTTAGCAAGCTCATCTTTCGGTTTCATTTTTTTTCTTTTAATTAAACCAAACCTGTTTGAATGAAAATAGTCTTCCAATATATATATATATATATATATATATATATATATATATATATATATATATATATATATATATATATATATATATATATATATATATATATATATATATATATATATATATATTCTGTGTATTTAGGCACCATTTTTTCATTGATGCATGTTTCATTAAATAATATAGAAAAGTGTTGTCTATTTATTTTATGTAAATTCTTTTCATATCGTCTGATTTTGTTCAGGCTAGGTTTCAACTGTTTTAAAACAACATGTCTGGCCGCATACACAATTCCGGAAAATCCTTGTTGAAAACACAACTATATTTAAACATGAAAACAATAAACAAAAAGTAAGAATTTTTGAAGCTATATACATAAAACAATTGAAACCTAATCTGAACAAAATAAACTATGAAATCTCCACAAATATTCTTAAATGCCTATAATTGGTAACAGAAGCCATTGGTTTATACCAACGGCTTCACATACTTAATACTTCTCGAATTCACTCTCGCGTGTGACGTCATGAGCTGCGGTGCGATTTTCGCTTCCAGCGTCTTTATATGCACGAGTTTGTTGTTGCTTGGAAATCTTCGATGTAAACAGAAACAGACTATCATCACTCTCTTGTGCGTGTATTGCTTAATATATTGTAATGTAATTGTCATCTTCGATAATGGCTTATGTAAGCCGAAAGCTTAGATTGGATTAAAAAATATGTATCAATATTGTGATTTTCTTTCTTCGTTTAATGATAATGTTATTATGATTATCAGACGATATGAAAAGAATTTACATAAAATAAATAGACAACACTTGTCCATATTTTTAATGAAACATGCATCAATATATATATATATATATATGAATACAAGATTGGTATATCTACTGCCGATGTGCTTACGGCCATCACTGAATTTGTCTACCAAGCTATCCATAATAACGGTGAAGCTCGTGCCGTGGCCCTTGACATCTCCAAAGCGTTTGATAGAGTTTGGCATGCCGGCCTTCTTCGCAAGCTCCAGTGTTATGGTATCATAGGTCGATTGTTTGACCTAATACAATCATTCCTGTCAAACCGGGAATTGAAGGTCGTTCTCAGTGGATTCATCTCCAGCTCCTATCCCACTAACGCAGGTGTTCCCCACGGCTCCATCCTAGGCCCTACTCTGTTCCTCATATTTATAAACGACCTTCCTGACGCCATAGACTCCCAAGTCGGCATCTACGCTGACGACACCACAATTTACTCCTGCCTCAAATCTAGTGATGCTGACAAAGTTAACCTGGCAGCTCAAATTGAAAAGGACATCTAATCGGTTGTGAACTGGGGCGAGAAATGGATGGTTAACTTTAACGCCTCTAAAACAAAACTGCTCTCTATTAACCACCACAAGAATCCATCCCTGCATCCCATTAGAATGTCTGAAGACCAACTTCAAGAGAGCTCCTCTCTGCGGCTGCTCGGTCTCACGCTGTCCGTGGATCTGAGATGGAACAAATACAACGAGTCAGTTGCATCATCCACCGCAAGGAAAGTTGGTTCCCTGTGCCGAGCCAGGAATTTTTGCTCCCCAGAATCGATTCTCCAAGTCTATAAATCGACCATTTGCCCTTGCATGGAGTATTGTTGCCATATATGGTCTGGGGCCCCTGCTGTTTGCCTCAGGGTTCTTGATAAGATCCAGAGACGGATATGCAAAGTGATTGGCCCTGATCTGTCATCTCGTCTGCAGTCGCTCTCTCACAGACGCGATGTTGCCTCGCTCTGTCTTTTTTACAAATACTTTCACGGTAATTGCTCCGGGGAGCTGCTTTCGCTTGTCCCTAGGCCTCGTGAATTTAAACGTCCTACGAGGCTGGCATCCCGTTCCCACCCCTACACCGTTGAAACTGTTAGATGTAGACGTCTCTTCTACTCAAATAGCTTCATGTCTCGCACATCTCGCCTATGGAACTCCCTTCCCTATTACTGTTTCCCTGACAAATACAATCTCCAACGGTTTAAGTGTAGCATCAATCGACATCTCCAGTTGCCTTGATCTATCCACTTCCCTTCTCCACATCCTTTCACCTTTCATTCCTATCTGCTCTCGCTCCAAATCTTCTGTAACCCCCTTGCCTTGATCGACACACTGTCTTTCTCTTTCTCCACATCCTCTCCTTTACCACTCCTATCTGCTCTTCCTCCAACCCTTCTATAACCCCTTGCGTGATAGTGGCCTCCAGCCTTGCTTGGGGTGATACGCTTAAAAAAAAAAAAAAAAAATGGAATAAAAATTCAGTAACCAAACAACACTATTTTTTTTAAAAAGTGCTCAATACAAAGTAGAGCGAATAATATTTATTTAAAAATTATAACATAAGCATGTTATAACATCATTACAAAAATAGCCATTTTGTTTCAAAAATTCTGATGTCTTGTCAAGTGATGGTGTTGATTGTAAAATAAAAGTTTATAAAGTGTTCAAAACCAACCACTACCCACATTAGGGGTAATATTTTTACGTAAGATCTAATGCCCAATCAAATTACAAGTATATGAATAACACGACAATGGACCCCAGGTCCAATTTATTAATGCTTTAGAATTAATATTAGATTATATAAGAAATCAGGATAACCAGTTAACCTCCAATTTATTATGTAATTAAAAAATGAAAGTTACGAATATTAAACTCTAAATATAACCCTGCATTAAGTTGAGAAACTTACGAAATTATTCAAAGAAAAAAATGGAGAAAATTTGCCTAAATTTTCATGTATTATACTTAGTAATATGTTAAGTTTTCCGCCAGAATCTGAGCGGGGGTAAAAGAAGAAAGTAGAAGCGATATATGGATACAAAATAAGTTACATTGACAGGGTTGTGATTAGAGATATAGTGGACGAGGGAGAAAGGTTTATTGGTGACAAGACAGACAGACATCACGTCATAATACACAAACACGTAAATATGATTGATTATATGAGCACGCAAGTATACGGACGACAAATAAGAAGCCTCATCAAGATTCAATCATCCAGATAACAACAGTGACAACACAAACTACCCGTGAAAATTGCACAAACACGGAAAATCTACATACAAATATAGAAACATATGCACATATATACATATATATATATATATATATATATATATAAAGGCATACCTAGATACAGACATATATATACATATATGCACATACTTATATAAATACATATTATAAACATACATATACAAAAACATACATATCTATAAATAAATAAATCCTTTTATCAAATTAATTAAGAAATATGACATAGAAAGACGGTATGTTAGGATATAAAAACATAAAGTAAAGATAAATATACATATAAATACACATTATTTCATTATTATAGTATTATTATAGTATTATTACTATTCATATCCAAGTATCAATTTATCAGTTGAATTCGATGCTAGTAAGAAGAGTAGCAATAAAGGTTTCATGGAGAAAAAGAAGGAAAAATTTCTGGTATTTTCATTTTTGTGTTGTTTCACTTTCATTGGTTAAGCAGATTTCACGTGCATTTGACTCGTTCAACAAACGTTAGTATAATTTATGATGTTCCGAATTCAAGGAGAGACAACACGTCCTTTCGAAGTTCTAAGAAATTAACGGATCCCAAGCTTAACTGAAAAACCGTAAATATTTCTTTATGCATGTAAATGTATCATTCTGGTTAATCCACGTTCAGATGATAACATATATTCATAAGTGTGTGTGTGTGTGTGTGTGTGTTTGTGTGTGTGTGTGTGTGTGTGTGTATGCGCGCTCGTGTGCGTGTGCGTGTGCGCGCGCGTGCGTGTAGTACGCAAAAGTCCACTAAAGAGTTATTCGAAATCATTGGAGCTCAAAATGTGCGTACAGTTCCACGATATTACATATTAAAGCGTTTAGGAATGTGTGCCAAACTAATTGTCTGGCTTTCTTTGAAGTCGAACCCCATCATTAAGCGTGTCAGCTGGGCCAGACAGTATATAAACGTAGATGTCCAGAAAGCGCTATTCACGGACGACTGTAGCACGCTAAATCGCCTCGACAGTCGGCAAAATAGATTTTGCCTGAAGGCGGAACCGAAGTCTGTTTGATTGAGGCTTCAACAAGGAGGTGGAAGAGTTATGATTTGGGCAGGAATCATTGGTAATGAGGTCTTTGACCTCCGGAAGATGAACAGTGGCATTAAAATGACCACTTTTACCTATTTTGAATTCCTGCAATTGATGCTTGTCCAACTAATGACTGCTTAACTAAATTAAGATTTTAAGACAACAGGCTTATGTTTTGGGCGGTTTCTTCCCTGCACCAAATGGTAAGAGTAATAGTAACATTAGCCGTTTCCTTTTAAAGAAACATTCGGCATTCCTTGACCGAGCAGCCAATGCTTTTCTAGTCAGGTTTTTCTTCTTTCCCTGGCTGGGATCAAAGTGTACTATATGTTCTCTTCATCTCTAATGGTAATAAAAATATTATTTGCTTCCTTATAAAAAATCATTCAATATTTATTGACCGAGCAGCCAGTGCTACACAAATTTTCTTCTTTCCCTGCCCATCGGGCTGGGATCAAAATTTACTATCTGTTCTCTTCATTCTGCAGCCATTGCTATGGTCGGTTGAAATCCATAAAATCTTTCTCTTAAAACAATTTGTCAGGAGAATAGTTTCCTCAAATCCCGCAAAAATTATCACTCTTTCCCGTATTTATTGTGGGCGAAGTTCCTTCCTAACCCTTTGTTTAAAGTAGTATGGAACGTCAGTATATTGATTCTGTTATTATTTCCTCTTCTAGTTTCATGTGATAACCATTCTAGCTGTTGGTGTTGTTGAAATTCATCAAGGGATGAGTTTTCTGTTACTTGGCACAGTCCTTTGGGATTCTCTAAGCACGTGTCTATGAGGTCCGACAAGACCAACAGGCTTCATTATTTTTATATCGTTTCTAAGTGTTCGAAATGAAGGGTTCGGTTCGAAATTCCAACCACCTGAAGAAGGCCGGAGCGTACAACGGCCGAAACGTTGTGACAAATATGGCGACAAAGATGAGGACAATAGTCCGACTAATGTAAATACTGTACATAATACCTCATCTCAGAAATACAGACAGACTCAAATTTCACATACCCAAAAGGCTTGTATTTGATCAAAATTCCAGGACTTTCAAACTGTTAGTTTTATAATTGTTGTAATTGTTCTCATTTGCATAAAATTTGGGAAAAAAAACACATGAGGAGGTGCTGAAGTTCTCGACCTCGCCCACTTCCTAAAATCTGACCAAATGTTATAATTTCTTTTGGAAGGGATTTCTTGCGTGGGATGAATGTTGTTCAGCACCATCGCCTATATCCCTCTGTCTTAGCTTTTATCTCTGTTTTCCTCTTTATTATTCTTTTTCTCACCTTGAATTTATCTTTTTTTATCCTTTTTCATTTTCTTAAATCGCCTTCTCTTTTTTTTCTTTCCAAATAGCCAACGGTCAAATCACCTTGAAAACATAGGTTCTCGTTCGATCAGCGAAGTTAAGCAACGCCGAGCTCGATAAGTACTTAGATTGGGGACCGCTGTAATGGAAGCATTCTCATACAAACCAGAATATGTTCTGGATTTAAATAACCGACAAAGGATTGATAAACCGTAAAAATCAAATCATTCAACCCTTCTCAATATACTTTTTTTGTCTTTGCTTTCTATTCTTTCCTTCTTTCTCTCTTTCTGCTTTGTCTTACTGGCCTCCTTTTTTTCTCCAACTCACTATCATTATCTCTTTTCCTCTCATTTTCTCTCCTCTTCTCAACTATGTTCTCTCTCTCTCCCTCCCCCTCTCTTATTCTTTCTGACTGCCTCTTTTCTCATCCCTTTCTCATATTTCTCTTCCTATTTCTTCCATGCCATTTACCTCCACTTGTTTATCATTCTCTTTCAATTCTTTTTTCTTCCTCACTCTATCTATCTGTATTTCTCCTCCTCTTTCTCCCTTCTTCTAACATTCTTTCCCTCTTTTTCTCTCCTTCTTCGTTTCCCGTTTTCATGCTCTTTGTGGCGCCTTCATTTTTATCCCAAACACACCGCACTTTATTGACCTTTCACACTAAGTTTTACTCACTCTTCATCTTTCTCATCCCACTCTCTATCTTCTTTTTCTTCTTCTCTCTAACCCTCTCTTTCTCTCTCTAACACACACACACACACACACACACTCACTTTAATTGTATCTCTTTTTTTTATTACAGTTTGTCCTTAATTATCATATTTTATAGATTAGCAAACGTTCCTCTTTTTTTGCCTCGTTTTTAATCACTTCCTGTCGGCTGCTAAGTCACCTGCAGCGTTGATGTTTACTTTGCATTGAGAGCTTTTTAATTTGATTGGCTGGATAACACTCATTTGCATATTCTATTTCACCACCGATAAGATGATCTCTACAGTTCGATCCTATTACAAATGCTATAAAATAAATCAGTTCCATGACATCGAGTTCTTGACACCAGCGGATTTTGTAAAGAAAAACTAACAAATTACTAACAATCATCTGTTACTTTATCAAAAAGACAATGTTTACATTGCCAGCTCTCGGAGCAACTGGAATTTTTTATTCATCAATAATTCAATTTGCGCGTCGGTCAATTGGTTTGTCGATTGGTCTTATGGTATGTCAACCTTCCTGTGGACTGAAAGCGTAAGCAACGAAGACCTCTTATGGAAAATGGGAATAAAGACATATACTCAAATTCAGAAAGCGACAGGTGTAATTTTCTTGGACACCTAATGAGGAAAAAGGGCTTGAAGAATAGAATTTAACATTTGCAGGACATATCGTAAGCAAAATGGAAAGATACTTATGTAAATACATGGTGGAACGCTGAGTAGGGGATACGGTAAGGGGTCAGACGTTGCTAAGGGCTACGAGGGATAAAATATTCTGGAAAGCCATGATTGCCCACGTCCTGAAGAGACACAGAAGAAAACTCTCGAAGTCACTTTCTTTTTTTGACGAGGAAAGATTGTTGGTTGTTTTTGTTTAGCGGCATATCAACACCTCTATGGGTTATTTAATGCCGAAATCTAAATTCTGCACAATTTTATGTATGTATTTTTGAAGATAATAATGGTTTTAGGTGTATAAGTTTTACTAATTAATCCATAGCTGGGGTTGGAGGGGGAGGGTAATTCATACTTTTTCAAAGGGTATTTGCGCGTAAGTGAATATAACGTCGACAAGAGGAATTGGAACTCAGGCTCTCCGATGAATTATTCCGAGCCATTATCCATTGCACCACCCGACATTCAAGTTTACAACACCTGGTATTATCAAGCGATCAACGATCTAGGTACTGACCAGGATCGACGTTGCTTAACTTCAGTGGTCATACGGGAACAGATTTTCCAGCCGTAAGCCTGAATCCTTTCAGAAATTCCTAACAGTTCCTTGTGCTTAAGGATTTGAATGTTTTTGTAACTAACTGTCCGATACCGTTTGTTACTACGGGGATCAAAAAGCCAAGAATAAATGGCAGATTCCGTTTAAATTTCAATCAAAATCTCCACTATTTGAGTAAAGTTCTCTCTATTTAAACTTTATGGTTTTTTCATTTCTCACAAAAAGAAGGATTTGGCATGTCGAATATTTTTAACTTTTATTAATAGAACTTTCCGGTATTAATCCTTATAATTTTTTATTAGCGATTTCTTCGTCTAAATCATAGTTGCTCTTTATCGAAACACTTCAGACTATCACTAAACATCATCATTGTTGTGAGGGAGAATATGTCCTTACAAGTTTAGATTCGGCCGTCGGACGAAAGATATAAAAATACCTCTACATCAAGTCGTAGTACCTTTTACAGCAGCTTTTGCTGAAAATGTTTAGTCATTCTCGAGATATAAAACCGGAGCACCAGACCAGATATGCCAATAGTATTCAATGTGTTATCTGATAGGTTGTGGTGTAATCAGAAAATATAAATGAAAATAACAGAGGAAATGATTCAAACATGCCGAGTCTGTATTTGCCCGATGAAACGACCTACGTCTTTACGAGATGAGAAATACACTCGTACCACGTGACCTTCTTTGACGTTATTATTGGTTAGGACTTCTCCAGACAAATAGCAATGAGACTGAGAAACGCAGATTTATGCTAGTCCATTAACGCACGGCCGCACCCGGCCAAGAAAACTAACCGTCTTATAATTGCTATCAACCACAATGGCGTTGTTACTACGTGACGGCAAGAAAAGATAATTCACGTTTAATTTCTCGTACACACGTGATCATAACAGTTTTTAGCTGAGTCTGTTGTTCACGTGCAGATTAATCTATGAGAGCATTTAAATTTGAGAAAAGAAAATGAAAATAGCTGCTTATGGTAACCAATCGGTTTACGATAACGCTGATTATCACAAACGATCATTGGCACTTAAGGTCTTAAAACTCTGAGAGAAAGATGATTCAGCACTATTATAAAATCGCGAAATTATTACCACGCTTTGCTTCTGCGCATTCATAACAGTAATCGGCGCGGTGTTTTAGACTCTGTTTTGTTTTTCAAATTTTTTCATGTTAATATTTCAAAGAAATTATGAATTTGTCCCACTCACATCACCACCAAAAAAGTGTTCGTAACAAAATCTTGTAATGAGAAAAAACGAAAATTCCTTTAGTTTTAACCCGCATAAACCAATGCTGAGCAGTTGTCTGTCTGTCTATCGAGTTATCCTTCTTTGTTCATATCTATGCATCCTCTTATTCATATGTATGAGTGTTTGTGTCAGTCTGTTTATTTTTGTCTACTGCAGTCTCTTTTCATGCCTCTTCCAAACTTATCCAATCTATTAGGTCATCCCATAAGTTCTGCCAGAATTTTAACCTTTTGTTAAAATGAACGAAACTTAAAGAGTATTTTATAATGTCTCATTATTTTTATGTTTAGATGCATTTAAACTGATCAAACTTTATTTCAGAGAACAATAAAATTAAATTCTGTTTGATTAAAATCCTGCTAACATGGAAGTACCCAAGAATCATTTTAGGCACATAATGCTTTATGAGTTCAAGAAAGGAAACTCAGCAGCTGAAGCGGCTAGAAACATTCACTCAGTTTATGGAGAGGAATGTGTGAATGAAAGAACTTGCAGAAGATGGTTTGCAAAATTCAGAGGTGGAGATTTCACCCTTGAAGATGAAAATCGAACCGGACGTCCAGTTGAGTTTGATGAAAAGCTTCTTGAAGCAGCCCTTGAAGAAAATCCTGCTTTATCAGTTGCGGAATTGGCAGTGGTTCTCAGTTCAAACCATACAACTGTTCATCGTCATCTTCAACAACTTGGAAAAGTTCCTAAACTTGGAAAATGGGTGCCTCATGCATTGTCTGAAAACAACCTCAAATCCCGAGTTGACATCTGCTCTTCTCTCCATTCTCGCCAACTTGTTTCACCTTTTTTGGATAGACTTGTGACTGGGGACGAAAAATGGATCTTTTATCGAAATGTTAAGCGTCGTAGACAGTGGCTTGGTAAAGGGGAAGGACCCCAGCCACAGCCGAGAAGGGAACTTCATGTGCAAAAGGTCCTTCTTTCAATCTGGTGGGATTGCCAAGGAATAATCCACTTTGAATTCTTACCACCTCATGCAACAACTAATGCTCAAATATACTCTCAGCAATTAGAGCGTTTGAATCAAGCTTTGAGGAAAAAAGACCTGCTCTAGTGAATCGAAAACGGGTGATGTTTCATCAGGACAATGCGCGACCACACACAGCAAGAATCACGTCACAAAAAAAAAGGAAGAACTTGGTTGGGAGAAAATTCCTCATCCACCTTATTCTCCCGACCTTGCTCCTTCAGACTACCATTTGTTTCGTAGCTTACAGAATCATTTGGAAGAAACAGCTTTTGTAACACAGGAAGAGGTTAAAACTGACATTTGTGAATTCTTCGAATCAAAGCCAAAAGAATTTTACAGTAATGGAATTAGTAAGCTTATTAATAGATGGAAGGAAGTCATAGATAATCAGGGAAAATACATTTTTGATTGAATCTGTAATTAAATGTAACATTTGGTCACTTGTTTTCTTTATTCAAAATTCGGACAGAACTTATGGGATGACCTGATATATATCTCACAATTTGAGTTCTCTCTTATCTATCTATCTATCTATCTATCTATCTATCTATCTATCTATCTATCTATCAAACCCAACTGGCCATATATATATATATAATTGTTCAAACCCAACTGGCCATATATATATATATATATATATATATATATATATATATATATATATATATATATATATATATATCCTTGGTTTGTTTAAAGCCATCTGGCCGTATTCATATCTATCAACTAGCCGTATATCTATCTATCTATTCTTGGTTTGTTTAAAGCCATCTGGGCGCATTCATATATATATATATATATATATATATATATATATATATATATATATATATATATATATATATATATATATATATCAGTCTGCTTCTGCTTTTCAACCTGTTTATATCCTGATACATGTTTCTGCTAGATTGTTATTTTCCACTCGTTTTCAGATATTTATCCTCTAAGCTGACAAGTTTCATTTTGATGATTTTCGAATATTTTTTTCAATCGATTTTGCAGAACTAATAAAGTTAAGAACAAACGACGTAAAATTATATGAAACATTTTGAAGGTCTTATTTTTAATCTTCATTTTTATTTCAATATGAAGGTTAAAACTAAAATATATTATAACTGACAAAAGTGGGCGAAAACAAATTTTACATACTATTGTTCATCAACACAGTGTTCATTTTTCAAAAGTATTATTAATTCTGCACATTATTATCAATTCTAAACATGTCAATGTTGCAAGATTAATTTCTTTGCAGTTATATTACGCAGGATTGAACTTTCGACCTTTTGCAAGGAATTTAATTCAGTTGTTGTTTTTTCACTGACAGAAACATTAATTTGCACAAAAAATGGCCTCGTGGTTAGTTCATTATTTTACTATTCTAGTGCTGCTTCTTTACTTGTTTTAAGAAAATATTTTCATTTTTTTAATAATGTAGCCAACACATTGTCGAGAAAAATTAAAATTCTATAGAAATTTGTCAGTGAAATTATTTCAAAGGAAAAGTAAATGGACACTTTGTCTTGATTCGT
>OZ038492.1:30530061-30602561 GCA_964036315.1 Acanthosepion esculentum | reverse complement strand
TTGATAATCTTTCATTAGTTCTACCGAATAAAGCTCTTCACAAATAGATAAATGCGTCTCACTTTGTTATTGTCTTGGAGAAGAACGCGTTCTTTATTTGGTCATCAGATCGCCAAGTGGAAAGAATTGGCAATAAACATGGAAGAAACTGAAATCAACAAAGAAAAAATAAAGAATTCTTGGTGTTTGTTTCTATTTTATTTCCTCATTTCACCGATTAGATACAAAACGAATCTTAAAGAGAAATTAACAACTAAGACATTTATCTTCCTGACGAACCCCATCAGCCCTAAACCCTTCCTGGAAGAGACAAAAGCGTCAGCGAATGTGTCTATATGTTAGTGTGTGTGTATGTATATATATATATATATATATATATATATATATATATATATATATATATATATATATATATATATATATGTAAATATGTATTATGTGTATGTATATGCGTATTTATGCATTATGTGCGTATGGCTTACATGTATGCGTATGTGTGCACGTGTAAATGTGTATTATGTAGATGTATGTGTGTATGTATGTATATGTGCGTATACGTGTTCGTGGTGACATTTATGAGTATTTTTGTACGTATAAACGTGTATTATGTGCATATATGCGTGCGTATTTATGTATGTGTGTATATATGTGTACATGACTACCTATGTAGATGCGTGTTTTTGTATTATCATCTCAAAGCAAATATACAATTTTCGTAACTTTTTCGATACCAACATAAAAATATTCAAACGGAAACCAAGAAAAAAAAAAGATGTTCATTTTATATACGATAGTAAAATTACGTTTCAGTTGTTTTTCTGATCTTTTCTGCAAATTCCTTCTTTCGTTTGTTGTTTGCTTAAATCAAACACAATCATTTGCATAAAGTTTTTATTTTATTTTATTTTATTTTATTTTCCATTATTACGTATCGAAGAAACTTTCACGAAAACATTTTATACAAGCTACTATTTCTGGTTATTCTTTGTTACTATTTTCAACAATTGCGTTGTTTGTCTGCCACTTAGACCAATGGTTTAGTAAAAAAGTAAAAGTAAATTTCAGGGGGGGGGGGCACTGAAAAATTTGGGTATCTGGGGCGCGTGGGCCACAAAATCAATGAAAGGGATCACAACGACGACAACCCTGTTTCTCTCTATATTTTACTTCTAATAAACTTAAATTATGTAATTGAAATATATTTTTCAGATTAATTTACAAATGAACATCAATCTCAAGAATCACATTAAGGATTAAATAAATGATAACTTTTCCTCTTTATGCATTAATTAGGTATTATCAAATAATTTTCAAGTGTCTTTTACACCCTTGTGCAAATTAATTGAAACAACCGCTTCAGTTTTCTTTCTTTCACCGTTTTAGAGCCACTGGAGTGACAGGGTGTAATCGATTTCTATTTTTTTTCTTCAGATTAGGTCATTTAAAGTGGTGTTCAATAATATGAATCTATTTTCGGGTTGTATGATGAAATTTGTTTGACCTTGAAAAATATTACATCATACGTGATTGCATCAAATTTTTATGCACTATTGTCTCGACATTCGATTAGTTGTCCTATGGCCATTATCTGCAATGGACGTTACTCCAAGGTAGCGTACGAAAATTGTAACGCTGCACGAAAACACTGGCAGCCTTACCAGTGAGCAAATCAAAGTAGTATAGACTGACCCGGAAACTCTCCTGATTTAAATCCAGTCGATAATCTTTGGTAAATCTGCAAGGAACGACTTCGTGGAATGGACATACGGAGTACTAATATGTGCATTGGGTTATGTTTTATTTGGGATAATCCGAAAAAAAGGTAAATAATAAAAGAAAAATTCGTTTTGTTTCAATTAATTTGCGCAAGGGTCTCAGTTACTAATGAAATTTATGTGCAGAACTTTTTCATTTTGCATAACTTTATTTATTTATTTTTTTTTTTTTGCAGAACATTTTTTTAAATTGTGCAATCATTTAAGTCCAGGAAACCTGTTGTCCGAAATAAAAGTTTATTTCGCTTAACTAGTTTCTTTTTTAAAACAAGCAGTTTTGAAGTTTACATAGAGAAATAACGCCGTTTATTTGTTCCGGAAATTATAAGATGAGCTTTTCTTCAAGTAAACCACTAGGAATCATCAAACAAAAACGGCGTCAAGAATAGAAAAAAGTCGAGAACCACTGACTATTCAGTCGGAGGAACTTAGAATGCGTCAACTGCAACCCCTAAAGATGGGTAAAACAACTATAAAGGGATCGCATTCTGCATGGATACTCGCAGACTCTTGTATAAACCCGAGCAATATCCATCTTTTTATTCTACTGCAAATCAGACCTTTGTCTTCTTATATTTAAATTCGCCGTGATTTTTGTTCCATGAGACGTGTATTCGATATCAAATAAATACTGGCATGTCGTTAAATTAACCAATCTTACCATACCGTTAAAATAAGTGCTGATATGTCGTTAAATTAACCAATCTTGCCTAACCCATGAAATAAGTGCTGGTTTGTCGTTAAAACAACCAATCTTGTCTCACTCATGGAATAAGTGCTGGTATGTTGTTAAATTAACCAATCTTGCCGCACCCATGAAATAAGTGCGGTTATGTCGTTACATTAACCAATCTTACCTCACCGATGAAATAAGTGCTGACATTGCGTTAAATTGACCAATCTTGTCTTACCCATGAAATAAGAGATAGTATATCGTTAAATTGACACGTACTGTCTCACCGATGAAATAAGTGCTGGCGTGTCGTTAAATCTTGCCTCCCCAACGAAATAAGCGCTGGTATGTCGTTAAATTATCAATCTTGCCTCACCGATTAAATAAGTGCGGGTATGTCTTTTAAATAATCACTCTTATCTCACGTATGACATAAGTGCTGGTATGTCGTTAAGTTAACGAATCTTGTCTCACACATGAAATAAGTGCTGCTATGTCATTAAATTAATCACTCTCGTCTCAAGCATGAAGTAAGTGCTGGTCTGTTGTTAAATTAACCAACCTGGCCTCATGCATGAATTAAGTGGTATTATATCGTTAAATTAACCAATCTAGCCTCAGCCTTGACATAACTGCTGGTATGTCGTTAAGTTAACCAATTTTGCCTCAACCATGAAATAAGTGCGGGTATGTCGTTAAATTAAACAAACTTGTCTCGACCATGAAATAAGTACTGGTATTTCCTTAAATTAACCAATCCTGTCTCACTCATGAAATAATTGCTGGTATGCCGTTAAATTAACCAATCTTGCCTAACCCATGAAATAAGTGATGGTATTTCGTTAAATTAAACATTCTTGCCACACGCATGAAAAATATGCGAGAATGTCGTTAAATTAATCAATGTTGCCTCACCAAGGAAATAAGTGATGGTATCTCGTTAAATTAACCAATCTTGCCTCACCAAGGAAATAAGTGCTGGTATGTCGTTAAATTAACGATTCTTGCCACACACGTGAAATAAGTGATGGTATGTCATTAAATTAATCACTCTTGTCTCTCGCATGAAATAAATGCGGGTATGTTGTTAAATTAATCACTCTTGTCTCACGCATCAAATAATTGCTGGTATAGTGTTAATTCAACTAATCTTGCCTAACCCATGAAATAAGTGCTGGTATGTCGTTAAATTAACCAATCTTGCCACACCCATGAAATAAGTGCTGACATTTCGTTAAATTGACCAATCTTGCCTTACCCATGAAATAAGAGCTAATATGTCGTTAAATTGACCCATATTGTCTCACCCATGAAATAAGTGCTGGCATGTCGTTAAATCTTGCCTCCCTAACGAAATAAGTACTAGTATGTCGTTAAATTAAGCAATCTTGCCTCACCCATTGTTATGGTTCAATATCATCGCACCACGGTTATGGTCCAAGGTAGAACCAAGGAAGAACAACACGAACACAAGAGTAGTAAATAACAAAGATATATTACAACAGAAATATAATACAAAAAGCTGAAGGTGTTAGTATTAACTGTCAGTCTGGTTTAGAGTGAACTAATATTGTCTTGGCTCGTTAGGTCTCGACTCGTTCCACGATATTTAACAACCCTCCCACGTGGGTCTAATGTGGCACAAGGCCGGTTTAATGTGGGCTCCCCGAGCCCGTAGGATCAGCCAAAAATATGCCCATTTAGAACCCGTATAAACGGGTTCAGGGACTGTCTACCTCCCCGGACGACACTTTGCCCTGCGGCAAAGCCACGTCCGGGTTCCTCTCTGCCAAAGCTGAGAGTTCGACAAGAGTCGCGCACAGTCAGAGACTGCGACTCGACTCGTTCCTCTTCTCCTCTCTCTCAGAGAGGCGCAGTATTTATAGAGTCAGGAAGAGTCCATTATCGTTATAGGTAAGTTCCCTTAACACCCCACCTTCCAAAGCTTTTGCCTCACAGTGGTCTTTAGTATTTTTTTCTCTTTGGATTTATTATCAAAGGCTCTGTGACTTTTCTTTTCCTGGTCGATTTTCATGGTTCAGACATTGTTTGCGGCCTTTGCTTATCAAATGTGTCGAATATTGTATCCATCACTTCTTCTTCCTGAGGTGGACCGTTAGAATCATCTAACAGCCTCTTTCTTATTTGATTTACATGTCTTTTATGTGAGAATTTCGGGCCCTGTATTATGTAAACCATGTTCCCGATTCTTTTTTCAATTGTACCTTGTTCCCAGTAGGATGTATTGTTTTTATACGTTTTGAAAAAAACTTTCTCTCCTGGGTAGAATTTTCTTTTTGGTACGCACGACATTGGTATTTGCTTTGTTTGTTTTGGTAGACATTTTTCAAATACTGATCTGATTTTTCGGGCGAACATCCCTTCCGTGATAATGCCGATGGCGTAGCACTGTTTGGTGTAATTCGATATACTTGTAAAAAGTGTTGCAACGCCTTTTCCGTTGGCACGTCATATGCTTTCAAATCTCTCCGCTTGCCCATTTGATCTTGGGTGATATGGCGGGGATTTGATATGTTTAACTTGAAAAGTTTCACAAAATTCTTGAAAGTCCGCATATGTGAATTGTGTCCCATTATCGGTGACTAGGCAATCAACCACTCCGAAACGAGCAAACAGCTTGTGGGGGTAATTTATGGTAGTTTCAGAAGTAGGTTTTCTGCAACGAAACACTTCTGGCCATTTGCTATAACAGTCTACTATGATCAAATAGTATAACCCATCTATTGGACCTGCGAAGTCTACATGGATTCTTGACCACGGTCGATCTGTCTCTGACCATGGCTTATGGATGATCGGCGGTGCTTTTGCTGCTAAGAAACAACCCTTGCATTTTCCCACCATATGTGTAATGACTTGATCCATGTTTTGCCAATATACGTAACTTCGCATTAACGATTTCATTCTGTTCTTTCCTGGATGGCCCATGTGGAAGTCCTTTAGGATTCGCCTTTGTAGTGTTTTCGGAATTAATACCCTTTCGTTATATAGTAGAACATTGTCACATGACGAAAAGCTGTCTGATACCGTTTTATTTTTTTCTGCAATTTTTATTTTTGTTTCTTTTATGAATTCATCATTTACTGCTTCATTTCTTACCTCTTGTACCCCATCTTATCAACCTATTAGCAGTGTAAACAGGTAGACCTTTCTTCGATCCAAATATTGTTAATAACGGCTTGTGGTCCGTCTGTAAAGTAAAAAATCTACCATAAATATATCTATGAAATCTTGTAACTGCAAAAATAATCTCCAGTGCTTCTTTTTCAATATGTGAGTAATTTTTTCTGCTGGTAGCAAAGTTCTTGAAGCATGCGCGATGGGTTTTAGTGTCCCATCCGGCATTTTATGCTTTATACATGCCTCGACTCCATAGGCTCTCGCGTCACTTGCGACTATTATTTCTAATTTTGGGTCATAGTGCGCTAAAAATAGATCCGCGGTTAGCGTCTTAATTATTTTGTCAAACGTTTTCTGGCATTCATCTGTCCACTCACAAACTTTTTCCTTCTTCAACAGTTCGTTTAGATGTGCGCGTAATTTATTCATGTTTGGGATGAATTCTTGGTAATAATTCATTAAGCTTAAGAAGCTTTGTAATTCGGCTACTTTTTTGGAGCTGGCATTTTTTTTATTGCCGTTGCCCTTTCTGGGTCTGATCGTCTTCCTTCTTGATCAATGATATGGCCCAGGTATTTTATTTCCTTCATAAAGAAATCGCATTTGTTTTCTTTTACCTTGAAACCATAGTTTTGTAGTCTCCTGAAAACCTCTTGAACGTGTTCCCAGTGTTGTTCAATGTTTTTACTATTTATCAGTATGTCATCCAGGTATGCAATCGTGAAATCAAGTCTGCCTAGCATAGTATCAATTATTTGTTGAAATATTGCTGGCGCGACCTTAATCCCGAATGGTAATCTTTGGAACTTGTATAATCCTTTATGTGTGTTTATGCACAAACATCTCGAGCTTTCCTCATCTACTGGTATTTGTAGGTACTCTTCGCTCGAGTCTATTTTTGAGAAAAATTTTCCTCCGTTTAATTTTGTGAAAACTTATTCTGGACTGGGTAGAGGATAGTGGTAATCCTTAATCGCTGCGTTCAATCCCGTTGAGAAATCAGAGTAAACTCGTATCTCACCCGATTTCTTTTTTACGTAGGTGCGGCCCATTGAGTATATTCCACTTTTGTCAATATACCGACATTTTCGAGTCTATCCAACTCTTGATCTATTTTTTCTATTGAAGCAAAAGGTACGTTCCTTTTCTTCATGAAGATAGGTTGTACATTTTCTTTTATTTCTATATTTGCTGCCATTTTTTACATCTCCCGAGGCCAGCTGAAAATACTTCGACGAAACTCTCTTTCAGTTTCTCCTTTAATTTATCTGCCTCGGTTGATAAACTTTTCACTTTTTGGCAGTACGTACTTATTGGTAAATCCTAGCTGTCGAATTTCTGCATCCAGTCCGTTCCAAATAAATTTTCAGTATTTCTTAGCACATACATTTTTAATTTTTTGGTCATTCCATTGAATGTCACATTTGTAATATCTTCTCCGTCAAATTTTATTTTTCTGCCAGTTACCGACGTAGCAATTTTATCGGTTCTCAACATGGTCGGTTTGCTCAATTTTCTCCATGTTTGTACGTTAATAATAGTTAAATCCGATCCGGAATCCAATTGTAGTCTGACTTTTCTGTTTAACATTTCTACTTGCACGTATTTTCTTATGTTTTTCTCGTCCGCTTGGTCAGTCCTAGTGACTCTTACTCTGCTTTTGCTTTCTTTACTAGTCCAACAATGAGAACTTTTATGACCCACTTTTTTGCACGACAGACAAGTCTTAAAGCGGTATGGACAATCTTTATACCAATGCAAAGTCCCACAGCGATAGCATGGACTGGGTGATAGTTTTTTTCTGATATTGACTTTTTGAAGTAGAAAAAATTGTTTGACCTGTTTTTGAGGAGGGGAAATTGGTTTGGTTTGTTTTTGAGGAGGGACAAAAACGTGTTTGTCGTCCTACTTTACGTATGTGAGCGATGCTAGACTCTTCTATATCTTTCGAGTCCTTCTTTACGCTTATACATCTCTGACAGTTTTCAGCCAATTTTGTAGCGCCAATTCAGGTTCACTCTCACGTTTTGTAAGAATTCTGCGTCTGATCTCCGCGTCTTTAGTCGAAACCAGACCTTGAACGAATATTAAACATTTAAAATTGTTCGGGCTGTGTTCAGATAACTTAAAGTCATCACAGTATTTGTTTACAATGGAGGCGAATGTTATATAGTCTTCGCTGTCCTTTTTTGTTAGATTCAGACATTTCCATCTTTTGTGGAATAGTGAGATGTTTAGGCTAAAAAGTTCTGTTAACAGTTGTATGGCTTCCTTGAAAGTTAACTCATTTGTTTTCCTCTGTAGGATGTAGTCTACGAATTTAGTGTGACCCTAATTTTCTTAATAGTAGACGTACTTTTCTCGCGTCTGACCAATTCCCGCAATCAAACTCATATAAATCTTCGTACCTTCTGAAGTAAGCTGAGAAGGTTTTGTCTTCGTCCGGTGCATACGTGAAGTCTTCGATAGAGCTCCATATAGCATTTTGCGTGAGAACTGTTTAATTTTCGGAATTTTGCCCTACATTTGTTATTACCCGTAGCAATAATTCTTGTAGTTCAAGATGCTTCTGTTCGTTTTTCTGTTGCAGCTCAAATTGTATTTTCATAAATTCCAATATGGCTGCCTTAAAGGCTTCCATATTTACCGTAATTATGTGTAAGTATTTTTCTTTAGTTTAGACTTCAGGTCATTGTTACTACTGTAAAGTTGGTGTTCAAAAAGAAAATTTTCTCTTTTTTTTATGTTCGCGTATAACTTGTTTTTTTGTTTTTTTCTCACTACCAACGTCGCCTCTGTTATGGACGACCAATAGTAAAAGACTTTTGTAGATTCTCCACATAGAACCTTTTTTTTCAATATTCTTTTTTAGGATTTCTCCGCGTAGAGTTTGTTTCTTCAGTCCTCGTCGCCACTGTTATGGTCCAATATCCTCGCACCACGGTTATGATCCAAGGTTAGGACCAAGGAAGAACAACACGAACACAAGAGTAAAAAATAACAAAGATATATTACAACAGAAATATAATACAAGAAGTTGAAGGTGTATGTATTAACTGTCAGTCTTGTTAAGAGTGAACTAATATTGTCTTGGCTCGTTAGGTCTCGACTCGTTCCTCTCCTCTCTCTCAGAGAGGCGCAGTATTTATAGAGTCAGGAAGAGTCCATTATCGTTATAGGTAAGTTCCCATAACACCCATGAAATAAGTGCGGGTATGTCGTTTAAATAATCACCCTTATCTCACGCAAGACATAAGTGCTGGTATGTCGTTAAGTTAACCAATCTTGTCTCAGGCATGAAATAAGTGCTGCTATGTCATTAAATTAATCACTCTTGTCTCCAGCATCAAATAAAGGCTGGTCTGGTGTGTAATTAACCAACCTGGACTCATGCCTGAATTAAATGGTATTATATCGTTAAATTAACCAATTTTGCCTCAGCCATGAAATAACTACGTGTATGTCATTAAATTAACGAATATTGCCTCACACATAAGTGCTGGTATGGCGTTAAAATACTCACTCTTGTCTGACGCATGAAATAAGAGCTGGTAAGTTGTTAATTTAACCAGTCTTGCCTAACCCATGAAATAAGTGCAGGTATGTTGTTAAATTAGCCAATTTTGCCTCACCCATGAAATAATTGCTAGAATATCGTTAAATTGACCCATCCTGTCCCACCCATGAAATAAGTGCTGGCATGTCTTTAAATAAATCAATCTTGCCTCACCCATGATATAAGTGCATACATGTCGTTAAATTAACCAATCTTGCCTCCCTAATGAAATAAGTGATCGTATATTTTTAAATTAACTAATCTTACCGCACCCATGAAATAAGTGGTACTATATCGCTAATTAACCAATCTTGCCTCACCCTTGAAATAACTGCTGGCATGTCGTTAAGTTAACCAATTTGCCTCACCCATGAAATAACTACGTGTATTTCGTTAAATTAACCAATCTTGTCTTACCCAGGAAATAAGTGCTGGTATGTCGTTAAATTAAGCAATTTTGCCTCACGCATGAAGTAAGAGATGATATGTCGTTAAATTAATCACTCTTCTCTCAAGCATGAAAGAAGTGCTGGTCTGTTGTAACATTAATCAATCTTGCCTCACACATGGAATAAGTGATAGTATATTGTTAAATTAACGAATCGTACCTCAACCTTGAAATAAGTGCTGGTATGTCGTGAAATTAACCAATCTTACTTCACCCAGGAAATAAGTGCGGTTATGTCGTTAATTTAAGCAATCTGGCCTCACTCATGAAATAAGTGCGTCTTTGTCGTTAAATTAACCAATCCTGACTCGCACATAAAATATAAGTGATGGTATTTTTGTAAAATAATCACTCTTGTCTCATGCATGAAATAAGTGCTTGTTTTGTCGTAAAATTAACCAATCTTGCCTCATGCATGAAAAAAGTACTGGTGTGCCGTTAAATTAAACAATCTTGCCTCAAGCATGAAATAAGTGATTGTTTTGTCGGAAAATTAACCAATCTTGCCTCATGCATGAAATAAGTACTGGTGTGTCGTTAAATTAAACAATCTTGCCTCACACATGAAATAATTGCTGGTATATCGTTAAATTAACCAATCTTGCCTCCCTAATGAAATAAGTGCTAGTGTGTTGTTAAATTAACTAATCTTACCTCACCCATAAAATAACTGAGGGTATGTCGTTAAATTAACCAATCTTGCCTCACTCATGAATAAAGTGCGTCTTTGTCGTTAAATTCACCAATCTTGCTTCACGCATGAAATAAGTGTGGGTATGTCATTAAATTCACCAATCTTGTCTCACCCATGAAATAAGTGCTGGCATGTCATTAAATTAACCAATCTTGCCTCACTTTTGAAATAAGTGCGACTATGTCGTTAAATAACCAATCTTGCCTCATGCATGAAATAAGTGCATGTATGTCGTTTAAATAATCACTCTTATCTCACGCATGAAATAAGTGCTGGTATGTCGTTAAATTAGCCAACCTTGCCTCACCCATGAAATAATTGGTGGTATATCGTTAAATTAACCAATCTTGCATCACCCTTGAAATAGCTGCTGGTATGTCGTTAAGTTAACCAATTTTGCCTCACCCATGAAATAACTACGTGTATGTTGTTAAATTAACCAATTTTGCTCACCCAGGAAATAAGTACTGGTATGTCGTTAAATTGACCAATCTTGCTTCACTCATGAAATAAGTGATGGTGTGTCTTTAAAATAATCACTCTTGTCTCACGCATGAAATAAGTGCGGGTATGTCGTTAAATTAACCAATCTTGTCTCACCCAGGAAATAAATGCTGGTATGTCCTTAAATTAAACCTCCTATCCCACTAACGCAGGTGTTCCTCAAGGCTGCATCCTAGGCCCTACTCTGTTCCTCATATTTATAAACGACCTTCCTGACGCCATAGACTCCCAAGTCGGCATCTATGCTGACGACACTACAATTTACTCCTGCCTCAAACGCTAATCTGGTGATGCTGACAAAGTTAACCTGGCAGTTCAAATTGAAAATGACCTCCAATCGGTTGTGAACTGGGGCTAGAAATGGATGGTTAACTTTAACGCCTCTAAAACAAAACTGCTCTCTATTAACCACCACAAGGATCCATCCCGGCATCACATTAGAATGTCTGAAGACCAACTTCTTGAGAGCTCCTCTCTGCGGCTGCTCGGTCTCACGCTGTCCGCTGATCTGAGATGGAACAAATACATCGAGTCAGTTGCATCATCCACCGCAAGGAAAGTTGGTTCCCTGTGCCGAGCCAGGAAATTTTTCTCCCCGGAATCGATCCTCCAAGTCTATAAATCGACCATTCGCCCTTGCATGGAGTATTGCTGCCATATATGGTCTGGAGTCCCTTCTGTTTGCCTCAGGGTTCTTGATAAGATCCAGAGACGGATATACAATGTGATTGGCCCTGATCTGTCATCTCGTCTGCAGTCGCTCTCTCACAGACGCGATGTTGCCTCGCTCTGTCTTTTTTACAAATACTTTCACGGTAATTGCTCCGCTACTTTCGCTTGTCCCTAGGCCTCATGAATTTAAACGTCCTACGAGGCTGGCATCCCGTTCCCACCCCTTCACCGTTGAAACTGTTAGATGTAGACGTCTCTTCTACTCCAATAGCTTCATGTCTCGCACATCTCGCCTGTGGAACTCCCTTCCCTATTACTGTTTCTCTGACAAATACAATCTCCAAATATTTAAGTGTAACGTCAATCGACATCTCCAGTTGCCTTGATCGATCCACTTCCCTTCTCCACATCCTTTCACCTTTCATTCCTATCTGCTCTCGCTCCAAATCTTCTGTAACCCCCTTGCCTTGATCGATCCACTGTCTTTCTCTTTCTCCACATCCTCTCCTTTACCACTCCTATCTGCTCTTCCTCCAACCCTTCTATAACCCCTTGCGTGATAGTGGCCTCCAGCCTTGCTTGGAGTGATACGCTTAAAAAAAAACAAAAAAAAAACAATCTTTCCTCACTCATGATATAAGTCCAGTCATGTCGTTAAATTAACTAATCTTGCCTTACCCATGAAATAAGTGATGGTATGTCGTTAAATCACTACTCTTGTCTCACCCATCACTCTAAGGAACGTCATTTATATTCCAAATCATTTCAAAACGAGAAAATATCAATAATACATTTCCAAAGCCGTATGTAAGAAAATGTCGTATAAGTCTCAACTTCTTTCTTTTTACTTTCGGGATTTCTTTGAGATAAGACGTTTCGTACCACTCTGGGGTGGGGTCTTTTTGTTCCCAGCGAACCTCATGTTGCATTGAATACAATACATGATAGTATACAGCATAAAATAATTTCATCTTATTTAATTACGTACTGACATGCCGAATAATTCTATCAACAGATAACTCTTTTCGAATGTAAATCACTCAGTATCTTTCAAAAGCGTTTCACATATGCGTGTGTACTATATCTCTGTATAAAAGTCTTCATTCATCACTTTAGTATTCTTCCTGTTTATTTCGCTTAGGCAATAAAATATGTTGTTTTCAAATATGCGGCACAGTTTTTGTTGTTAAATATATGTAATCAAGTTCTTTTTCATTATCTTGTTCAAGGACAAAACCATTTTGTCGACACACTATCAACTAGCATTACTCAACTGCTACAAAAATAAATTTAGAATACTTTTTGAATTTCGAAAATTTATCAGTGCCTTTTTATTATAATCCGCTATGATGTCTTGATGTTCTGAATAAATAAGTATCCAAGAACAGGGGGATAAAAGAGCAGAGAGAGAGATCGACAGAGAGAAAGAAAGTTATGACCAGACTGATCAACATGTGGAAAGAGAAAGGAAGTTATGAAGAGATAGAGCGTCAGAAAAAGAGAGGGGAAGATCGGGATTAAAAACACATAGAGAGTGGAAGATATAAACAGATTGACAGAGAGAAAGAGAAAGGAAAAAGAGAAAAGGAAAGGAAGGTATGTACAAATCGACAGGGAGGAAGTGAAAGGTAAAGGGAGGGGAGATAGGAAAAGACATATCAAATGACAGAGAAGAAAGAAAGAAAGAAAGAAAGAAAGAAAGAAAGAAAGAAAGAAAGAAAGAAATATATCAATAGAGAGAAAGAGGAAAAGCAAACGTGGGAAGAGATTGTGATAGATCAACTGCTAGGTCTGCTTCTAGAAAAGTTGGTTCACTGTGTCCTACCAGACAATTTTTCTCGTCATAATCCTTCTTGTACATTTATAAATCTATCATTCGTCCATGCATTGAATATTACTGCCATAACTGGTCGGGTGCTCCTGTAATATCTAGAGATTCCAGACAATATCCAAAGTAGGGTCTTGACTTCAGTTACTTTCCCATCGCCGTGATGTGACTTCCCTTGGCTTTTTCTATAAATATTTTCATGGTGATTGTACTAATGGGCACTCCTCCTTGGTACCACAACTATATGAATTTAAACGTACTGCTAGATTGGCAAATAGATCCTATTGTTTTGTTGTTGAAATAGCTAGATTTAACTATAAATTCTATTCTAATAGTTCATTTTCTCGCACTTTTCACCTGTGGAACTCTCTCTCGTTTTCCTCCTTCCCTGCCATCTACGATCTTCAAAAATGTAAATGCAACGTCAATCGCAATCTTCTAACTTCAAGAAGCATGTCCTTTCTCTAAACTAAAGGGTTTGTTTTTTTAATTTATTTTACTTTCAGTAAGTCCTGGCATCTTAGTGATATTATCGACTTGTTTTGGGTGAAATGATTCAAAAAGATAGATAGATAGATAGATAGATAGATAGATAGATAGATAGATAGATATGAATACACCGTAAAAGAAAGAAATAAAGAAATGAACACACTGAGATAGATAGATAGATAGATAGATAGATAGATAGATAGATAGATAGATAGATATGAACACACTGAAAAAGAAAGAAAGAAAGAAATGAACATACTGAGATAGATAGATAGATAGATAGATAGATAGATAGATAGATAGATATGAACACACTGAAAAAGAAAGAAAGAAAGAAAGAAAGAAAGGAAGAAAGAAATGAACACACTGAGATAGATAGATAGATAGATAGATAGATAGATAGATAGATAGATAGATAGATAGATATGAACACACTGAAAAAGGAAAAAAAGAAAGAAATGAACACACTGAGATAGATAGATAGATAGATAGATAGATAGATAGATATGAACACACTAAAAAAGAAAGATAGAAAGAAAGAAAGGAAGAAAGAAATGAACACACTGAGATAGATAGATAGATAGATAGATATGAACACACTGAAAAAGAAAGAAAGAAAGAAAGAAATGAACACACTGAGATAGATAGATAGATAGATAGATAGATAGATAGATAGATAGATAGATAGATATGAACACACTGAAAAAGAAAGAAAGAAAGAAAGAAATGAACACACTGAGATAGATAGATAGATAGATAGATAGATAGATAGATAGATAGATAGATAGATAGATGCGAAAAGGATGAAATCCCACTCTTCATTCTCTTTCCTAAAATGTACCGCCCTGATGTTTCAAATTATATCAAACTTATTGCAGTCAATAAAATACCTTTTTCTCGCTTGTTTCAATAAAATCGTAATGTTACTCAACACAACCATAGTCACGTAATATTCGTCTCTTTTATGACAAAAATCTAGAGTTTTTGCTTAAAAAATTATTTGTTTTTATAAATTTTAAGTTATTAAACAAACTTTTTTGGTTCTGAAATTTCTGTGCGCAATAAGCTTTTCCTGCGGTGTTTACTTTCGGTTTCGCTACGTTTGAGTCACTGGGAGTTGGAGTGACTCTCTTTCGTTAGCAGTTTATTCGCACTATCTACATGACGTTTTATTGAATGTTATTGTACACCGGATTTGCTTTGTTCAGCGATATTAAATATGCAACCCGATTATTATTTGTCGTCGAAAAGCTTGAAGTAATAGTCTTGGAATAATAATAATAATAATAATAACAATAATAATAATAATAATAATAATAATAATAATAATAATAATAATAAGAAGAAGAAGGAAGAAGAAAGAAGAAGAAGAAGAAGAAGAAGAAGAAGAAGAAGAAGAAGAAGAAAGATGACAGCTAGAAGATACATGAAACGCTGATAGGTGTGGCGAATCTAGGAATGTCAAGAAGAGAAAGGTGTAAAGAACAAGAGAAGGGGGTAAAGAAGGAGAGGAGGAAAAGGAGGCGGAGTTAGAGAAGAAGGTAAGGGTGGATGATAGAACAACAATGACACAAGGAAATAAGTCTGACGATAAAAGAAAATAAAATCGAACTGGTTTTCACATTTGGCATTAACACACACACATACACGTAAAAGAAAGAAAAACGGCTTCTTTGTTTCTCATTAATTTTCAATGTCGCCGCTGGCGTTCAAATCGCATTTATCTTTGATGAAACGTCTGCATTTGGGGTGCTTCTTCTTTTAAGTTGTAGAAAATGGCAAGCCTCTTGAAATTCAATGAAGTATTATAAAATATTGTGGACAGATACGTCGACTGAATGTGCGGGAATAAAAACTTTGATTTAGTCATTGTTTCATTTGGCATGTGTGCATAAATATGCAGGTCACCTTATATGACTTCTTTCTTCATTTTGTGTGCCGTGTCCATTGAGGAAATGGGAGAACTTGACTCTCCACAGCTTCTTATGATTTGTATGTCTGAACAATATTTGCCTCCTTACTCTCCTTCCTAATCTCTGCTCTACCATCCGTTTGCACAGGTTCATTAGGTAGATTACTTGTTGTTTCCAGCTGTTCCTCTTCCCTTCAATATGTCCTTTGAGTATTAAATTCTCTAAGCCCGCTTTCCTCAGCAATTGCCTCAACGATTTCAACAGTTTGATTGTAAGTATAAATGTTCTTTTCGTTCCAATTTTCTTTCAAATTTCCCCGTTGCTCACATGTTCTGTCTATGTTATTCTTAACACTCTTCGACTCTTTTCTCCGTCTGTGAGTAAATTGTCAGGCGTTGATAAGAGATTCCCAGTAGTAGCAAACGTCTTTTGAATAGTTTGAACACTGTTTCTGGACATTCTCAGTCGGCTAGCCATGTTTCGTTGAATCATCTTCCCTTTCAAATGTCACAAACTTGAACTTTGTTTCAGCAGAAATTTTAACCATGAGTTTAGTGCCAATGGCAACAATGACTGTCAAGGCAGCTTACCCTCATCTTAATAGGATAAGACAATTCCTAGTTAGAAATTTGCATATTATCATGACTTTATCTTCTCATATCTTTCATTGGCTCAATACTTTTGCATGGCCTTCCTTTCAGCTTTAAACTGCTTAAAACGGTGTATCTTGTTACACGGCACCTACATAGACGCAACAACTTAAAACTCAAGGTCCGCAAACACTACCGCAAAACAATCTTAATAAAATAAAAGGTTTCAGTGAAAAGTGGGTAAAAGTCGCGAGCTGACGGACCCTTCCCCTGGTTAAGCTAGGCTCTTTTATTAACTTAGTTAATGTGAGTGGTTGCTGTTACCGGCCTGATCTCGGTGGGGTTTTTTTTGTGATTTTTTTGTTATTGTCCTTGTCAAGATTCCCAATCTCCCTAGGTTGTTTTTAACCGCCTTTGTTAACTTTACTGAACTAGCCTTTGATTTTTTTTCCAACTTAACAATTTGTTTCTTCCTTGATTTTAGTTAGCGAGCATCTTGATTCTGCTTATCCGCAGAATACAGCAACAGCTCTTATTTTTCATTGCGTTGGACGCGGGTCCTACTAACATCATTTTGTTTTAGTTTCAATATTTTGTTTTATTTTATTTTATATTGGGGTTCACCTACCACCGCCATCATTTTATATATTTTTGTAAAAAACAAACTTAAAAAAAAATATAAAAAATACAAAAATTGTACATATACAAACTTTTATATCATGGGTTTTAGTAGGTTCCCTACGAATATGTGTTATTTAAGTAAATGTTGAATTCGATGAAGATGGAAGGGTTCTTTTGGTGATTTAGTCACTAGTAAGAATAAATGGATCGTGAATCAGATTAGTTAGGTGTCCCCCTTCGACCTTGCAGCACATGAAATGTATTTCATTTCAAAGTAAACGTAATAGAATAAACATATTGTTAAGGGGTCTCCCCTTTTCACACAAATGGACTCATCCAAGGTATACATATACTACTACCAGTGAATACCCGAAGGAGTCGACACGGAACGACAGAAGAGTAGTAGAGTTCAGTAGTAGTAGAGTAAGTCACACACAGAGACGGCGGCAAGCGTCACAGTTAGCGAGCACGTAGACTCAGTAAGGCGTCATCCACGATACTTCAATACCAAGACTGTATATATATATATATTAGTGCTACTAACCCGCATTCCTGGATCTACTAACCCGTATTACCAGTTTGTATTATTACGTTAATACATTTATTTTCCTTATCCATTCCTGGCGTATGTTATTCATTGATATCGGATTTCATCCCGGAATCCACAACACATGTATAATCAATTATGTAGTTTTCCTAAAACTTTTGCGCGCCACTGTATGTATTTCACTTAAAACATTAGCCAGTGAGCTCGTCTCGCTGATCAATTCTCTTGAATAGTGAGGTTTATCCTCTTTTGATTCCTCACTACAATGGCCTTGTGCCAGTCTAAGCTAAACTTAATAAATGACTACAGTGGTAAGCTATTTTTGTCACAAATTGTTACCTGTCTTCCACCAATGCCAAAGGTTGATGTTCGAGTCTAGCGAAAACCCAAATGGTGATTTTTCTGTGAAGGACTATTCTCCCTACCGGAAAAAACTGACGCAAAACAATCTTTCTCGTTCAATTTCCTCCTACTCATATACGACTATACTATCTGAATCTAATTTTGACTAAGATAATGAATTATGCAGATAAATGTGTGACTTTCAATCCTTCCCTTAAGAGCAGGCGAGTTGTTTACAATTGTATCTTTTATTCTAATATGTTTTCCCTTCTAGTAACACACGACCTCCATTTTAGTTATTGCTACTGTTGGAAGTGTTCAAGTGATGTTATTTTTATTGTTTAGTAAAGTTCTTCGTGATTCTACAACGCCAGTCTGTAAGTTCTTATGACGTATTGTCTTTTTTATGACCTAAATAATTAATTCACTTAAAACCATTTTGGTCATTGTTCTGGGAAAGCGTTTGTGTATGGATGATAGTTTAGACATTTCTGAACGAGATGGATTGCACTCATGGTTATCCATATGAGAGTCTAGATCTTGTGAGGTTATTTAAGGGCATTATTCTCAGGTCTCCGGTCAATATTTGGGTTTCACTGCATCTTACAGAGCGAGAAAAGCTCGACATATCGCGTGTTCAGTTTCCTTATCTCTTCTCAAGCCCGGTAACTGTTATCGTACCTTCTAGTATGGATATGGAGTTACCTATCAAAACCTTTGTTTTTGATAGTGTGGAGTTAATCATGTGTTTGCATACCTGTTCGTGTGCATGTAAACGAATCCGTAATTGAGACAAGATGCCGTGTTTCTCTAATGGTGTGGTTACTAATAGCAGATAAAACAATTCTTCACTTTAGATGAAATTAACCCCAAATAACAATGAACAATGGAAAAATGAATATATAAAGGTTGGTCAAATCCAATATCTACTGAAAGCAAACATGTCAGAAATAGATAATTATGGTTCAGGTGTAGACTATCTATCTGAATAGTTTAATCATTTTCTTTCTTTTTTTCCAGTTTTTTTTTGTTGTTTGTTTTTTGCTGTGATTCATAAACTCATTATTGTTTAAAGAACTCCTCTGTTCCGTCGAGAATTGATTTGTTATTTATACATTTCAGTTAATGCTATTAGCAGCAAATAAAACTATTTTCACTTAAAAAAAGAATATGATATACAAATCGAACAGCACATATACTTGATCACGGAGTATGAATATACAGAGTATCTCAAAAAATGTATGCTTACTTTTACGCAATTTTTCCTCTATGACTAGACCGAACATCTTTAGATTTTTTCATTGTGAGGATACTTCAAGTCTACAAAGCCAACAACAATCACTGAAATGAAAGTTTCCGTAGAGCAATAATGTGGGTAAATAACTAATTAAATGTTGACTGATGCTTGTGATTCCATTGCGTCGCGTTGTCAGCAGTGTCTGGATCATAACGGACAACAATTTGAAAACATGAGAAGAAATCTTAAGAGGATGAATTTATAATCTATTTTTAATTAATTTCGCGCATGCGCGTTCTTTGCTTTTGAATAATAAGATCGGTTGGACACCGTAAGTAGAAAAAAAGAACATCATGGCGCGATTCACCTCGCCAGAAATTTGGAAACGGCATGCTGTACTGCTTGGCATTCATGCCGGAAGTTCCAATACGAACATTTCAAAATGTTTGGGTGTCAATCTGAGGACAGTTCAGAGGTATCGGAAAACGTTGGATGAGCCTAATGGTGATTACGAAGGTACAGCAGCTCGGAAAACTCATTCTGATCGATCTGAACTCCAGAATTTGTTGCTGAGGGCCTCGGGCTAAACACGGAGTCCAAAATCAAGTGCCTTGAGGAGGTAGTACTGCCCCAGGTTAAACTCCATTGCACTGTTAATTGATTAAACAGCTTTTCCCCGTTCTGGGTATGACGATAAACTACGTCCGGCAGCAAGGCCTCTGATCGGGAGGTTTTGAGGAACGTGTAACCACCTCTTAACTGCTGTTGTTCCCAGATCTACCTTGACCCGGGGTGGTAGCACCTGTTACGATCCCAGCTATGGGCGAATAGTTAACCACCAAACTCAGGTCAATATACTATAAAAGTATAATAATAGATTTTTATAAAAAAAATATTTCCAGCAATACATTTTTGTAACAATTACCGGCCATACTGTGGCAAATAAATAACAAATGCACACAAGGGAAATGAATTACAGAATTAAATAACCCATAAGGAGTTGATATGCCGCTAAACGAACAAACGATATTTTCATAAAATTTAAGGCCATCAGTAAAGAAAAAAGTAGTTACTTTTGCTTTCTTTTCCATCAAACGTCGCTATCAATGTTTTAATTAAAATAAATCAAATTTATAAACAAAAAAAAGTTAAAATGCATTATCTTTAGTTATTGCTGGTTGCTGATAATCTTCTACTCTTCAACCATTGTTAAATACGGTAAATAATTAAAGATGTAAAAATCAAGCAAATACAGACGTTTAAATTATCTGGAAGTGTTTTAGCAGACGACGGAAATGTTGACACAGAAATCCGAAGGCGCATTACAGTATAAAAGACAATGCCCACCGAAAGCTAAGCAAAGTATTAAGAAACGGGAAATTTTCGTTAGAAACAAAGAAAGAAGTGTTGAATATCTATATAATACCAATGCTCCTATATGGCAGTGAATGCTGAACAATTTTCTCACAGATAAAGAGAAGACATGAAGCAACAGAGATGTGATTCTACAGAAGGATGTTGAGAATACCGTGGACGTAAGCAGCGAAGACGTTTTAAGGAAACCTGGAACAAAAACACCAAATATAAATATAATCAGAAAGCGACAAAGGAAATTTCTGGGACACAAAATGAGAAAAGAAGGCCTGGAAAATTTGACACTCAGAAGATATCTTGAATGCAAGAGGGGCAGAGGAAATCAGCGAGTAACCTACTTAACGAGGTTGTGTAAATGGATGTCAGAACAGAGGAAGGAAGTTATAGTATAAAGAGAAATATTACTAAGAAACGCTATGAAGGATAGTGAATTGTGGCGAGTAAAGATCGCCAACGAACTGAAGGGACACGGTACATATTAAAAGAAGTTATGGATAATTTCTTTTTAAGATTTCAGTATCATCAAAGCCTGTAAAAGCAACTAAATATAATGTAAGATAACGCTTTCTACGTTTATATATCTCATTTATTTTTGATCTTTCATTTTAGATTTGTTTTAGTTATTCTTGATCTTGTGAGTCAGTTTTTTGATTTTTTTATCTTGTTTTTTGAGTCAGTTTTTAGTTTTTCTTGATCTGGCATTTTGAGTCAGTTTTAAGTTTTTCTTGATCTTGCATTTTGAGTCAGTTTGTCTTGATCTTGCATTTTTTCTTGATCTTGCATCTTGAGTCAGTTCATATTCTTGATCTTTTATTTTGAGCCAGTTTATATAATTTGATCAATAACTTATTTATATTTATGTACCATTTCCACGTCTTCTTTAGACTTACGTTTTATTATATCTTACTCGGAGGCCAGATTTTACAATGACAAGCAGAGAATAAATTAGGAGGAAATACTGTGTTCTCTATTCGAGAACAAACTGTTTTGTTTTATTTTTTATTTATAACCAATTGCATATTGTTCTGAATAACGCACGGAATTATTGAATAACTCTTTTATTTAAGTTCATATTTTTCAAAGCGCCTCGCCGTGAAGCAGTGATTAGAAACGCTAATAATTATCCAGAATGTTGGCCTTGTGTCAAAGTAAGTTATGATTAATAGTAAACTTTGCTCCTCACCATAAATATTTCTGATAGCGCTGTAATGTGACATCAAGTCTCAAATTTCCATTTTAGTCTTGTTTTTTTAAATATGTTCAGTCTTTGGAGATAGTGTGTTAGGAAGACTCTGAACTCTATACTCAAATTTTCAGTACTTTTGCCAAGCTTACTACTTCTAAACCTTCTCAATATTATCATTATTTAAAGTTTCAAATTACTATATTATTATTAGTAGTAGTAGTAGTAGCAGCAGTAGTAGTAGTAGTAGTAGTAGTAGTAGTAGTAGTAGTTCCTTTATTTCTATTGTATACATATTTCCTTCCGTGTCCCAACCGGTGACCTAAGACCAGAAATAGCTTCATGATATTTTCCACTGATCAAAAACACCCAAACCACTAAGATCACTCATAATTTATATAGATAAAGGTCTACGCAATGTGTGAGTTGTACTTGTGAGTACAATCTTTTGTATTTCTTTAAGTCATGGGCTACCAGGAATCCCTTCACTGAGTCTATCAGAACCTTTATCCAATCAATCCGAAGGTTGCAACTATAACTGGAATTATTGATGTCCTCATGTGATACACTTCAAGATCCTTGTATTTTGATAGTTTTTTGTTGTTTTTTGAAGATCTTTAAAGATACATTACAGTCTGCAGCAACCGCCATGTCAATAAGAAAATACATTCTGTTTTTGTTGTTTTTGATCACGACGTCTGGGAGATTGGTTTTGATTGTTCTGTCTGTGTGTATTGTAAATTCCCATAAAATTGTTACAGGTCCTATCGCTGTAACAGAATTGGAAGAAACAGACTGTCGAAATATTGTTAAAGATTGTTAAACATTGTGTTTTTTTCTTTTCTTAAATCGGGCTATCATTATTATTATTATTATTATTATTACTTTCTTTATCAAAATCTTAACACTTTGAATGAACATCATGATTTGAATGAAGAAAAAACTGTCGTATATACTCGAGTATAATTCGAGATTTTATGATCATTTTTAAATGCCAAAAATGGTAGAGGTTGCACTATACACAGGTAATTTTTTGACAAGGTAAAAATTATGCATGCCCGGTGACCGGTAACACTATACACTGGTAATTTGTTTGACGAGGTTAAAACTATGTATGTCCGGTGACCGGTAACATTATACACTGGTAATTTTTTTTTGACGTGGTTAAAACTATGCATACCCGGCGACAGGTAACATTATACACTGGTAATTTTTTTTTGATGTGGTTAAAACTATGCATACCCGGCGACCGGTAACACTATACAATGGTTTTTCTTTTTGACGAGGTTAAAACTATGCATGTCCGGTGACCGGTAACATTATACACTGGTAATTTTTTTCTGGAGGGGTTAAAATTCATGCATATTTGGTAATCGTAACCTATTTGGTAGGCTTACATTCCTACGGTAACTCTGGCTAGCCTTAACAGTACATAAACGAATGAAGACCATTTATTTGCTTTAAAATATGTCAGGGTTATGCCCCGTACTACAATATTTGACTAAGGTATGACTAGTACTATTGCTCAGAAGCTTGAGTCGCATTATATATGAGCTATATAGGAAAGAAAAAAACAGTTTTTCAGATAAAAATTCAGGGTCTCACTATACACTATAGACTTATACCTGAGTGCATACGGAAGACAAGATAAATAACAAGTGCTTTTTATAACAATGACAAAAGAGAACAGATATATACAGTCACAATACGTGTCTGTAGGCACAAAGTTAAAATAGAATTGTAGTGTCTCGTAGAAAACTAAGATTTCTTTTTTTACGTCGTTTGTAGTGCGGATGCGAGTGAACAAAAATGGTCATTTCCCATGTAGGATTGATTGAATTTGACCTGGTTTGGGCTCCCTGACATCTACACAAAGCTTTGTCTGATGTTGAGAGAGAAATAGTGATCTTCTGCTTTATTTCACAGTAGACTAAAGTATTGGTTCGTGTATTCGGTGACAGAGTATTTGCGAGTTTGGGCCAGGTAATACAATTCAGGCGAAACAGGGCGATCAATAACTGAGTAATACTAAATAAGAACAATACATGATATCCCTAGACATGAACGACAGAACGAGAACAATCTATCCTCGTATATTAAATAAAAGGTTTATTTCTCTGAAGATTACACGGATCGACAGATACCTGAAGAAGGCCAGAGGGTTTTGAATGATTCACCTAAAACCTTTATTCTTCCTAAAAGGACTACATTAACATTGTAGTACATTTGGTTAGAGCGATGGCTACTGAGAAAAAGAGTGAAAATGGAAACTTTTCTAATCAAACAGTGGACTTCATCTACAACTGGAATTATTGATGCCCTCCCAACTCGACGTGGTGTAATGGTTAGCACGCTTGTCTCGCTAGAACCAGTAGTGAGTTCAATCCTCACTGGGTGCTCCTTGCTTTAGGCCTTGTGCCACATCTAAGCTGCACTTGGAAAATCTTTTTAGTGTGCAAATTGCTTGCTCTCTCTCTCTCTCTCTCTCTCTCTCTCTCTCTCTCTCTCTCTCTCTCTCGTGGTTTGTAGCACATTACTTATGATCTCTCAGTTGCGTCTCTGTCCTTGGATAGAGTGCACTCGGTGCGACTCCGTCGAAAGACACATTCGCAACTGAGGAAAATTATACTGAGAGGTGCCGGGCCTGGGGCACATCTGCCCGAGGGCGCGCCCTCTCATTGCACTACAGAGAGGGATCGGTGCACGCACCGATGCCAGCACAACCGGCGGGGGTTCGAGAATTTTTGTTCCTAGCCTGGGTGTACGCGTTCGAGCTCCCCACCTTGTGTCACAACCTGACCTCGTGGGAGGGGGTTGAGTAAACACAAATTACTGATGTCCTCGTGTGTCACACTTTTGAGATTTCCATTAACTCATTTCTAAAATTAATTTTTTAAAAGTCAATTTCTTTTTACTTAAACTATTTGTTGTGCAAACTGAACTTTTCTGTCAATGAATAGTCAAACGAATTATATAAATACCTTCTTTCAATAAATATAACTATTGTTGCTTTTTATGGAGATACTTGGGTTTTTGATGGGGGGGCTTTCAACAGTTTAAACTGATAACTGTATCCTTGATGGTATTCAAAAGTACAATGCGTTCGTGAAATGAATAAACCTGGTCCTATTCCAAATTTAAGCCAACTAACCACTCCCAACCTTAAAAAAAAACAATTCAAATGAAACATTTTGCCCGGTGATAAGAAATAGATAAGATTTGTTCAGGGCAAACTAATACTCATATGATAAATACCTTTTCCAATACTATAAACCCGTGTTGATCAATGAAACCAATTATCGACACTTGATATAATTATTGTTGTTACAAAAAAAGGTCTTGGATCTTCAAAGTCCGTTACACCGACAGACATGTTCGGTTTCAATAAATCACATCTACCGCACAGGTGGCCTGACAGGTAACGTAGTTAAAGCAATGGGATTATGGGGAAAAGCAAAGACCACCCGCGTACACAAATATTTACAGATGCAGGGCCAACAATAAAAAAAATCTAGGATAGATAGATAGATAGATAGATAGATAGATAGATAGATAGATAGATAGATATGAATAGACTAAAATATATCTTAGACATCTACTAAGACATGAATATTTTTGTTGGTTGTTTTGTCGAAACATTAGCTTCTAAAACTTTTATATACAGTGGGCTATGATAACTTTTTAGCTACACTTGATTACAGCAATTTTGGCTTGTGTCATAGCGTCATATGTTATTCATAAAAGCAATTTAAACCTTTTCTTATTAAATAATATCTTTGTTTTATTGCATTTTTATTTTATAATTTTCTGTGACTGGGCGTCTTGCATGACAAAAAATTTGATGATTTAAATTCTCCAAGATCTTGTTCTTATGACTAAACATTAAGCTCTACAAAAATAAATTTCCCGAAATTTCATAAATTAAATAAGTGGGTGTAACAGATGTAAAAAATATATAACCAAGATTTTCTGAAAATAAGTTAAAAAATAATGCCATTCATTTGTCAATAAGTCCTGAAAGTTTCATTAAAATACGACAATTATCTGATTTTGGGAAGAATTTCCAAATCAATGTTTTTAACCGCAAAATGATGCACAAAATTCCCATATGGTCGCCTGCTGACGCAAGAAAAACAAAATCTTTGTAAAAATTTTGAAGTTTCTAAAAAGTATTAAAAGAATATATAATCCAATAATCGCTGTAGAGGTTAAATAAGTCCAGCGAGAAGACAAATACTTGTCTTAAGCTCCTTCCTATTTTAGTGTAGCTACTCAATTCATTTTCTATCCAAATGCAAGAGGACAGCTCAAAGTATATGTTCGGGATTATTCTAACATCATTTCCAAGTGAATGCTGGACAATCTCCTCACAAATGAAAAAAAACGTGAAGCAAAAGAAATGTGGTTCTGTAGAAATGTTACTGATGATACCAGGAACCGAATATGGACTGATGAGGCTTTAGAGAAAATGGAAACAAAAAGGATACTTTATACTTTTTTTAAGCGTTTCACCCCAAGCAAGGAGGGAAGCCACTAGCACGCAAGGGGAGAGAGAAGTGCGAGACATGAAGCTATTGGAGTAGAAGAGACGGCTACATTTAACAGTCTCGACATTGAAAGGGTGAGAGCGAGATGCCAGCCTAGTTGAACGCTTAAATTCATGAAGTCTGGGAACCAGCGAAAGCAAGCTCATCGGAGCAGTCACCGTGAAAGTATTTGTAAAAAAAACAGAGGGAGGCGACGGCACCTCTGTGAGAGAGCGACTGCAGACCAGATGCCAGATCAGGGCCAATTACATTGCATATCCGTCTCTGGATTTTATCAAGGACCTTGAGACAAAGAGAAGGGGCTCCAGACCATATATGGCAGAAAAAGAGACAGTTGAAATTTCTAGGGCGCATAATGAGGAAAAGAGAGTTTGGAAAATTTGATACCCACAGGACAGATTGAAGGCAAGAGGGAGAGAGGAAAACAACACATAACCTAATTAGAGAGCTTGAGTAAATAGATGGCGGTTCAAAGTTTAGGTGAGATAAAAAAAAAAGACAATTTATTAAGAGCTTCAAAAGTCAAGAAATCGTAGAGAGTCATGATCGCCAACGTTCATGATGGTAAACAGTACATAGAAAATGAAGAAAAAATTAAGAAGACTGGTTACAATAATGTATTAAATATTTTGAATATGAATATAAATGTATATACAATTTATATTACAGTGAGTCACGCCTATTCGCGGCTTCACACATTCGCAGATTTTTCTTTAGAACATATGTACTTGTTATTCGCGGAAACCCCGAATATTCGCGTGTTTTTTCTGGAGAATATATGTTCAAATTATTCGCTGGTAACTCCCTCGACTCGCGTATTTTTTCGAGAAAACATATTTAAAATATTCCTGTATTATTTGCCTGTCATTTAAGTGACTTAAAACATATAACAGTCCATTTTTATGGTAAAAATTAGCAGAATTGTACATCTTCATTGTAAAAAACAAATGCAAAAACATGCGTAATACTTGGGCTTTGTTCTTTGTTAGGGGCCGTGGCTGGGGTCTTAAAAGTGGCTTATGCTAAATCTGGGGGGCATCATCGCAGGTGTTTTTTTTAGAAAATGTTTTAAACTTTATATTTTATATCTTGTTCCACATATTTTATACAATATTTTCAATGGTTGTATCGATCTAGGCGGAATTAAAATCGGTTATTGTACAGATGAAAGAAAATTTACGCTAAGTGTATGGTCATCAATACTATTTTTCAAAAATGTTTTTAAAAGGGTCTGAACTGCTTCTAAAGTGTTTAGGAAGAAAGTTTAAGGCATATGGGGTTTTAACAATCAAAATAGGTACTTATAAGCACTTATAGTGGGGGTTACAAATATTCGCGGATTCTAACTATTCGCGGCCGCTTCTGGCCCCTAACCCCGCGTATACGTGAGGCTCACTGTATTTAAAGTTATCAATATCAATAAAAAACTTAAAAACATAGACAGCAAATTAGTGTTTGTTGCTTGTATTCCAATAACTTGGGCCGATTTTAAATGTGAATTAAGTTTAAGCGTCTAATTTTTTTCTTTTTCTTTCAGATTTAACAACTTAAGTCTTTGGCAATTTCAACCATGGAAATATTAACAATATTGCAACTAATCAGACTGTCATTATACAATTATTATTTTCGTTAAATTCCAATATGTAGTTTTTTGGACAAAATGGAAAAGTGTTACCTCGTTAATAATTCATTATACAATATATATATATACGAGGGTCATTCAATAAATAAGTTGAATTTTTCGGTATAAGGACTTCTAATACAGATAGAAGCTTACTTCTTTCTTTTTTTTTCAACGTAGTCTTCCAGCACTGTCACACACTTTTCCCATCTGTGCACAAGCTTCCATATTCCCTCAGCGTAAAAGTCTTTGGACTGATGTCTCAGCCAGTCGTTCACAACACGTTTGACTTCATCGTCACTTTTAAACTTTGTGACTCTCTTGAACGCTTTCAAGGGACCAAACAGGTGAAAGTCTGAAGGGGTAAGGTCTGGGCTGTAAGGGGGGTGAGGGAGCAGTTCCCAGCCCAGCTCGTTAATGGTCTGCACCGTTTGGGCTGCTGTGTGAGGCCTTGCGTTGTCATGATGCAAGATGACCCCTTCTGACTGATGACCCCTGCGTTTGTCCCAACAGATAAGCTCAAAGTCCTTGCAATGTCATCCACTGTCACCCTTCTGTCAGACTGAATGAGGTCATTGACTGATTCGATCACCTCAGGAGACCTCCCAGGCCTGTCTTCATCCTCAACACTGCTCCGTCCTTCTTTAAACAATTTAGCCCACTTGTAGACATTTTTTTGGTTGAAACATGTGGCACTATACACAGTTGACATTCTCCATGAATTTCAACTGGTTTGCACCCTTCAGCAACCAAAAACTTCATAACTGACCGCTGTTCAATCCTGGAGCATGCTTCTTGGTCGGCTATCTTTGTTAATCGCCAAAACTCTCAAAGTTTTTTTAATCTGCAAAAGAAATTAAATCCATGTGAAAAAGAAGTAAAACAAAAAAAATAAAAAAGAGTAAGCTTCTATCTGTATTAGAAGTCCTTATACCGAAAAATTCACCTTATTTATTGAATGACCCTCGTATATATATATTTATGTGTGTGTGTGTGTGTATATATATATATATATATATATATATATATATATATATATATATATATATATATATATATATATATATATATATATATATATATATATATATATATATATGGGGGGATAACCTCGACGTGGTGTAATGTTTAGAAAGTTGGTTTTGCTAGATCAGTCACGACTGAGAAGTGAGTTCGACCCTCGTTGGGTGCCCCATTCTTTCAGTCTTGTGCCACATCTAAACTGCGGTTAGAAAATCACTATATATATATATATATATATATATATATATATATATATATATATATATATATATATATGCGTGTGTGTGTGTGTGTGTGTGTGTGTGTGTGTGTGTGTGTGTGTGTGTGTGTGTCCTTGCCTCCACGGGAAAATAGGTATCTCTTAAACTATGATAACTTAATCATACGCACTTGTTCGTAGCCCGTCCTGGCTATGACGGTAAACTACGTCCACGTCCTGGGTAAGCCGATAAACTACATCCAACAGCAAGGCCTCTGATCAGGAGGTTTTGAGGAGCGTGGAACCACCTCTTAATTGCTGATGTTCCCAGGTCCACCCTGACCCGGGGTGGTAGCACCTGTTAGGGTCCCAGCTATGGGAAAATAGTGAAATCCCAAGGTGTGTCCACGTCCTGGGTATGACGATAAACTACATCTGCGTCCTGGGTATGACGATAAACTACATCCGCGTCCTGGGTATGACGATAAACTACGTCCAACCAAAAGGCCGTCGATCCGATCAATCGGCTGGTCATGTCATGCCCCATCACATCTAACCCATCCCAAAACAACTACAACTTACAATTAACTTTCCCTCCCAAACCCTACACTAAATATACTAACATCTTACCCCTAAAATGTGATGGGAAACAATGATGTTGCCAGCTATACGTTTTTGAATCAATGATGTTGCCAGCTATACGTTTTTGAAACAATGATGATGCCAACTATACGTTTTTGAAACAATGATGTTGCCAGGGATACTTTTTTTTGAAGCAATGATGTTGCCAGCTATACGTTTTTGAAACAGTTGCCAGCTATACGTTTTTGAAACAGTTGCCAGCTATACGTTTTTGAAACAATGATGTTGCCAGGGATACATTTTTTTGAAACAATGATGTTGCCAGCTATACGGTATTGAAACAGTTGCCAGCTATACGTTTTTGAAACAATGATGTTGCCAGCTATACGTTTTTGAAACAATGATGTTGCCAACTATACGTTTTTGATATATTAATAAATACTGGATCTGGCATTAAATAACCCATAGTGGTTGATATGCCATAAAACCCCAAACAAACAAACAAAATTGTTCGTGCTGTACCCCGAGCATGTCTAAGTTGAAACCGATGACTTACGGCAACAAACCGCCCAACAGGACAGAGTAAGGATATAACAAAAAGATTTGAACACTAATATTCCATGGTCATAATTTATTCCATTGGAATCGTAAAAACGATCCAATTCGTCAGACCTACAAATTCAAAAAGAAAACAGAAAAAACAACTCCGGGAAAAAATTAGTAAGAGTATATGTGTGAGAGTGTGGGAAGACATGAGATCTATATAGAGGGGTAACAGACGAAAGAGGCAGGGAGGTCCAAAGATGGAGGGGGCATTAAAATTTAACAGAGAGAAGATTTAAAGAGGGGTTTCAGTGAGAAAAATATGCGTATTTTCAAACGTCTGAAGATATACCGGAAGAGTGTATACATTTCTTGGCGACATATACACCCCATAGGCGATAAAATCTTATGTATCAATTGTGCCTAAATGATGAAAAAATATAATCTATTTCTTTATCCAAGCACGTAATTCATCGCCGGATATTAATCACATAAAATGAACATTATACATTTAAAGATTCCAATCAACATGCAGCTAAAGTTGTGGACCTCTTGTTTGATTTAGTTTAGTTTAGTTTTTTTACGGCATATCAACCTCAATGGGTTATTTAATGCCGACAAAATTTTTATTGCTGGTAATATTTTTTCCTTCAAAAATAAATTTCTGGTAATATTTTTTCTTCAAAAATGTATCGCTGATAATATTTTTTTCAAAAAGGTATAGCTGGTAATAATTTTTACAAAGTATTTCTGGTATTAAAACCTATTTTTACACAAGTTTGGGTGTTAACTTTTTGTCCATAGCTGGGACCCTAACAGGTGCTACCACCCCGGGTCAGGGTGGATCTGGGAACACCAGCAATTAAGAGGTGGTTCCATGTTCCTCAAAATCTCCTGATTAGAGGCCTTGCTGTTGGACGTAGTTTATCGTCTTACTCGGGACGCTGGACCTCTTGATGTGTCCACATATTTATATAGGGTGACCCCAAAAAACGGGAATTTTTTAAGTGCGTATTGCCAGACATGAGCAAGTGGCAACACTGCGAGACAGTGACCTTGAGCAAGTAAACATTTCGCCATTTTAGTAACGAGATTGAAATTCACAGTATCCCAGCTGAGATGTTGCAGCAGTCAATGAGGAATCTCAACAGCAGATTTCAAGAATGCATTCGTACAGGAGGACGCCATCTACAGGACGTAATTTTTTAAAAATGAAAATTCCATCACTGTTTCTTAAATGGCATGTTTTAAGGTTTCAATTACTATGAATTAAATATTTTTCTTCCATCACTCTTGGATTGTTAAAAAGTTCCCGTTTTTTGGGGGTCACCCTATATATCTCTGAGTATAGATCTTAACTCTGTGTACGTGTCGTTGTGTGCTTTTGAGTAATCTCTGTATAAATATATCTGCATTAATTGTATGTGTGTGCCTGGGTGCAATTGAAAGTATCAATGTTTTGTTATCTACCTGAACTTGTATGAAACGCTCGCGTGTGTCCGCTTGTCTACGTCAATGAATTCCTCATAGACGACAAATGTTCACATTCCTATGTTAACTGAGAAAGCGGCAATTTTTTTTCCCGCCTTACTCTTTTTTTCTTTCTTTCTTTCTTTTTCTTTTTTCTCTCTTTCTTTCTTTTTCATTTCTGCAGATTTATTTTTATACTTGTGGTTTTGTTCCTCGTCTCAATAAAGTTGAAAATGCAATCGCATTTACCAAACAAGTCGACAGGTTTTGTCGCAAGGAAAGTTTCATTCGATCAGGCGATCTTAAGAAAACTTTCTGATTCAGGCCAAGAAATTAAACTTTTAGACTTTTATTTTATATGTTAGGCTATTATATTATACAGGGTGTCCCTAAAGTCTGGGCACCCTAGGCAAAAATGCATATTTTCAAGAATTTAAAATTTCAACAACATTTTATTGAATTGGAATATTAACAAATGACATCTTCAATATGATTTCCATATTTTGTGATGCAATGGTTGATGTCCTTTGCATGATTCACGTGACCTCGATGCAATAACTCCACAGTGCCGTCAATTTTAGCACATTCACTCTTTATGCGTTCAATAAAGTGTGTTGCATCTGTGATCAATATACAGCTAGTGTTGCGGTATTTGAGAACATCTCCTTTATCATACGCCATAAAATAATTCAGTTCTTTCTTCTTTCGACAAAACCTATGGAGAAAAAAAAATTTAGTTATTGAAATTTTCTTTGTGTCAAGCCTTTAGGGACACCCAGTGTGTGTGTGTGTGTGTGTGTGTGTGTGTGTGTGTGTGTGTGTGTGTGTGTGTGTGTGTGTGTGCGTGTGTGTGTGTGTATGTGTGCGCGCTCGCGCGTGTATATATATATATATATATATATATATATATATATATATATAGTAATTCATCGAGCCCAGAATAATCTCCAACAGAAGTCAACTAACCCTTGACCACTAATGATCACTCTAAATCCCCAAATATTTCTTCACTATATTTCCTTGCTTGACCCAGATAATGCTCGTGAGAAGCGGCTAAGAGTCAATAAGCAGACGTGACTCTTGGTGCACTGTTCCGAGGTTATCCGTATACTTGGATGAGTATAGCTGCGGAACTGAGTGAGTCGCGGCGCTATATCGAGTCAAGTTTGTGTCTTCTCCGTCACCGAGGCCTGTGGTGCAGTTGGTATGACGTTTACGTTGTATCGAAATGGCCCTGTTTCGATTCTTGGTAGTGGATGCGCACTGCTGATGAGACCCAAATAGGGCGAAACGGCCGTCCAGTGCTTTCTGCATTCTGTTAAAGATTATTCTGGGCTCGGTGAATTAATATATATGATTACTCTAAATCTCACAAAATTTCTTAATTATATATTATATATATATATATATATATATATATATATAACATAAAACGTGTGTCAGCACGTGCGACACCCTGTCTTCATCAGCCGCCGACCAGGGGTGATCTCACGGTTTCGGTGGCTATGGTAGGCTATAAAAAGAAAACTACAATGCATATCAATTCGGTATTTAATCTCCCTCGAAGTAGACCCTTCCTGAAGCCACACACATAATCCAGCGTCGTTTGGATTAATGCAAACATTGGTGAAACTCCTTTTTTGGATGGCTAGAAGCTGCCTTGTTGTATTGTCTTAGTTTTCTTCGACGTTTTGAAATTTTGTTCCTTTCAAGTAGGATTTGATTTTTGAAGAGGAAAAAGTCACAAGCAGCGGGATCTGAGGAATATGGCGGAATGTCGTACTTGGCCAAAAACTGCTACACAGTCAAAGGTCACTTATAGAACCTCTGTGGTGTGGCAAAACGACCACACTCTACATACTTTCTTTGCGAGGACTGGTTTAAACAATGGAAGTGCGCGAGAACTTTATAACTTTCAAATTTCAAGGTCAATCTCTTTCAAAAGGCTTCACCCAGTGTAAGTTAGCTTCGTTACCATAACAACAGTCACAATACTTTTCGATCAGTCCGCATTTTTTTTCTTTTAGTTTGTTGCAAATCTTTGAAGGATTTTGTTATTTTGAAAACAAATAAATACGGATATAATTACTGAATGCGTAAGTATTAAAAAGTTGATACTTTTCATCCGAAAAAAGCTGCAGTTTTATTTCTTAAATTATTTTAGAACAAAGTTAGGCATTTTAGACATTTTTAATGCATTGTTATCGCGCCTTAATAAAGTTCCTCTTTCTTTTTCTTATTCTTTCACACTCAGTAACCCGTTGTGTATTAGTGACTTTACTACCTTGTATGGGGTGATATGAATAAAAAAAATATTTATACAATGTAGTTATATAATTTGCTAAAGAATTAGACAATAGATAATCAATAAGAAATAAAGAATTCGACTCTCATAATTAGACATAGAATTACATTTTTAGAATTAGTTAAAAAGTTAGACAATTGATAAAAAAAAATAGACAATCATAATTTGATAAAGAATTAATAATCCTTTAACTGTCGGAACTGCTTTGTAAACTTAGAATACTTGAGATTATTAGAATCATTCAGTAACTCTACTGGCAGAAAACAGCATGCATACGGATAGAATTCGGTAAATATACAAAAATAGAAAGCGATGTAAGACAAAGATGTGTCGTCTTGCCGGACCTTTTCAACCTATACAGTGAGGTGATTCTAAGAGAATTAGAAATCCTACTAGGATTTTCATTATTAGCGGCCACAGTCTTAACAACATAAAATATGCAAATGACATTGTGAAGGAAAGCGAGAAGAAAGGACTAAACATCAATTGCAAAAAGACTGAATACCTGATTGTTAGTAAAAAAGGGAATAGCCCAACATAGCAGAGGATGGAAAGTGCGGCACTGAAATCCAAAGGCGCATTGGGAAAAACGAAAAGTGCCTTCCAAAAGCTAAGCAAAGTATTAAGAGAGAGTAAAATATCTGGGAAGTGTTTCAACAGAGGACGGAAAGTACGAGACGGAAATCCGAAGGCGCATTGGAATGGCGAATGATGCCTTCCAAAAGCTAAGCAAAGTATTAAGAACGAGCAAAATACCTTTAAAGTGTTTCAACAGAGGACGGAAAGTGCGAGACGAAAATACAAAGCGCATTGAGATAGCGAAATATGTCATCCAAAAGCTAAGCAAAATATTAAGAAACAAGAATATTTCGTTAAAAACAAAGAAAAGTTTAATGAACTGTTGCATAATACTTTATATTTTTAAGCAATTCACCCCCAAGCAAAGCACGAGTGCCACTAGCACGTAAGGGGTCACAAAGGATTGAGGACAAGACTAAAGAGGCATGTTTAGGGAAAGGAAAAAGAGAAGGACGGGGAACAAGGTATCAGATGTCGATTTACATTTGGATATTATAGTTATCAAGGAAGTAAGCAAGAGGAATGGGGTTCCAAAGATGGCAAGCGCGAGAGAAAGGCCGTTTGTGTAGAAGAGACGATTACATTTAACCGTTCCGACAGTGAAAGGGTGGGCCCGAGATACCAGCCTAGTAACCCGCTTAAATTTATGCAGTCTGGGAACCAGCGAAAATAGCTCGTGGGAACTCGTTTGTGAGAAAGCGACTATAGACGAGATGCCAGATCAGGACCTATCGCATTGCATATTCGAATCCGGATTTTGTCGAGGCCATCGAGACGTACAGAGAGGACACCAGACCATATATGACAGCCATACTCCATGCAAGGACTGATGGTTGATTTATAGATTTGAAGGATGAACTCAGGTGAGAAAAACCTTCTGGCATGACACAGAGAATTCTGGACAATCTCATCACAGATGAAGAAAAAATTTGAAGCAAGAGAAATATGGTTCTACAGAAGGATGCTGAGAATACCATGGACTGAAAATGTGGGCAACGACGAACTGTTAGAAAAAATGGAAACACCTATACTTAACATCAGAAACATTTGAAACTTCAACGGAACATAATGAGGAAAGAGGGCTTGGAAAATTTGATACTCACAGGACAGATTGAAGGCAAGTGCGACAGAGGAAAACAATGCATAACCTAACTAGCGGGCTTGAGTATATGGGTGGCGGAACAGGCTTTAGGAGAGATAAAAAAAATACAAAAAATATTAAGACAGGAAATTACGGAAAACTATGCCATTCATGGACAAGGGTCACTGTTTTTAAGTGGCTCGCTTGGTTCAGAAGTGGACCTTTCAATCTTGAAGAGCAAGAATGTCCAGATAGGCCAGCAGTTGTTTATGATGTTCAAATCGAAATGCTTATCAAAACTAATCACTGCCACACGACTCGGGACACCTCGGAGGTACTCCGCATATATCCTATCAGTGATCTAACGTATTTGAAAACAGATACGCGAATCGATGCGATGTTTGCCTAACAATGTTATGGAAAAAAATCAGTAGTCCGCGTTTCCATTTGCGATTCTCTCTTCAAATGCAACAAAACAAACCATTTGTGAAAAGAACGATCACGGGCGATAAAAAGTAGATTGTTTACAACAATGTGGAACGAAAAGGGTCCCACCAAAAAGAAATTTACTGACAGCTACCATTTCTGCGTGCATTCGAAGAACGTGATGCAGTATATCTGTGGAACTAAAGGACATTGTTTACAAGGAGAATCTTCTTCAAATTCAAACGTTGAGATCAGACAATATACTGCCCCTATTTGGAATGATTAAAGGCAGAAATCAATGAAACGCGTCCGGATCTCACGTCTCTTTGAAGAATCTGACAGCAACTGGTACATTTCGCTGGGTTTTCCTACTACACCAGTTGTACTCACCTAAACTTGGGCCTTCAAATTACCATTTCATTCGAAATTTATGAAAAGAATTTCAATTCTCTAGAATTCTGTAAAAGAAAAAACAGACTATTTTCTCACCCAGAAAGATGCAAAATCCTGGGAGGATGGAATCATGGAGCTATCTCAGTGATGGCGAAAGATTGTGAAACGAGATGGCAAATATAGGGTTGGATAAATCTACGTTGAAATATCTAAATATTATGTTTGAAATTCACTAAAATCATCTTTACGAACTTTTCTTCCGACCTAATATAAAACAATTTCCGATCATCTATGTGCCATGCTTGGGTGATCATGTATCGAAAGATACATGACTGACGAGGCAGATTTTTTCCCGCAGTAGATTGCCATTCCTTTCTGCGGTAAACCGGTTACCATCCATGGCTATAGACCTCGGTCTGTCCTGCTTTTTACCCATAGCTGGCGGAGGAGAAGAAGAGGATTGATACCTTTCTCAAAGTTATTATTAGCACGTAAGTAAATGTAAAGGATTCGACTGGAATTCGAACTCGGCTCTCCGATTCTTCAATCCGAGCCGCCATCCATTGCTCTCTGAAAAGAATGATTTGGGAGACTTTTCTGCGATCTCAGGTCTTTCTTGATGGATAGTTTCCACTTCGCAATAACCTTGAAAGCCAAAGCAATCCAGTTTAAATCGAATTTATTTCACGATTTCATTGGTTCAACAACGTGCCTATTATTCCTATTTTTTCTCAAAAGCCTCCGAAGCCAAACAAAAAGCACTTTAAATATAACTCTAGAAGGCCTTCAGTAATCTAAAATGAATCTTTTCCTAATCCTATGCAGATTATATAGGTATTTAGAGTTAGGATAAAAAAGATCTTGAACAAAAATGAACATTCTTTACCATGTAGTCTAAGATGACTTAAGAAAACAGAAAATATGATCTGGAATTGGAATGAGAGTAAGTGATAGCACCTATCCAAAAATGTATCAGGAAATTCCAGGATGTGAAATTAGTAAATACAAAACACTTCAGATACCTCGGAATATGGATCCGTTATAGCAAATTTAGTATAGGCGATAAGGAAATAGGACATAGGATAGACTGCATTATGACTTGTTTTGTCCAATTTGCTACCGAACCAAAATATTAACCAAATAACACGTGTCATGTTCTTAAATACCCTCATCAGATCTCGACGTCCATATAGATGGCATGCATGGCGTCCATCTTTGTTATGGGTCCTTACCTATAACTATAGAATGAACTCTTCCTAACACTATGTATACTACGCCTCTCAAGAGAGAGGGACGAATCGAGTCGAGCCGATGGTAGTTCACTCCAAACCAGACTGACAGTCATACTAACACCTTCCACATCTTGTATTTTATTCCGTGTAATATATCTTCGTTATTTCTACTCTTGTGTTCGTGTTGTTCTTCCTTGGTCCTAACCTGGACCATAACACTATCTATCTATTTATGCACATGGATTTATTATGATCTAATTTTATGCTATGTCTATCCGCGTACCTCTCCGTACAGTGGGCTGTCTTGTCTCACTCCGATTCTTTTATTAGATTGTATACGAAACCGAGTTCTAATTGGCTCGTGCTTGAATTAACTGAGTACACACCAGAAACCTAAAGCGCCCTAAATGATTGTTTTTCTAGTCAGGGTTTTATAACTGGATGCACAAGATCCAAAAAGAAAAAAAAAATACATGGTGTCCATCTTGTTCAGAAATATCTAAACTATCAGCTACACGCAGCCGTTTTCTCGGATCAGTGATTAAAAATGGCTTCAAGCGCGGGTGATTTTCCTAAAGAAGACAATTCTTCATCAGATCTTATAAAGTGGCGCTTTAGAATTGCAAAGAACTTTACCAAATAACAAAACCTACATCACTTGAAGACTTCCAACAACGGTAACAACTACAATCGACAGCATTAAGTAGAAGGAAAAAATAAGAATATAATTATGAAGTTGACATTACATTAAAACAAAGGTTATGAAGTAAACTCCCATCAGTGCTAGAAAGAGCGATAACAGTCAGTGTATATGAGAAGTCTATTTTCTGGAAAATCTTTTAAGAGAAAGATTTTGTAAATTTCAGCTGATAGTAACGCTAACTATTCGATCAATAATTGCCGAATGTTTTCTTATAAGGAAACTCTACCATCATCATTATTACCATGGCTCACTTTTTGTTTCTATTTACTATCCTCATACGCCCTGTCGGCTCGGGCTTAACAATATGCCGACTGCACCTCTGCAGAGGGGTAAGACCTCTCCAAATGAGGCATCCTGGGTAAGACGATAAAGTACATCCGACAACAAGGCCTCTGATCAGGAGGTTTTGAGGAGCGTGGAGCCACCTCTTAATTGTTGGTGTTCCCAAGTCCGCCGTGACCCAATGGGGTAACACCTGTTTGGGTCCCAGCTATGGGCAAATAGTTAACCCCCAAACTAGGGTCAAAACGCTATGAAAATGTAAAAACAGGTTTTAATACCAGCAATACATTTTTATAAAAAAATTATTACCAACAATTTTTGAAGGATAAAATTATTACCAGCAATACATTTTTTTTTAAATATTACCAGCAATACATTTTTGAAGGAAAAAATATTACCAGCCTATGAAACGCTATGAAAATGTAAAAATAGGTTTTAATACCAGCAATACATTTTTGTAAAAAAATTATTACCAGCAATGAATTTTTGAAGGATAAAAATATTACCAGCAATATATTATTACAAGCAATACATTTTTTTAAATATTACCAGCAATACATTTTTGAAGGAAAAAATATTACCAACAATACATTTTTGAAGGAAAAAATATTACCAGTAATACATTTTTGGAAAATATATTATCAGCAATACATTTTTTAACTAAAATATTACCAACAATAAAAATTCTTGTCGGTATTAAATAACCCATTGCCGTAAAACAAAACAAACTATCATCATAAACTTCACATCCGACCGCCGCCTGTTCATTTGTTCCTTGTTGGAGAAGAATTATTTTCCACCCTCCAACCTCTCTCTCACGGGCGATATGTAGCGAGCCTCTCACTGCTCTATCGCTACTTCCATGGGAAGTGCTCGGACGAACTACATTTCTTGGTTCCTCCAGGCTTAACCATCACGGCTAAGAACCGCTATACCACTTACATAGTAACAAACCACCCACATTCCCTCCGTTTTCCATCGACGGGAAGTAAGTTCTGCTCAAACAGCCTCTTCCCGTGAACCACTGCTCTGTGGAACCGACTCCCAAGAGGATGTTCCCCCGATCACTACAACCTTAACATATTCATGTCTAGATTTAAGCGTTATTTTCCCCTCCTATCCATATAAACTACCCCTTAACGTAACCTTGAGTGGCCTTCGGACCTTGTACAGAGTGATCCCTACTGTAAAAAAAAGACTGGATTCATACCGTTTCCGAGAATATTAATGCGATACCAGTAATTGCAACTGGGATACGAACCCAGTTTGCAAATTTCGTCTCAACCAATAACCACTTCACCACGTTGCACTTTCGTGGGTTTACATAGCTATGAAATATTTCCCATTTATGAGACTGCTGTCTGCTTTTGCGAAGATGTCAGTCGAGTCTGTGGTGGTGAAATAAATCAAACGGACTGCAAATTTCAACTGCTTTCCTGTCCAGCGACATCTTGCATATCCCGTATCGAACAATGGGCATCAATCAACTGCGCAAATTGGTTAACCTCTCAACGTTTCCATTTAACATCCGATCTAGAATTCGTGGAATCCAATTCGCTTTTGTTAGTAAATAACATTTTCTCTGCTTCCAGGCTACAAAATATCAAGTTGAAACACCGACTTTCGTACGATCACGGGCGTAAGCAACGTTAAGCTTGGTTATTACTTAGATGGGTGACCGCTTGGGAATTAAACGATCCCACCACACACAAAACATAACCTTTATATACAACCTCGATTTGGTCTGTGGTTAAGTCAATTTCATTTTCCAAGCTGTGCTAGCGATCCCTTCAGAACGTAGAAGATCATGGCTCTCCACAATTTCCTGTCCTTTGTATTTTTTACTAAATTATGTCTTTTTGCTTTCTCCTCTAGACATTGTTCTTCTATCCATTTACTTAAAAAGGTTATGCGTTGTTTTTCTGTCTTTCTTTCATTCAATCTGTCCTGTGAGTATCTGATTTTCCAAGCCCTCTTTCCTCATTATATCATTTCTGTAGAACCACAGTTTTTTCTTCATTTGTGAGGAGATTGTCCAGAATTCACTGCCCTATAGGAGGACACATATTACATGATAGTTAAGTAAACAGTTATAATATATAGAATAAAGGCTCGTAATACCGATACTGTTGTGACGGATGATTTATTTGTCAAATATCTCAAAGAGTTTTATAGCTAGGAATCACCATGCCACCTCCGCGGAATCAAATTCCCCACATTTCCTCCGTATTCCAATTTTAAGGAGGCATTTCCAATCAAATAGCTTTTTTTCTAGAACTGCTAATAATTATGTATGTATGCTTCGCAGAACACTACAATCTTAACCTTTTCAAGTCAAGTGTCAATCGCTGTCTGTCTCCCTTACTCTCATAATTTCCACTTCCTCTTTCATTCATATAACACACTTCAGTCATCATAAACATTCTGGCAATAACCCTCAACACTACAATCTTAACCTTTTCAAGTCAAGAGTCAAGCTTTATCTATCCTCCTTATCCTCATAATTGTCACTTCCTTCCACCTTCTCTTACACTGGTATCACCCATCTCATTCAGTAACCTGCTACCATAAGTGACTCTTGAGCCATGTATTGGGTGAATCATTGTAAAAAGAAATGCATATTTTCTACCAGCATGTATTATTGGTAGGCCCAATTTTAACATAATATGATACTATGTTGATGGCAGAAACAGAAAGGAAAAACTGCGGAAACGCGTGGGCAAGGTAGTAAAATAAAAGAGGTAAGAAAGTTCTAACCTTCAGTTGTAAAAGGACAGAAGACATGTTTGTAAGCAAGAGGATTAGACCAGGATGCAAGCTAGAAATTGGAATACGAAAATTTAAATATCAGTAAAAGTTGTTTTAAACATGACACCGAAACCCGAAGGGACATTAGAATAGCAAAAGTAACCTTCCAAAAGCTAATTAAATTAAGAAAGAGAAAAGTTTATTAGAGACAAAGAAAAGAGATCTGCGATGTAATAGCAATCCTCTTATATGGCACTGAATGGGACAACTCGTAATGGTTAGCAAGCTTGTCTTGCTAGAACAATTATGACTGAGTAGTGAGTTCGATCCTCATTCGGTGCCCCCATCACTTCGGCCTTTTCCGCATCTAAGCTAGGCTTAGAAAATCAATATATGGCATTGAATGCTGGAAGATTTCCTCAATGATGAAGAGGAGGTTGAGGCAGCAGAGATATTTGGTTTGGTTTGTTTGACGGCATATCAACTACTTATGGGTCATTTAATGCTGAAACTTAATTGTCTTAGGTGCTTTGGTAATTTTTTCAAAAATATATTGCTGGTGATTTTTCTCTTCCTGTTCCAAGCATGTATTGCTGGTAAATGTTTTTAATATGAACATGTATTGCTGGTAACTTTTTTTTACTATGAAAATGTATTGCTGGTATTCTTACTACAAAAATGTATTTTTATACTTTCATAATGTTTTGACTCCAGTTTGGGGGTTCGCTATTTGCCCATAGCTGGGACCCTAACAGGTGGTACCACCATGACCGGGTAATAAAACCTGAGAACAACAGCAATTAAGAGATGGTCCCATGATTCTCAAAACATCCCGATCAATTGCTGCAGGATGTAGTTTATCGTCATAACCAGAACGACAGCAGAAATGTGGTTCTATAGAAGGATGTTGGGAATACTATGGTCGGATCATGTGTGAAACGTGGACGTTTTAAAGAAATTGGAAACGAAAAGTATGTTTATACTTAGAATCCGAAAGAGACTGTTGAACATTAGCGAGCATAGTTTTACACAACTTCCTTTTATGTTGTGGTTTTAAGTAAGTTTTTACCCTATGTCATCATTTGTCGTCCGTGTTTTGCCATGACGAATTTGAATGAATTGATAGCAAAACACAATCATGTACAGCACAAAATTAACAGCTAAATATTTATATAAGCTTTTAAATGAAATTTAATTCAGTAATTGAGATTAGCTATATAGCAACATTTTACAAAATTATAAGTGTTCTTTCATTTTACGACTTTATATCGTTTTTGTTTTGTTTTGTTTTTTGTAATTTTGAAAAATATTTCAATACGGACTGTGTAGTATCTTTTCCATTCAAACATGATTCTTCCTGCTTAATTTTGTCGTTTCGATTTGAATTTCGGGTGTTCTTCCGATATTAAGTGATTGATTGTTTTTTGTTATAAAAACAACTCACTCAAGCCACGGAGATTCCACTGGAATGTATAGGTCTACAGCTGTCAGTACGCCAGGCGTTACTACTGTAGTTTCCCTATCAATTTTTTTCTTTTATTGGACGCGGTTGTTCGGTATAGTGTGGTGTAATGGATAACGACTCCGAATGGAAAATTGGAGAACCGTGTTCGACTTTCAGTGGGGATCGTTATATTCACTTACACTCAAATACAATGTGGGAGGGGGAACAAAAATTCGTACACATACAGAGTCTTATTTTATTGTATTTCCAACTAATAAACATACATTTCATAAACTGTATACAGATGCATAATAACTAAATATGCATAAAAAACAGAAAAAAAATGATCTAATAGAAATAAATCCCATTTATTCATTTTAATGGATGAAAAAAGTATTCGTACAGTGCAAATTTTAGATTTTAAAACTTTTAAATTGCTTTAATACTCTAGATTATTCAAGTGGAATATTCTAGAATGTACTAAAAATGTTATTAGTAGTTATTTTTAGCCTAAAAATCCTCAAGGAATAGGTTGAATAGCAGGACACACTGGGTCCTATAGACTTGGCTGGCAGCCAGTATACAGTAGGAACAAAACGGCAGCTAACTATGAGACATCTTCTAGTCAGTCACGAATCGAAAGAGACATGATCGCCTAGGCGTGTATCACGCTTGCATTTGAGTTTTTGACTTTGCTTAATCTAGTTGCTAGCTGCATGTCTAAACGGTTTTGAATTCTGGCTTATCCTTTTCCTAGACGTCTTGCGAACAAAAGCTTAACAGCCCAATCTTCCGTAATATTTAACCCATTGCTGGATAGATTAGAGACGAATTCATACTTTTCTTAAGGGTATTTACACGGAAATGAATGCATCGAATTCAACTGAAATTCGAACTCGGCTTTCCGATGGCTTGCTAACCATTACACCGCCTGCAAGCATAAAAGCAACATAAAAAATAGATAATCTTGCGATGAATTCAAGTCGATAAACAGTTTTTTTTTCTTAAATTATTTTTAAATGATTTAATCTAGCTTAAATATTAATTAGTGCTAAACTTTTGAAAACACCATTTTTTTCCGTTTTTGTGGGGCGGTTTTTTTTTTTCAGTTAAAAAGACGCGTCCCAGTTAATAAAAAGTTTTATCTGTTTATGTTTTGCGTTGTTTTGTTTTGCGTTGTTTTGTTTTGTTTTTTTCTATTTAAAACAGCAAAACGCAAAAGAAAACAACTGCATAAGTACTTGATAAAGTTAATCATTTTTGTTTCGTACATATGCAGTTGTTTTCACTTGTGCCTAATTTCTATTTAAAACTCTGTTTCCCTTTTTAAGTCATGCAAACACAGCGTACCAATTTGATGTACATTGATACGCCGTTGTCTTTTAGCCGAAAGGGAATAATCAAAACTCTTCTCTCTCTCTCTCTCCTTCTCTCTCTCTCTCTTTCACTCTCTCTCTCTCTCTCTCTCTCTCTCTTTTCTACTATATATATATACATATATATATATATTATATATATATATATATGAGCTTTTCTTTATTGACTGCTTTTCGTCGGTAAAGCAGTTGTTTCTTTGATTGTATAATTACTGTTATGTCTAGATTTGGTCATGATTTCTTGGAAGTTTTCCTTTCCGGTAGAGTCTGTCCCTGGTTAGTACGGCGCCATTAAGATGCGAAATTCACTACGTCTTTATCGAATTTACTTCCATCTTCATTTTACGATTCCTAATTCTCTCTCTCTCTCTCGCTCTCTCTCTCTCTCTCTCTCTCTAGCTTTCTCTTCTTTTCTTTCTCCATTCTTCATATCTCTCTCTCTCTATTCAGTTCTATCCACTTTCATACTTCCTTTGTCTCTATGACAAACTTTTATCTGCCTTCCTTTTGTTCCTCTTCTTTCTTATCTCTTCCCTTCCTTCCTTCATTCATTCATTCATTCCTTCCTTCCTTCCTTTCTTCATTCCTTCCTTCCTTCCTTCCTTCATTCATTCATTCATTCATTCTTTTTATCTCTTTCATTACCTTTGTTCCCCTTCTTTCTTATTACTTTCTTTTCTTATGTTCCACTTCTATTTTTATTTCTTCCTTCTTTTTCTCTTTTTGGCTTTTGTTCTTCTTCTTTCTTATATCTTCCTTCCTTTTGTTGTTTTTTATCAATTTCCTCTTCTTTATTTCATCTTTCTTTTGCTTTCTTCCCTCTATTTCCCATTACTTTGTTTTTCTCTTTTTTTCAACATCACTATGGAGTTGTCTCTTTGTCCACCATTTTCTTAATTTGACTCTATACTACCACTCTCCGTTATTTTTTATTCCTCTCTTTTATATTCATTCCAGCTACAGTCCAACGTCCTCTTTCTCGCTCTACCTTTCTCTTTTCTTGTTTCCTCTCTTCAATACTAAAGCGTTCGTATCGAATATCGATCATGGCGAGAGTTCGATTTCTAACTCGGGCCAAGCGTTGTTTTCGAGAAATAAGACATGTAAAATAATTACTCTTTCTTGTACAATTTATTTGGCAGCCATGTTTTCCTTTCTTCACATGTTTTTCTTTTTCATTTATTTTTCATTTACCAATTTCCTTCGCATATTCTAACGTGACGCCAGAGAAATTCGTTTTCTCATACAGCTGAGCTCACAAAAAATGACAATCTGCAAAACGCTAAATGCTGATTTAGCAAACTTTAAGTCATTCTAGCGTAATTTTATCTTCGCAAATATTTAATTTGGGCCTTATTGCAAATAGGAGATTGAGATTGAATTGACAGGCGTTTCTGAATTAACTGGTGTACAACGCTTTCAATTCCAACCGTTACTTTTAATTGTAAAAAAAAAAGATCTTGGAAGAAACAGTAAATGTCAATAGAGTATTCTAAATCGTTATACTTTGATTATATATTCATTTCAACAAAAATGCCATTACATTTTTGTTATTTTTAATGCGAAGTGATCAGTGTTGGAGTAGGCGGAGTAATAGATATCGGCTCGGATTGAGGAATCGGTAGAGCCGAGTTCGAATTCCAGTCGAATCCATTAAATTCACTTACGTGCTAATACCCTTGGGAAAGGTATGAATCTTCTCTTTCTCCACCCAGTTATGGGTAAATAGCAGAACAGACCGGGTTCTATAGGTTTGGAATGCAACTAGTTTACCGCAGAAAAAAATGACAAACTACTGCGGGAAAAATCTGCCTAGTCAGTCATATATCGAAAGCTAAATTATCGCTTAAGCTTGTATCACGCATGACATATAACTGATTGACTGATCAATGTTGGACTCCCATAAACTACCAGGGTCACAAGGGCACCACATGTAGTGCAGCCATAGCTAAACCATCTCCAGCCTGTTTCAATTCAGAGTTTTTGTCGCCTAGACTAGTGGTCAACAAGAGCTTATCGCCCAATCTATTCCACTATTTCCCCATAAGTGATCGGAAGAGATGGATTCATACTTTTCCCAAATGGTATTAGCACGTAAATGAATGCAATGGACTCGACTGGGATTCGAACTCGGCTCTCCGATCATTCCGAGACTCTATCTATCGTACCTCCATGAAAATAATATACAAAGTGGCAAAAGATCTATCCACTTGAACTTGAGAGCCTCACAAAACAAAACGATTAGCGAATCTAACACAGCATTACTTCAGTTTTGTGAGATTGATCCTTACTAGGTGACCGACACCCGTGGTTCCTTACCTAAGAATATCTAAGCTTCGAAAATATCTAGGTTCCTCGTCGTGACTTAAAGACTAACGAGCGAGTCTAGCAGACCCATACTACTGCATACAGATCGCAATCTTCATTTTTGTAATCCCTCACTTGGGGACTTATGAAATTAAATCGAATTTTTGCCGATTTCTTCCGATTTTCTCCGATTCTTACCGACTAAAATCGCTTAGAAATTTTGAAGAAAATATTTTTGTCGCGAGTCCTGTAATCCGTTTAGTTTTTAAGGGTACCATTTTTACTGCAGTCATAGCAGTAGTGGTGTACTTTGGGCAATATAGTCTGACGGAGTCCATCCATCTTCAGGCTGGTTTTTGAATTCAGATTCTCCTAAACTGGTTGCCACGTTAAGGCAAGATAGTTCAGTTCTGAATTGCTATTTAATCTGTAGCTAAAGTAATGTAGGTTCATGCGTTTTCCGAAGGCATTAGCGCAAAGTAAGCGAAAGTGAATCGAACTGGAATCAAATTAGTCATGCCGAATTCACTTTTCTGATACACTGTCCGCGCCTTCTGAAAATGTCGTAATTCTACCAAAAAATAATTTGTAAAAGAACTATATTGAACTTCATGTTCTAGAGTTAAAGAAAATCAAATCATACAGTTTTTAAGAAGAAAAAACGTCAATGCTATACAAAAACTTATGGCTAAAGGAATTAGAGGTTATTCCTTATTTTTAAAAAAAAAAAGTAATTTGCACTTTCTGGACATTTCAGAAATTTCTGTTTTCATGAAATGAGGCTATTTAAAAAAAGTGGGAGCATGTAGGGGATTAATAGTAGGACCATTCAATAAGAGAACAATGCCAAAATAACCTGTAAATGCTGTTTCGCCAAAAAGGCAATTATATAGAAAAATAAATATTTTCTTGTTTCGTTTTGTTTTCTGCTCTTATATTCTAAGACACTTTTTACTATATCTATACTTATATTGACTCCACACTCTACTCTAGCTTGCACCGACCTCTGTCAGTTGCAACTTACTCTGTCATATTCTTCCGCGGGTCCGAAGGTCATTGAGGAGACAAGTGAGTCTTTCAAACGTGCCAGTCCCGCGGCCATCGCTGAATAGAAACCCATGTCCTGGTTTTTGTTTCTCTTCGTTTTCTGAGTGTTTTATTTTCACTCTCAGCTGGCGTATCTGTAGAAAGCATGGAATTCCATCAACTATAATTTCGCAGAAAGGGGAAGGAAAAGACATCGAGTAGACACCACACACAAACGCGCGCGCACACACACCATCACACACGCACATACATGCGTAATGGAACGTGTCATGAACTGATTTTTACCTGTAAAATGATTATCATTCCGAAGAATATCGTAACTGATCAAAATCAGTTAAAAAAAATATAACGTTTTCCATTCTGTCATTTACTATATATATATATATATATATATATATATATATATATATATATATATATATATATATATATATATATATATAAATTGATGCATGTTTCATTAAATAATAGACAAGTTCTGTCTATTTATTTTAAGTAAGTTCCTTTCATATTATCTGATAAGCTTAATAACATTATCATTGAAAGACGAAAGGAAATCACCATATTGACACATGCTTTAATCCTATCTAAGCTTTCGCCTTACATAAGCCTTACATTTCAATATATCAAACAATACACGGACAAAACAATAATGATGGTCTGTTTTTGTTGCATGAAAAATTTCAAAGCAACGACAAACTCGTGTATACGAGACGCGGAAGCGAAAATTATATCGGAGCTCGTGACGTCACACATGACCACAGGGGAGTGAAAACGAGAAGTATTAAGTATGGGAAGCCGTTGGTATAAACCAATGGCTTCTGTTATCAATTATAGGCATTTAAGAATATGTGTGGAGATTTCGTAGTTTATTTTGTTCAGCTTAGGTTTCAACTGTTTCATGTATATAGCTTCAAGAATTTTTAGTTTTTGCTTATTGTTTTCATGTTTAAGTATAGTTGTGTTTTCAACGAAGATTTTAACGGCTTCCCATACTTAATACTTTTCGTTTTCACTCTCGCGTGGTCGTGTTGACGTCACGAGCTGCGATGCGATTTTCACTTCCTCGTCTGGTATACACGAGTTTGTCGTTGCCTTGAAATTTTTCATGCAACAAAAATAGATAATCATTATTGTTTTTTCCGTGTATTGTTTGATATATTGAAATGTAATTGTCATCTTTGATAATGGCTTATGTAAGGCATAAAGTAGTATAAGTTTTATACAGCGACGACTTATTTTAAACAAATGTATATTCATTAGAAGTATAAATTTTAGCTATATTATTATACATTGAGGAATGTTTTATTATCACTAGCACTCACTGTGCTCTCTCTCTCTCTCTCTCTCTCTCTATATATATATATATATATATATATATATATATATAATATTAATCATTATCATTCAAAAGAAATATAATTCAGCCAACTCAGAATAACCATGAATTTTGAATATAGTGCTCCATATCTTACAGACAGAGACGTAAATAATGTCTTCTTTTTATCTTACTCAAGTCGTTCCAAACACTTGTGCCACAGAAAACTTCACAGTGATAGACACAACTCTGTTAAAATATGTATCGGCACAGAAGGACAAAACCAGCAAATCTCCTGTAGTTAAATGGAATAATTATAAAAACATTACAAGCTCGTAAAGCGACGTCTAAATCCTGTGGTCTGAACTTACGAGATACACTTCGACTGATAACGTTTCCAGTGCAATTACATTTCCTCACCAAGAGATCCAAGCGTGTTAGAAAATGAATGTATATGAACAAGTTTTTTGTTGGGCCAGTTCGCCTCTGGCTGAGATGGGAAAAATAAATAAAGTGTATATGTAGGTGTTTTGTTTTATTCAATGAATACTTATGCGCGTGGCTACCAGTCTTGCGAGCATTCATAGTCGCCGCACGCTTGTATAACATATGCCTGAACAACAGAACTGACCAATTTTGAAACACCCGATGATCGGTTTATTGTAGTAGCACATGTGTTTGGAACGCAGTTGTTTTTACTTTTGTTTACCTAATAAATGTACCAAGACTCACGCAAGGTAGAAGGTTACTGAATGAGGTTGCTGTAAAGGAGGAAGAAACATGAAGTGCCTATTACCAGGATATACAGGATAACTAATCGTTGACTTGAAATGCTAAGACCGAAATGGTTAGGGAAGCATCATCTCGAATGCCTGTTGTACAAATTAACATTTCTTGGGAAGAAGATATCTGAATGGGACTTACTCCTTACTAAGGGAACACGAAAGGAGTGGACATGATTTGCCACCGTGAACATGGCATGACGGGTCCTAGAAGCCGATATCTGGGCTGGAGTGACTAAGGAATGTAACCCGTTAAAACACTTGCCATAATGATAGATGTAAAGTTGTGAAAGAATCTCAAAAGGGTTAGGGAAGCGTCATCTCGAGTGTTTATTCTATAAAATTAACTGTTCTTGGGAAGAAGATGTCTGAATGAAACTTACTCCTTACTAAAGGAACACAAATGGAGCTGACGAGATTTGCCACAATGAATATGGCATGACGAGCCCTAGCAGCCGATATCTGAGCTGGAATGACTAAGGAATGTAACTCGTTAAAAAAAAACTTTCCACGATGATAGATGTAGAGTTGTGAATCTCAAAGTGGTTAGAGAACCATGCTCTCGACTGTCTATTCTACAAAGTAACATTACTTGGGAAGAAGATGTACGAATGGAGTAGACGTGAGTTACCATCGTGAACATGATATGACGAGTCCGAGCAGCCGATATCTGAGCCGGAATGACTAAGGAATGTAACCCGTTAAAAAAATTGCCATGATAATAGCTGTAGAGTTGCGAAAGAATCTCAAATGGGTTAGAGAACCATCCTCTCGAGTGTCTGTTCTACAAAGTAACATTTATTGGGAAGATGTCTGAATGGAACTTACTCCTTACTAAAGGAACACAAATGGAGTGGACGCGAATTGTCACCGTGAACATGGCATGACGGGTCCTAGCAGCTGTTATCTGAGCTGGAGTTACTAAGAAATATAACTCGTTAAAACACTTACCATGATGATAAATGTAGCGTTGTGAAAGAATCGCAAAATTTCGTTGGTCGGATAAGACAAGTCCATCTCCTACAATGAGGCGTAATCGCATTTAAATTGTCATGGCTGGACAACGAGTTATGGGCAGCAAATATGGTAGCAATACTCCAGTCTGGGTCTGATCTGAATCTTTTAAACATCATACATTTTCTAATGATTTCTCACTCCCTGACTTTGTTCAAAAAAGCACCCTGCACTCATCTTTTGTCAAATGATTAATACCCTTTTCAATTGCTGCAAAGCATGGGAAATTTAGATTCAATAGTTTGTCAAAAAAAACGTTTTGATATCAACCTGCAGAAACCTGCAGAATTTTACTCAGATTTATCAAAGATCTGCTTAAGTGGCAATAAGCTAATGCAAATAATAGTGAATATTTTTTCACCCTAAATAAGGCGATAATACAACTAGAACGCATGGGTTTACAAGGGGTGAAAGAGCATGAAAAGACTTTAGTGGCGTGAATTGAGGAAAGGACTATAAAAGAACAGAAGACAAAAGATGGCGATTGACATTGCATTTACATTTTTGATGATCGTAGTTATCAGGGAAGTATAAAATCGGTATGGAGTTTCACAGGTGGAAAGTACGAGAAAAGAAACTGGTGGAGTAGAAGTGGCGGTTGCATCTTGCTAGTTCAACAGTAAAAAAAAAACAGTAAAAAAAATACTCATCAGAACAGCTGTCATGAAAATATTTATAGAAAAGTCAGACGGAAGCCACGTTATGTCAGTGATAAAATGACTGAAGCCGAGATGCCAGGTCAGGATCGATTAGATTATAGACATTTTTTAATTTTGTCAATAATCTCGAGATATACAGCAGGAGCACCAGACCAGATATCGCAAGATTAACTCTTGTAAAGACAGAGCATGGCAGCAAGAGCTTGGTATTTTCTGGAGCGATACAAGGAACCGACCATTCTTCCAGTGTCCTTTGCGATGGCAGGAATATACGAGTTTTGTTTGAGGTCTGGAGTGAGCTTTTGACCCGATAATCGTTCAGACAAGGATGCTCATTCAAGGTATGACCAGTCACCATAATAATATATTCTCTTGCACTTCTCGCCTGTGAAACCCTCTTTTGTCATTTTGTTTTCCTTTCAACCACGATCTTCAAAAATTTAACTGCTGCATCAATCGGTATCTTCTGTCTTTCGTTGACCATTCTCCTCACTAACGTTTTCTCATTTTCCTTCACTCTCAGTAACTCCTTTGCGTCTTAGTTCCATTATCGCCTTGTTTCTGTTTTCAACGGTTTTTCTTGCTTTCGTTATCCTGTCATTTTTATGTTCCCTACATCTTTTATTATGGGTCCCTAACATTGCAGCTATCGCATACATTTTAGTTCTTATTCCCCTTAGAAATACTGCATATATCGTATACTACGTCAGTATTCATTAGTAGAACTACACCTAGGTTGCTTTAGGAATTTTATTTTCCATTTGTGATAAAATTGTCCGGCTTTCACTTTTGTACAGAGGATAGACGTCAGACAATCACTCAACACTCTTTTCGTTGTTCCTCATTTTAAAAGCGACTTGGGTTTCCAAACAACACATAATAACTGATAAAAAAAGAACTTGAACTTTGTATAAAACCATTTGTGAATCTGCTAATTTATGAACTGGATTGAGAAACAAAATGATAAAAATCTTCTTGAAATTCTAGAGAAGACGGAAAATGCGACACTGAAATCCGAAGGAGCATTGAGATAGCGAAAGATACCTTCCAAAAGCTAAGCAACGTATTAAGAAACAGGAAAATGTCGTTAGAAACAAAGAAAAGTGTAGTGAACTGTTACGTAATGTCAGTCTTCCAATACAGCAGAAGAAGAGACTTGAAGCAACAGAAATGTGGTTCTACAGAAGGAAGCTGAGAATACCATGGACCAAACGTGGGAGCAACGACAATATTTTAGAGAAAATGAAAACGAAAAGGACACTTATAGTTAACACCAGGAAGAGTCACTTGAAATTTTCTAGTGCACATAAAGAGACACGAATCCTTCTGGTGCCTCTCTTTTCTTAAAAATACTGGGAAATGAGTTTCTGCAGTGTAAGATCAGAAGACTTCTCAATCGAGTTTAGTGTACCGAAAGATCATGCTATGAAATGGTAGGTCAGGCGATGCCTTTGGTTCGACATCAGTATTAACACTGACCAGGAGATTTAACATCAGAAAGATACAGTTGAAATTTGTCGGGCACATAATTAGGAAAGAGGGCTTGGAAAATTTGATACTCACAGAACAAATGGAAGGCAAGAGGGACAGAGGAAAACAACACATAACCTTCTTAGTTTGAGTAAATGGATAGCTAAACAAGGTTTAGGTGATATAAGAAAAAGACAAAACTTATTAAAGGCTAGAAAGGACAGGAAATTGTGGAGAGCCATGATCGCCAACGTCCTGAAGGTACACGGCACATAGAAGAAAAAAGTTTAAAATGCTCCCGGCGTCCTATCTCAAGGAAGTAAACGCAATAATTTCACAGACGCTGTTTACTCTTTCTTCTTTGAACACAGTTTTAACATCAATTTTAGTTTCTGCCGTGATGAATGTATTCATCTAATTAGCGTAAGTTCAATGATTTTTCATCGTGTGCAGCCGATCAGAAAATAGCGCTAGCCGTTACTAGGCAGTAAATGTATTAGCCGAATTAGCGAAAAGGAAAAATATGTCCTCCAATTTAATATCAGACAATGATGCATATTTATATGACCCATAAAAACCCAGAGTACACCATTACTATTTAAGAATACTCCCAGCAATTATTCATCAATTTCAATGCTCAGAAAGATAAATTATGTGTTCTTGATATTTGTTTTACCATTCATATTTATCTGATGAAGAAAAAACTGTTATACTTTTAAAAACTTATGAAACATATTTATTTTCTTTCGCATTGGCTGTTCTCTGTTCAATTTCATTACTTTGGCTTCAGAAAAAAATATTTCAAGTGGCTAAAATTCTCGTTGGGGTGATTATGCCCCATTATTTTTGGTTTCCGGACATTTTTTTTTGCCATTGACTTATACAGACTACGTTTTTTAATACAAATGGTAATGGTAATGGTAAAAGTAGCCGTTACTATACACGAAACATGTGACATTTATCGACCGAACAGTTCGTGTTATTGTTGGTTGAAATTTATAAAATCGTTTTCTTAAAAAAGGTTTTTCCGAAAATTAGATTCCTCACGTCTACTAAGTGCTATCGCTCTTTATAGTATTGATAAAAGTCTCCTCCCAAACTTTTTGGGGAGTGTAGATAGTCAACATATTTATTATACCATTACTTTAGAAAGTGAGAAGAAACATCTTGATTTTCCATACTCTCCTAAGCCCATATTAGGCATTAGTATATCCGTGATATGCTAACACCTTAACACAGCGAAAGGAGGGCAAAAATAATTTTAAGAAATTAATTCCCAAAATGAATTGTGCCTGAAAACATTTTATATACTGCACTAGAATATACAAACATGTTATACAATAAATTATACACACACATGCGTATATATATATATATATATATATATATATATATATATATATATATATATATATATGGCCTGACGATTGCATCTAGCATGAAACAGACTGTCGCCTGTAAGTGTTGACTTCTATGTTCACTTTTATATTTACACACGCTCTATCTCTGATATTGAGCACTTTACCCATAAATATAGCACACTTACTATATTTCTTTATATATATATATATATATATATATATATATATATATATATATATATATATATATATATATATATATATATATCACAATTTTTCCTATGCAGAAAAAGATTATTATATATGAAAAAAAGGGAAGCTGGCGTATATGAAAAGAAGAATATAAAAATTTAATTTGTAATGGTCCTAACAGGAGGGGTACTGCCAACCCGAGTTGTCCCTAATTTAGGACACATGGCTTCAGATCTTTGTCCTAACCACCCTGGTTATCACATCAATTTCCCTAGAGAGGTTACCAGCAACTCCCTATCATGAACCCGCCCCGTCGTCACGTGACCCTAAAGACCACTGAGTATGTTAGTGAATTCGTTCTGTAAAAGGAAAAAGAATCACCTTCTGTATTGATATCGAGTAATATCTTTTTGTGTGCGTGCTTATATATATATATATATATATATATATATATATATATATATATATATATATATATATATATATATATATATATATGCACGTGTGTGTGTGTGTATTTAGGAAGCATATCTTCATTCAAACATGTTTCATTGAATAATATAGTTCCAGTTGTCTAATCAGTTTCTTGATGAAATTAAGGAAGACGCTGTAGAAAGACACTGTAGTTTGTTTTTGTTTTGTTTTTTTATCCGAGTACTTTCGACCTTTTACAAGATCATCTTCAGGAGTAAAGATCAGTATCAAAATATGTGGACACACTGTGTCTATATTATTCAATGAATCATGTTTATATATATATATATATATATATATATATATATATATATATATATATATATATATGCGTGTCTTTGTTTGATATAGATATGTTTATGATTATGTAAAGCGAATCTGTAGTGGCTGATCAAGTGTCGTCTTCTTTAAGACTTATAGAATTTATTCGTATGAAAATACTTCCAATGATTAATCTGAGAAAACTGTTAGATATACTTAAGATTCTCTGGAAGATTTGCACGCTATGCATGTCATTCATATGGATCTTTAGATCCCCTGAGGCTATTTAAGAATATGCCTCTAGTTTCCAGGTCAATATTTTATTTTTGTGGCCTCTTCAGTTATGCACTATGCGTGATACACACATGACTGACGAGTCAGATTTCTTTCTGCGGTAGACCAGTTGCCATCCAAGGCTATAGAACCAGTTCTGTCCTGCTATTTACCCATAGCTGGGGGAGGGAGAAGAAGATTCATACCTTTCCCAAGGGTATTAGCACGTAAGTGAATGTAATGGATTCGTGTGGAATTCGAACACGGCTCTCCGATTCCTCAATCCGAGCCACTGTCCATTACTCCACCGTACCTCCTCCTCGGTTATGTGCCATGCATGATACACGCTTAGACAATCAGGTATCTTTTGATACATGACTGACAAGGCAGATTTTTTACCGGAGTAAGTTGCCATTCCTTTATGCGGTAGACCAGTTGCCATCCAGTGCTATAGAACCAGGTCTTTCCTACTATTTACCCATAGCTGGGAGTAGAAGAAGAGGATTCATACCTTTCCCAAGGATATTAGCACGTAAGTAAATGTGGTGGATTCCACTGGAATTCGAAATCTGCTCTCCGATTCCGCAGTCCGAGCCACTGTCCATTACTCCACCCTTACGATATTAAAAAAACGTACTCCTTAGCGCAACTTATTCTGTGGTTAATTTTTTGATCTCCTGTGTTAAATTTGTTATAGCTGATCCAAACACCGGAGTATCTGAAATATTTAGCTTTTATGAATTCTACATTCTGAATTTTGATGATAGATTCAGAGTATATGCCATTATTACTCTAATTCCAGTTCCAGATCATAGTTTCATCTTGGGAAAGGCTTATCCTAAGTCAAACTTCCTGGAACTCTTATAAAGTTCTTTTGTTCAAAATGTAAAAATTTTAAGTCCCCACCAAATCTAAGTTCTTGTGCGAACACTTAAAAAACTAATCAATCGGAAAAGAAAGGGAAAAGAGAACACGTCTTCCCCTTCTCCTTGAGGTCAAAATAGGCGCAAATAACAAAATAGGACTCAACTACTGCGTAAACTAACCTGGCCGTTCGTCTCGAAGAGGACCTCCAATCGGTTGTGAACTGGGGCAGGAATTGGCTGGTTAATTTTAACGCCTCAAAAACAAAACTGCTCTCTATTACTCACCACAGAGAACCATCTCTGTCCACCCGCCACCGTGGTCTGCGGGGAATTTTTGGCCGAGCCTATGGGCTCGAATATCCACATTAAATTCGGACTTGTGACACATCAGACCGCGTGTGGCGGTTTGTATATATCCTGCATTTGGAGATTCATTGCGTAATTCACTTAACTCACTTCTAGCAGTTGACTACTTCTTCTACGTGCCGAATCTTATATGTGTTGTTCTTGTCCTAAGTATTATCGTTCATTACCAACCTGCGTGTGATTATTCTATTCAGTAACCTTCCCTAGGTTACAACAACATTCGAAGAGATAAGAATAACTTAATCAAGATGCTGATGTTTCACACTAGCCCAAACAAAAAGCAAGGAAGAAAACTTCCCCAACACCACCACCATCAATACTGGAAAGGGCATTAACAGCTACTGAACATAAGAAACCTATTTCCCTGAAAAATTATTTTCAGAGAAAGATTTTATAAATTTCAGTAAGAGACTTGAAGTAACAGGAAATGTCGTTCTACAGGAAGTTGCTGAGAATACCATGGACTGAATAGTGATTTTCTAAGCATAGCTTAGATGTGACACAAGGCCGAAATTAGGGGGCACCTAGTGAGAATCGAACTCACTACTCAGTCATAATTGTTCTAGCGAGACAAGCTTGCTAACCATTACACCACCTCGAGGTGCCCAAATGATTTTCTAAGCGTAGCTTTTATGTGGCACATGGCAGAATGTATGGAGCACCTAGTGAGGATCGAACTCACTACTCAGTCGTAACTGACCCAGCGAGATAAGTTTGCTAACCATTACGCCACGTAGAAGTGCCCATACCATGGACTGAATATGTAAGCATCGGCGAATTTTTCAATATATATTATAATTTTATCATATAGACAAATCAGTTTACTCACTATAAAGATGCAACTTCGTTTCAGTGACTTTCAATTGTACCTCCACTGGTGAGAACCAAAAATGGTTATGGATAATTCTGCTTGTAAGCAAGCTGTATGTGAAACGTCACTTCATTTTTTCTATTTGTTTGAGAAAAAAATACACATAAAGCTAAAAGGTGACGGAGTGAGACAATAGTGCTTGTTGATAGCAGTTCGGTGAAGGATGGGTCAGTTGTTAAACGATGACCAGACTGTAAAGATTCCTAGTCGATAGGCACAGCATTTCCAAGCCTCTTAAGAGTGATATCAAAGATTTCCGCGTATAAGAAAACCTTTAAATTCCCCTTAGACATTTGTAGATTGACTTATACTACAATTTAAAAAAAAAAAAAGAAACGTTAAATTCTGAGGGATGTTTGTCGATGGCCTAACCTCGGCCTCGGAGCGATAACCAATGACGTACATGAAAAGATTCACATTATCAAATAAACTGATAATAAAAGTAATAAAACCAATATCTATCTTATATATTACTGGCATAACTTCATAATAAATTGCCTATACGAAGAATAATTGCATATAAATAAAGTCAACTTGTTCCCATGCAGGCTCAGCTGAGAAAATGTAAAAATCGATATATGATTGCGTTTACAGCAATAGAATGCACTATTATCGTACTATTATTAGCGATATTTTGTGATTGTCCCTAAAGTATAAGTAAACTTAGTATACCAGGATTTTTGTAACTGTTTAGATATAGAAAAAGAAGAAGAATCAATATTCACCAGAGATCAGCTGGTGAAACGTAAACAAAACAATGGTTTCCCTTTTAGGAGGCGTATATAGGGAAAACATTATATATATATATATATATATATATATATATATATATATATATATATATATATATATATATATATATATATATATAGGGAAGATGTTATAGTTGTTCTAACGAGAGAAAAGTGTATATTTTAAAAAGAAGATAAACCGCAAACTTTTTGGGTTGAAATGTGGATTTTTTATTTTAAAATATATATTATACTCAATTTTCCATAATTCTGCTACACGTGTTTCTAGTTTCGCGACCTTCTTCAAGAAAAGAGTAGATATTTCCCCATATTATAAAAATGAATTTTTTGCGTGGTAGTGATTCAAATCTTAGTCTAAAACCAGAAACACGTGTATGGATTTATGGAAAACAGAGTATAATATATATATTTTAAAATAAAAAATCTACATTTCAATCAAAAACGTTTGCAGTTTATCTTCTTTTTAATATATATATATATGTGTGTGTGTGTGTGTGTGTGTGTGTGTGTGTGTGTGTGTGTGTGTGTGTGTGTGTGTGCGTGTGTGTGTGTGTCTGTGTGTTATAAACGTGTGTGTATATATATATATATACAAGTTTAGGATTGGTATATACAGAGTGAATTCCAATAACCAACAATTACTATTCTTTAAAGAGTGCTCAATACAGAGTAGAGCAGATATAATTATTTATTTGAATATGTACACATACATATCTAGATGTACATACATACGCACGCATACATATATGCATATAAACTAAATATATACACAGACATTTACAAATACATGTATATACATGAAAAATCAAACAAACGTAAATTAAAACGATATAAATATAAAAATGCATATACACATCAGCTTGTACATATATATACACACATACATACGCAACTACACATATATATATATACACACATACATACATTTCAATGAAAATATAAATTAAATAGCATATATATCTTTTATTTTTATTTTTATATTTTTTCTCCTCGGAAATTCTACAATTTAAAACTTAATAGAGATTTGATTTAGATTTCTAAATAGGTAATTTTTAATTTTTTACTTTTAATTTTAATTTCAAATTTTATAAATCTTTTAATATCTATGATAACCTTGCTTAGTTGTCAAATTTTTCGAATTACCCTATACTTGTATTTTGATTGGTCATTCTAGCTTATGTAACAGCGTTTACTCCTAGCTAAGGATCGTTAATTAATTTGAAACTTTTAAAACCATTTATTCTATATTCTACATCATCACTTGATAAGACACCAGATGTGTTGAAACAAAATGGCTATTTTTGTCGTGATTTTATAACATATTTATGTTGTAATATTCAAATAAATAATTATATATATATATATATATATATATATATATTTATATATATATATATATATATATATATATATATATATATATATACACACATACCCTTCCCTCATACTCTGTACACATATGAATCTCCGGTGTACGTCTCCGAAGCACGCATTTTAACTGAATTTGCTAATGACGTGAAAGGTTTCTGAAAAATAAAAAAATATATAGAAATTATTGCGTATGTTTGTCAATAATGGGACGGTTGAGAAGGAGGAGAGTTGAAAATCGGTGGTGAATACTTGATCTCAAGTGCGAAACAACATTGCAAGCCCTAAGATGAACAAATCTTTTCAATAAGAAATTAATTTAACATTTGGTGGATTTCTACACGTATATTTATATAAAGAAGAGCATAGCCCACAAAAGACAAGAAAAAGAAAAATTCACTTACTGTTATACAGATAACGCAAGAAAAGGGGAAAGAAAAACATTTACGGGATTAGTGTAGTGTGCGTGGTATGCTACGTGGTTGGGTTGAAATTAAGTAGTCGGGCTGAACACGAGTAGATAGTATAAAACCTATTAACAGACTCGCTGACTACTGTTTTGTTGGTGATTGATCGCCCTGAAAACACATCGTCTTAAACTAATATTCGACAAACCTTGAAAAGCCCTTGCAACTAAAAACAAAAACGGATTGACATAAATGATGTTTCCCAAAAGTCAATTGAAACAGTTTCAGTGATATATTTGCCGATCTTCACACAAAATTTGATGCAGGCATATTGCTCGAATTTGTCAACCGTTGTAAAGATCTCAGCAACGTCGAAAACTGTTACAAAACGAAATTCATGCAAATTTCAAATTTTGGATTATCTCCCCTTTCACAAGATATTACTTTTTGTCTTTTCTATCAATTATTCTTATTTCTTATATCTTAGATTTTCCGCACCTCAAATGTATCATAGAAATCCTTTTTTTCTGAAGGCCGACAAATACTGCTTGCAATTCCGTTTGAATTTCATCTACGATCCCTATGCGGCGCCATTTTAGGGGAACACAGCGTCAATTTCATTTTGAGAAAACATGGCATCAATTTCATGTTGGGGGAACATGGCAAAGTTACATGAAGATAGTTCCTTAAATCTAATTTTCTATCGTTTTGCTTGCGATTGGTCGCCAAGAATTCTAATAATTTTAATCTGACACTCGACATGTTTTTAAACTCTGTAGGTCTTAAAAACAGAACAGTTAAAAATCAAATTTCGCAATCACGCGTAATAACTGAAAACGGGTTCATGGCATGAAACCTATTACAGCTCGATACAGTAGGATTAGTACCAGTAAACGTCAGCAATATGTGTTTTGAGTTGAAATTTACAAGCAAGTATCTTCAGGGAAATTTCCGATACTAGCTCATAGATAGATAGATGTGTATACTGAGATAGATAGATAGATAGATAGATAGATAGATAGATAGATAGATAGATAGATAGATACGGATAGACTGGGATAGATAGATAGATAGATAGATAGATAGATAGATAGATAGATAGATAGATAGATAGATAGATTTGTATGAATGGATTGATATTAATAAATAATAGATTTATCCTTCCTCTTTGGATCGAAGATGTCAAGAGGTGGGCAATCCCTGCTACATTACTGTTTCCTGGAGAGAAAGAATTCATTTTTTCCAGTTGTGAGACAAGTGATCGACAGTGCCGTTTTACAATTTTATTCTTTTCCTTCTGGTAGGGGGGGGGGTATCAAAATGAATTCCCACCATTTTTAATGGTCGCTAACTCGTATTGTTCGTTTTCACTTCACCGGGAAACTTTTGCTAACTGTTTTCTGTCCATGAGTTTTTCTTCCAGCGCAGTACGCTAATGATTTTCTCGGCAGCCATTTTGCCTTCTTGCTGAAACTTTAATCGAAAGAGACAAAAAAGACAATTGATGTGGGTTTCTTTTGCCCTAAATTTGCAATATACTGTCTGGGAAGTTTTGGTCGAAAGTGGTAGGTGAGATTGGATCGAAGTTACTGTTGATAGGTAAGTATATATAATTGAATAAAAATGGTAATGCATTGTGGAGATGAACGAAATATTGCATTAGATTTAGAGTCTGTCTGGAAGGAATATAAGGTTTTCAAATATCAATTAGCACATTGGCAAACACGCACAAAATACATATATTTGAATACATATATACACGCATGCATGTTGATAATATATATATATATATATATATAATGTGATAATATATATATATAATGTGATAAAAATATAATTTTACAGTATGCTATATTTATGGGAAAAAGCACTCAGTATTAGGGACAGGCCTTATCTCTATCTATAAAAAGCAGGATGTATGTGTATAACGAATGCACGGCCGCAATTTTCGACGGATTCACACCAAAATTTACATGCACATGCTCCAAGTTAGCGAGAAGGCCAAGACTGGCTTTGCATTTCCCAACTCCCATCGATAGTGGAAATAATCGATTTTTTCAAGCTTCTACGGTAGTTTTCATGTAGGTTGCGGCCATTTTCTACTGGCCAGAGTGAGAGCCTATAGCTGGCTGCCACGAATAGGCAGGAAGATTCTATTGGCCAGCGTGAGAGCCAACAGCTGACACAAATGTTAACTAGCATTCTAGCATGCAAAAAAAATCGATAACTGCATTCATCACAAGTGGGGAAAATTTAAATCTGCATGGCACTTTACTCCAGTTGGCTCATTCGCTTGCTTAAACTCAACGTTGATTCTGATTCCGCAGAACTGGGTTGGGTGTGAAAAGTATTTGTTGTTAACATTCTTTTTTCATTTGGTTTTTCCAGTTACGAGTCCTTTTTTAAATCTGATCTTTTTGTGTTCATTTTGTTTAGTTCTTTTTTCGTAACAGATTTAATGTTTAGTATAGAGATTAGAAAAAAATTTGCAATGTGAGATAGGCAAGAAGTAATGCATGTAGCAACATCAGCACGGCAAAGGGCACTCATTTAAAGGCAAGGAAGGGCAAAAATATTTTAAGTCAAGTGATAGCGATTGCTGTATGAGTCGTACGATTTTTAAATCAAGCACGGGCAACGCCGGGCCATGCTGCTAGTGTAAATATAAATGTGGGGAATGGGGTCACTACCAAGCAGCGACAGTCTGCGCCATGCTTGAATACAATCTTCCAATGGTTTTTTTCTATTCATATATGCTGGTTAATGTTGCAATATGGGTAGGAATGACTACTGTATGAAACTAGCATATTTATATTTGATCACAAATAAAATTGTTTATAAGTACTTAATTGGTTTCTAATATATTAATTTTAATATTACGATATATGTACTCAATTAATAGATAAATTAAATATTATATCTTAAGTCGGTACAAATAAAAATATTAATATTAAAAATGTGACTAAATAATATTTGAATGCCCCTTTTGAAAAAATCGTAATTGAAATTTATAAAAATAAAAATTAAAAATGCCGAATGTATTGCTATTGAAACCCATACAATGTGTTTGAACATAGACACTAGCACAAATTTCAAATTGAAAAAAGAAAGTTTGTATCAATGGGCAGATAACCCAGCGCCCCACCATGACTTGACGGACTTGACAGCTACAATACATTAGATTCATGAGTTTTCTAAATAAGTTAAATCTTAACACCCCTAAAATAAAAAAAGGTGAAATTTTCCTTAACCCCAACATTTCAAAATATAAAATTTGTCTGGACTTATAAATTAAGTGAATCAATTTCAAAAAGTTATTTTTAGCATCGCTTCATAATGGAAAGAAACTTTGTTTTTTAAGTTTAATTTGTATGATTGAATTTAGATTAAGACTTCAGTTTTCAAACATGGTGTTGCGATGATTATATATTTTAAAAAAGCAATTATAATATTATGCCCCACTGTTGTGCCGAGCACTGCTTTTTAAAAAATAAAAATAAATGCTAAGAACTCTGAAAAATCTCATTTTTCTTTCCTAATATTTTAATATATATATATATATATATATATATATATATATATATAAAGAGTTCTAGAAAATATATATCTTTTATATATATATATATATATATATAGAACTCTAGAAAAGGAAGAGAGTAGCTATGTATTTTTTAAACGAAACTCTCTACATGAATTCAGCTAGATTAAAAAAAGTTCTAGAATTTCCAGTACCCCTCCATCGTGCGCATGTGTAAGTCCTCTCAATATAACAAATTTAATCCGATGAAGTTTTGAAGGTCGAAAGACATCACAAGTAAACTTATATATATATATATATATATATATATATATATATATATATATATATATATATATATATATATATATATATATCAAGAACAGTATTGGGGAAATTGTATGACAAAGTGGAAAATGCTAAACTGCTACGTAACATCTATTTCCCTATATGGTAATCAATGCTGGACAATCTCCTCACAAATAAAGATGACACTTCAAGCGACTCACAGGTGGCTCTATAGAATGGTGTTGCCGCTGTTGAAAAGCCTTAAATGACGTGATTATCCGGTAGGTACAGTTCTTTGTTTCTAATTATGTAGCGCCATTCCTCGAGGTTGGAAAAAGTATACTTGATGCTATAAGCTTGGGTGTGTGGGTGGTGCAAAGTCGGAAATTTTAATCAGAGAGCCGAGTTCCGATTCCAGTCGTGTTCGTTATATTCACTCACGCGCAGATCCACCACATCTACCCACCAACTATCGGTTAATTAGTCAAACTTGTACCACTAAATCATTATTATTACACCGACATCTCAAAAAAAAAAGATTACAATCTAAAAATATTTTTTGACTTTGAATAATCTGCAACGGGTTGATAAGCCGTAGAAAACGAATCAATCGAATGATCCTCGTTAAGTCCTGCATGCTTCAAACGCTCGAAGACATTTTTAACCATCGATCTAAAAAAGTGATTGTCTACAGCTAGGAGTTTAGATATTACTGAATGAGTATGGCGCTATGCATGACATCCATATGAAAGTATCGAATATGACCCGAGGTATTCGGTTAATGTATTGCTTTTGTAGTAACTTGCGATGTTGTGCGAAGCTAAACTCAGCGCAGCCTATTCTATGTTTCATTTTGTTGTGAGACCGATACTTTCCTACATCATGGACTCTCCCAGTACTATATTATTATGTGAATGGTAGTATCATGGGAGTAGCACCAGTAATGCGCAGCCGCGTACGATACCAATATCGGACACCACTGGATAGTAAGCTCTGCTTACTCTTACACTATTCTTTGTAACTTTTCTGTTTAACATATCTTTCTTACCTCTAACCCGTGTTCCGTGTTTTGCTTCCGTGGCCCCTACTTCGGGTCCACATCACATTTGCAATTTCATAATTGAAATGCACATAAACAACAGTATCAAATCGAACAATAAACGACAGTAAAACAAATTTAGACTCTGTCATTGAATAGTTTGTTCCCTCTTCCTGACGACCATACATTCTATGTGAACTACGAATTAGCGACGCCATTCAAGCAAATTAAAACATTTCAACATCTAGGAAAGGTTCTAACAGAGGATGTAAAATGCGACACCGACTTTCTAATGTGCATTGGTATAGTGAAAGATGCTTTCTAAAAGTTAAGCAAAGTATTAAGAAACGGAAAAATTCGTCAAAATCAAAGAGTATTGGACAGACATGTATTATTAGTCCCCCTATATGGCAGTGAATGCTGAAAAAATCTCGTCACATATAAAGGAGAAGAGACTTGTGGCAAGTAGAAATGTGGTTCTACATAAGGATGCTGAGAATACCATGGACTGAAAATGTGAGCAACGACAAAGTTTTAGAGGAAAATGGAAACAAAAAGTACAAATGCTCGTTGTAGTAGAGACTTTGTCATCGCAGATACAACTATAGTAACGCCGTTGAACAATACTAGTATCAGACGCCTTCGAATAACACTCGCACTAATAATACTTGCTCGATAATACTCGCTCGAATAGTAACCACCGTATAGTGATCTGAATAGTAATCCGTATAGTGATCAGTATAGAACAATAAAAATAATACCGAACTGTTACGTAATATCATTCCGCCTGCATGGCAGTGAATGTTAGTGTTATGGTCCAGGTTAGGACCAAGGAAGAACAACAGGAACACAAGAGTAGAAATAACGAAGATATATTACACGGAATAATAATACAAGATGTGGAAGGTGTTAGTATGACTGTCAGTCTGGTTTGGAGTGAACTACTATCGGCTCGGCTCGATTCGTCTCTCTCTCTCTCTCTCTCTCTCTCTCTCTCTCTCTCTCTCTCTCTCTCTCTCTTGAGAGGCGTAGTATACATAGTGTTAGGAAGAGTTCATTCTGTAGTTATAGGTAAGGACCCATAACAGTTAGACAATCTCCTCAAAAATGAAGAATAGACTTGAAGCAACAGAAATGTGGTTCTACATAAGGATGCTGAGAATACCATGGACTGAAAATGTGAGCAAGGAGGAAGTTTTAGAGGAAAATGGAAACAAAAAGAACAAATACTTAAAATCAGAAAGAGACAGTTGGAATTTCTAGGGCGCCTAATGAGGAAAGAGGACTTGGAAAATATAACACTCAGAGGAAAAAGAAGGAAAGAAGGACAGATGAAAGCAGCGAATGATCTACCTAAGGACCTTGTGTAAATGGCTGGCAGAACAGGGATTATAAGAGATAGCAAAAAGGCAAACACTGCAAATGACAGGAATTTGTAGAGAATCATGATATCCTGCGTTCTGAAGGAACACTGTACATAGAAGAAGAAGAAGAAGAAGAAGAAGAAGAAGAAGAAGAAGAAGAAGAAGAAGAAGAAGAAGATGAGGAGGAGGAGGAGGAGGAGGAGGAGGAAGAAGAATTGAATAGGGTTTTTTTTTCAGTTGAACGTATTAACTGAGAAATAAAGAAAGCCTACTCGTTGTAAGGGAAAATATAAGCAAAAATATTTTTGTGATGTCAACGAACACTCGTTACCACTTTCGTAATGCCCGTTGTAGTAGAGACTTTGTAATCGCAGATACAACTATAGTAATGCCGTTGAACAATACTGATGTCAGACGCCTTCGAATAACACTCGCACTAATAATACTTGATCGATAATACTCGCTCGAATAGTAACCACCGTATAGTGATCTGAATAGTAATCCGTATAGTGATCAGTATAGAGAAATAGTATAGTGAATAGAGTAGAGAATAGCGGTCCGTATAGTAATAGAGGATTGACTAGAAATGATGATCCGTAAAGTAATAGAGGATAGAATAGAAATAACGATCATTTAGACGTCACGCTACTACCTACTTATGCGTTTCTTCCATGGTGACGTGATCCACTTAATTCAATAATTTTCTCACTGGCGATGTATGTTCAAACTCAAGTGTCAGCAGCGACACTTTATTCCTATATAACAAATAAGAATAAAAGTTTTAAACTACTGGATAATAATAATTATAATAATAATAATAATCTGAAAATTTAATTTTAATATTTGTTGATATTAAAATTTCCCCACTTCCTTGTTAAGCGTGCGTGTGCGCCATTTAATTCGGCTTTACAGAACCAAGCCATTTAATGCTTTCCGACGTATTCCTGGAGTTTTTCTACCGTGAACATTTTTAATTTCTTTGTAAATAGAAATGGTCAATTATAAGAAATTTAAACTACTTCAGTGTGTTTCAGACATTCAGAGAGAAAGCTAGTGCTACGTTGGGCTCTTGCTTAATTTTAAATGTCGAAAATATTTTTGGTACATTTTAATTTGTGGGAAAACAGCTGCGTTTGTTTTTCATCCGAAACCAATAAAAGGGTTTCCCTCCAAATTCCGAGAAGTGTATTTGGAGCCTATCTCTTATTTAGTAGCGGGGGTGGGTAGATTTGACTTTCGAAGTTAAATAAACATCTGCTGCAGGAATCCAGGTCGCTCCGGTCCAGAAAGAAAACATCGCAGAAGAATTTTGACAACCACTGAGTACTGAATACAACTCTCACGAATGACTCTGTCGAGTTAAGTGTTGTGTCCTGCCAGACCCCACATCGATGAAAAAATGTACCATAAATATTTTAGAAATTTAAAAATTAACCAACAGCCCATCGCAGTGTCTGCTTTCTCTCTAAAAGCCCGATGCACGCTCACACAGCTTAAATTTCTTATGCTTTTAATTAAAACTGCATTTTTAACAAGAAGTTATTGTTAGACTTGTTACGATGAACGAGTAATACATTGGGTGTTTTTTTCAGAGAAGTTCCCTTTTGTGTTCATATAGTCTTTTATTTTAATTCCGACATGTTTAAACTACGCATTTCTTTTGAAGTTTTTGTAGTCTATTCTATAAATTTCTGTTTCGGGTATTAGGTTGTTCTTATTTTCTTTTGTATTAATTAAATCTCTTTATTATGGAGTAAAATAATAACTAAACTGATTGTTTTTCCTTTTATTTAGAAAAATAAATCGACTGCTTTCATATGTAAATCTTTCACAAATTCTTCGTAATTAGTATGCATTGTAAGAGTTGCCTCGTCACGGGTTAGCAAGGCACCGTTCCAGAGACAATGGCAACAAACAAACAAAAATAAGAAAAACGCTTAACCTGGCACTAAAATATATTCCGAACGCCAGGAAGAATCCAATTAATATCGAGAATATATTACTGTTATGTATTTCCTCAAAATAAAATCTTCCAGTGTCTGGAAGGGCGAAAGCCGTTTAAAAACTCTTTGTTTCTTGTTCTATAGTATACAGGCATTTCATGGCATAATTTTATATATTTTCATTAAAAAAATGTATATATTTTCATGTCATAGGTGTTTTAGTGGGATCCCTGTGAATATGCGGTATTATCGTATGTGTTGGAATGAATGGCGATGAATGAGTTCTTATGGTGTATGTATAAATTGTAATGAGTCAATGGGTCGTGAACACATACACACACAAACACACGCTATATATATATATATATATATATATATATATATATATATATATATATATATATATATATATATAAATATATTTAATTATGTTTCACAGATAAAGTACCCGCAGAAGAATATTAGATTTGTCACCATGCTGCCAGCAAGTTAACCCCTTAAATAAACAGTTACAGCCGGGTTAAAAAAAAGATTTTCTGCGATATTTTAAACTTAAAGTAAAGTAAATAATATTTGATTTAAATCAGATTAATTATACGTTAAATCAGCTAATATTTCTCAAATAAAATTTCGGTAAAGTATATTTTATTTTTGGAAGATTTTTTAAATAAAGTGAATTACATTGCAATAAACGGAGCCTAAAAAATGGCGCTAAAATTAATTTTTTATTAAAAAACTTTAAATTAGTTTTGAAATACAGAAAAGTATTTGTATTTTGCTCATTGAAAATATTAAATTTAATCTATTAAGTTGAAAGTAAGACTAAAATAAAAGTTTCTACAAAGATTTTTTATTATTTTAAACCTCAGGTATCGCGAATTATATATAGCGAAGAACTTTTTAGAGTAATCATATATAGTAATTCATCGATCCCAGAATAATCTTCAACAGAATGTAGAAAGCACTAGACGGTCGTTTCGTCCTATTTGGAACTCATTGCAGTACGCATCCACTACCGAGAATCTAACGCGGACCGTTTTCGATACAACGCAAACGTCATACCAACTGCACCACGAGCCGCGGGGATGAAGAGGTCACAAACTAGACTCGATATAGCGCCGAGACTCACTCAGTTCCGCAGAGATACTCATCCAAGTATACAAATAAACTCGAACCAGTGCCCCAAGAGCCACGTCTGCTCATTGACCCTTAGCCGCTACTAACGGGCATTAGCTGGCTCAAGCAAGGATATACAGTGAAGAAATTTTGAGAGGGTTTAGAGTAATCATATATATATATTACTACAAGCGAGATGTAGTAATATATATATATATATATATATATATTACTACAAGCGAGATGTAGTAATATATATATATATATATATATATATATTACTACAAGCGAGATGTAGTAATATATATATATATATATATATATATATATATATTACTACAAGCGATATGTAGTAATATATATATATATATATATATATATATATATATATATATATATATATATACATATTACTACAAGCGTGATGTAGTATTATACATTATATATCTATGTCAGTTCCCAAGTAAGCATTTATACAGATCCCACTACTAGTTACAATAGTCTCAACAGCAAATCCGTCAGAGCTGACAAACTTAACCTGCATTAAATAACCCATAGAGGTTGATATGCCGCTAAACAAAATCAACCAAGCTACTAATCACCAAGGGCAGTGGCTGTGAGTCCAGTACCGTTGGTAATAAACAAGAGTAATACCAAACCGCAACAGTCGAAACCAATTTTCTTCTTGTATTTTTTCCTTGGAACAAATTAGTGTATATTATCCGCTTTAAAACCCGGTTGTATCTCTCCTTCCCGGTTCGGCGTAGAATAGGAAAGTTGAAAAAAGAATTTGTAATGACATATTTATTACAGGAAATGATCGTCAATGATATGAAAACATACCCGTTAAATATTTTTTTAAGTTTGAAATGATTTGAATACTTTTTAATTGAATCGAAATTATTTTTTATAACGAACGAAATATAAATAACAATTATCTAAAAAAACACGTATCAAATCGTTTTTATATTGTCATAAAAGTAAGCGTAAATTTTTTAGTGATTTAAATTGACACAGAAAATTTATTACTTTCATTGTTGGTATATTTTTTCGTATCCACTATGAAAAATATCAAATAAGTAACAAATTATCTACATACATCACCTCTCTCCCCTCTCTCTCTCTCTCTCTCTCTTCTCTCTCTCTCTCTCTCTCTCTCTCTCTATATATATATATATATATATATATATATATATTTATATATTTATATATATATATATATATATATATATATATATATATAGATATATATATATATATATATATATTTCGGCAGTAATTTTTCATTAATGCATGTTTCATTAAATAATATAGACAAGTTTTGTCTATTTATTTTAAGTAAGTTTCTTTCGTATTGTCTGATAAGCTTAATCACATTATCGTTGAAAGACGAAAGGAAAACACTATATTGACACATGTTTGAATCCAATCAAAGCTTTCGGCTTACATAAGCCATTATCAAAGATGACAATTTTAATAAATCAAGCAACACATATACGAAACCACAATAATGGCCCGCCTTTACTGTTTGAATAAGCTCAAAGTAACGATAAACTCTTATTTACAAGCCAAGGAAGCGAAAAACGTGTCGTAGCTCATGACGTCACACATGACCATGCGAGAGTGAAAACGAGAAGTATTAAGTATGGGAAGCCATTGGTATAAACCAATGGCTTCTGCTATAGATTATAGGCATTTAAGAATGTTTGTGGAGATTTCATAGTTTATTTTGTTCGGGTTTAGGTTTCAACTGTTTTATGTATATAGCTTCAAGGAATTTTAATTTTTGTTTATTATTTTCATGTTGTGTTGTCAACAAGGATTTTCCGGAATTGAGTACGCGGGCAGGCATGTTGTTTTAAATGTCTAAAAATGTTATCAGTTATCAGTTAAATGTAGAGTTAAGCGTCTTGAAAGCGATAATGTGATTAAGCTTATCAGACAATACGAAAGGAACTTACTTAAAATAAATAGACAAAACTTATCTATATTATTTAATGAAACATGCATTAATATATATATATATATATATATATATATTTCGTTCATTTTTATCTTAATGCCTGACTATATTTCTGTCAATCGCTGTTTCTTTTTCTATTCATCTCTACTTCTGTTTTCCCTTTTCCACTTCTCTCTCTCTCTTTCTCGTTCTCTTGTTCACCCCTACCCCCTCTCTCTCTATTACTCTCTCCCTCTCTCTCTATCTCTCTTTTCTCTCTCTCTCTCTCTCTCTCTCTCTCTCTCTCTCTCTCTCTCTCTCTCTCTCTCTCTCTCTCTCTCTCTCTCTCTCTTTCTCATTTTTAGACTATTTCGTTCATTTTTATTTTAACATCTATCTCCCGATAATTCTGTCTATCGCTGTTTCTTTTTCTTTTCATCTCTCTTTCTGTCTTCCTTTCCCACTTCTCTCTATCTCTCTCTTTTTCTTTCTCTTTCTCTTGCTCACAACCTCTCTCTTTCATCATTTTTTCTTTCTTTTTGTTTATTTCGTTCATTTTTATATTAACTTCAATATGTCTATATTTCTGTTTATCGCTGTTTCTTTTTTCTATTCATCTCGCCTTCTGTCTTCCTTTTCCACTTCTCTCTCTCTCTCTCTCTCTCTCCTTCTCTTTTTCGCTCTCTTGTTCACTTCCTTCTTCCCTCTCTCTCTCTCTCTCTCTCTTTCTCTCGCCCTAATATTTCCTTTCTCCTCTTATGCATTCTTTTTTCTTCTCATTCTGAAATCCTGTTTCAAACAACTTCATTCTTTATGCATAGACATTGTTTTTTAAACACAGATTTGCTTGGTGGCTGATATAGTTGTGTATTTGTTGCTATTGTCGGCTTTTAAGACGAAGATTCTGAATGCTGCTTTTTAAATTCGGCGTGGGGTGTAATGGGTAACGGCTCAGAATACAGAATCGGAGAGCCGAGTGCGAATTCCAGTCGAGATCGTTGCATTCACTTACGCGCAAATAGACTTGGAAAAATGTATGAATCCATCTCTTCTCTCCCCCAGTTATGGGTTAAATAGCAAAACAAATTGGAGTCATATAGCTTTGGTTGGCAATAAATCTATAGCAAAAATTAACAGCAATCACGAATCAAAAAACAGACGTGATCGCCCAAGCGTACATCACGCTTGCCACTTAAGGAGAAAATATCGCTTATGCTCAGAATCAGGAAAGGGCTCATAATGAGGAAGTAGGGATGGAAAACTTAACCCTCTCAGGGCACGTTGAGGACAAGAGAGATACGGATCACCTACCTGACGAGCTTTATGAATGGATAGCGGAACTGGGGACGGGAGCATTAGCAAAAG
>OZ038492.1:30467561-30525061 GCA_964036315.1 Acanthosepion esculentum | reverse complement strand
TATGGGATACTCGTTTAAAAACATACCCGTACCAAACCGACATTCGTATGAATTATGCTTATTAAATAAAATAAAATAGAAACTTTCATCATAAACATGAGATGGAGAGCTCACTTCTGTCTAAACAACAACCAGAACAAGAATATTGTTAGTGAATCCTATGGTTTTAAGACTAATGGTCACCCACCACATATTAAAGAATTAGATAGATTTGAATCGAATTTAATCGGATTAATTAGAAAATTAAAATATAGAAAACTGACTAATAATAGCATACAACATATTAGTAGAGATTTGAAAGAAATTAAGAACAATAGAAATATTTATGTAAAGGCTGATAAATCTAAATTCCTATAAAAAAAAAAGTTCTAAAAAATATAACAAGATGCTACACAAGGAGGCTATTAAACACTATAAAAAAGCCCCGGATAATATTAATGCTAAATTAAATAAGAAAGCCAGCATATTAGCTAATAAATTTAATTTAGGTAACCGAGTCGAAAAAATGAGTATAAAAAATTGCTTCAGAACGATCAAAGATCATAAAAGTAATTTTTTAAGCAACCCCGAATGCCGACTGATAAATCCCACCAAAACGCAATTAGGTAAAATTAATAAAATCATATTACAGGAAATATGTGAGTCATTAAGAACTTTTCTAAATATAAACCAATGGCGTTCTACTTATGACTGTATCGAGTGGTTCAAAAATTACGATAAAAACAATAAATGTTCGTTCATTAAGTAGGAATACTATCCATCAATCACGGAAAAAACACTTAATGAAGCCTTAGAATTAGCCAAAGAATTTATGCAAATTTCTAATGATAAAATAGAACTAATTAGACATTGCCGCAATACTTTATTGTTCCATAATAATGAGCTATGGATCAAAAAAGATGATAAAAATAATTTTGACAACCCTATGGGGGCATACGACGGAGCAGAGGTGTGCTAATTAGTCGGATGCCTCTTACTTAATAATCTAAATAAGTACGTGGATTTTAACAACCATGGTCTGTACCGAGACGATGGATTAATCATAGTTGATAGAAGTAATCCTAGGAAATGCGACATAATCCGAAAAAAAACTACATTGGCTCTTTAAAAAAAATTCGGATTTAATCTCGAAATAGAAATAAACCTAAAAGTTACTAATTACCTGGACATTACATTAGATTTACGAGATGGCACTATTTCAGCCTATAAAAAAGGATAACCAGAACCCGCAATACATAAACGTAGGCTCTAACCACCCAACACATATCTTAAAGCATATAACCAAAGGTATTAGTATATAGATTATCTACCAATTCATCGAACACGAACATTTTCGATGCAAATAAAATAATTTACGAACAAGCTTTAACTAAAAGTGGACATAAGAATAAACTTGAATACATTAATACAACTGAACGCAGAATAGACATAAAATCAGAAGTAGAAAGATATTGTGGTACAACCGCACGTTTAATTCATTAGTAAAAACTAAAATAGGTAAAGTATTCTTTAAACCATTAGAACAAACTTTCTCAAAGACCAGTAAATTATACAAAGTTTTTAATAAAAACAGTGTTAAATTAAGCTATAGTTGTGTGTCCAACGTAGCCAGCTTAATTAACGGACATAAGACAAGAAAAACTAAGGATAAACCACAGACTGCCCATCCTAGATGTAATTGTAGGAATAAGAAAACCTGTACCCTCCAGGGAATGTGCCATCAGGGGTGTGTGATTTATCAAGTTAAAATATACAACGATATAGTTAATGACAACGATGAAAACCCTAAAATATACATAGGATCCACTCAAAATATTAAAAAGATGTCCTAAATATAGAGCAGGTAACAAAGTTTGTCTCCTATGTCTAGAGGAAAAACTAGCAATCGCTTTATACAATGAAAGTGACCACTTACTAAATTCAAAAACCGAAATTTTAAGCAAATGTAGACATAAAAAACGTTGGCTGTTAAATTAGGCCCCCTCCATTGGTTTTTTTTTTTTTTTTTTTGTTAACTTGATTTTATTTTTGGAATAAAGGTTTACCCATCCCGTCGTTTGTGTTTTCTTTCTTTCTTTTTCTTTTTCCTTTTGCGTTTCTTTTCTTTTGGTCACGTGGTCATGATTTTGTGTTTGTAGGCTATATATTCCGTTCCCACATTAACTCTTTAGCCAGAATTCCCTGACGATCCGCTTAGGTGAAACCGTGATAGGTTAGTCTGGCTCTTTAGGTTTAATTTATATATATATATATATATATATATATATATATATATATTAATCGTTTCATCCCCAGTGAGGCAACGATGCCACTAAATTGCAGCGGGTTACAGAGAGTGAAAGTGAAAGTGAATGAGAAAACACAGTGGGGAGAACTGAGGAAAGGGAAAAACATAACTGGGTTCAAGAAGACAGACGATGGCAATTGACGTTGCATTCAGACATCTAAAGATTGTAATTATCAGGGAAGCAAGAAATCGGGAGGGAGTTCCAAAAGTGGAAAGTGCGAGAAAATAAACTGTTAGAGTAGAAGTGGTGGTTGTTCAGCAGTAAAACAATGAAACACACACATATATACATATATATATATATATACATATATATATATATATATATATATATATATATATATATATATATATATATATTATAAATTAATAGATTTAAAATATGGTTTTACCGCTACACAGTGATAACCATGTTTCAGAAATGGAAGCTAAAGCCCCTGAATTTAATTTTGTTATTAAACCAAAAACATTAGTTCCATTTCCTCATCAAGCGAATTTTGGAGTAACTTACTTTTTAAAATTTACGGTTGTTAACGGCACAGGAAAGATTCATAATTTTGAATTTTATATATATATATACTTTTTGAAGGGCTGAATTGAATACAGAAACCTGATGCACTACGTGCCACAAGGTCCCCAAATGACCTCCGCACGTTTTGAATTTAAATTTGTCCTTCTCCTAGTTGCCATCCAAAGCTACAGAACCCGGTCTCTCCAGCTATTTAACCATAGCTGGAGGATTCATACCTTTCCCAAGGGTATTAGCACGTAAATGAATGTAATGGATTCGACTGGAATTCGAACTCGGCTCTCCAATTCTTCAATCCACGCCACTAACCATTACTGCCTCCTTCAAAAAGTTAAAAAGTTTGGATGGTTTTGCACAAAATCTTCACCACTACAATCAAATCTCATGTGCTGGTGCCGGGCGGATCTGTTTGACCCTCATACGTCGAATTCGACGAAAGAGTCGAGTATATATATATATATATATATATATATATATATATATATATATATATATATATATATATATATATATATATATATATATATATATATAATCCTGAAATATTAATTTTCGGTGGAGCTCTCTGGGGAAGGAAGTGTGGGTTTGTAAACCGTGACTGATATAGCAAGACTCTTCCGTAAAGCGAATTGAGTCCTCTCGGTCACTGTGTGTTTATCTAAAAATAAATACGCTAAAATTCACCTTCATCCTTGCCGTGCGCAGACGGCTTTTGTGGTAGAATTTCCGACTGACGGAATTCAGTCGGGTTTCGATCCTAGCCAGAGGCAACCGGACGTCTAGCCACACTGAAGAGCTGTGATACAACGAAACAGTCTATCGGTGGATGACAATAATAATAATATATATATATACATGTGTGTGTGTGTGTGTGTGTGTGTGTGTGTGTGTGTGTGTGTGTGTGTATGTGCCAAACTGGTTGTGATGTTGATCTACTGAAATACTTAAGAAATTTGAAAAAATGTGATGAATGTTGAGACAACAAAAGGCAAACAATATACCTACACGACAGACATTGACGACGATGATTATGATAATAGAAAGAAATCAAAGGCTACTAAATCAGCAATCAAAAAAGCAATAACGAATTTCACTATCGGCTAATTGCGCAGCTGGCATTTAATGTTGTTCTTGTTGTGTTGTTGTTATGCATGATTAAGAAATCGCCATATTGAATTGGTTAAAGATTTTTCCTGACATCGGACTCAGACGGCGTTCCACGTCTCAAAGCATATTTCCTTAACTTTTAAAGCCAAAAGAAAAAACCGTCTTTAATCAATAATATTCTTTGTGAAAGTTCTGCTTGATGACGACGAATTTCGAACATATCCCATTCGCATAGTCCATGGCCGACGTTTGTGGAAATCTGAAAGCAATAATTCTGAACTAAAAATCTTATTAACACCAAATATTCAATTTGAGTGCAAAGGACTAGGAAATGTTTTCGTCCAATAAGCTTGTCCAGCTGACATTCTAGGCTGGGATGTTTAATATCCTTACCATTTTTTGTAAACATTTCACCCCCAAGAAAAGCAATAAAACTACTATCTTCTCTGTAATCAGTACAGTCATTCAAATCAAAAATCCTGACGAGTGTGAAACATCTCAATGCTTGCAGGCCGTTTTCTGTATTTTTGTGCCTCAAATTATATATCGTCTATACTTGTATAAAAAAATGAAAATTATCTCGTGTAAAAGTCGAGCGTTTATTGTGACAAACTAATTCCCATTAAAATTCATCATTAAGTCAATTTGTATTTCTAGAATACAATTCGTATTTCTAGAACATCATTTCTAATTCTAGAATCACACACGATTATAGGGATGGTAGTATTTTTCTTATTAGTAGTAGTAGTAGTAGCATAGTCTCAATCATCAGTAATACACAAGCAGCGTTGAAAATACAAACATCATATTCACCATGTCCACAAATAGAACCCAACTTAACCAAACGACCAATAGGAGTGCAAGCGCGCGTCTACATGTGTGTGCGTGTGTGTGTGTGTGTGTGAGGAAATGTAAGTTTGTCTGACGGCATAGGCGGCCAATCTGAAAAGCGTCAAGAACACCCCAACCTGCTCCATGTTGAAAGAACATCGCTACATATAATAAACGCTACAGTCCCGAGACCGAAATAGAATTAAAATTGTGTACGTATGTATGATCGAACGCATGGATATGTATCTGCACCTAACCTCGGATTTAATTATGGGTGAGTTGGTGTGAACAAAAATGCGTACAACAGTATGTATGTGTGTCTATGTGTGTGCGAGTGTCATCCCAAGCAAACACAGAAAAAAATTCCCTCTCCTACCACCAAACATAATCAAACACAAACAAGCATAAATAGATCCAAAATACAACTGAATATGTTAGCTCTGTCACTGATATTGAGCACTTTCAACTAAGTACTACGCATATAAAATGATATATATATATATATATATATATATATATATATATATATATATATATATATATATGTATAATTCCATCATAAAAACTTTACTCCGATGAAGTCATTCTAATGGACGAGACGCATTAGAAAAAATATTTCCAATTTGTCATTCAATTCCTTAACATAGTTCTGATATATAGAAATTTATTTAACGTACTCCCATATGTACGCACGCACGCACACACCCACACACGCACATATATATATATATATATATATATATTCTTTAATCAATAAAATCATTTGTATCGATAAAACTGACAAGTGAGAAATTATGTAACTCAAAGTTGACTTCTGCTAAATTAAGTATTGAACTTTCGTATTTCCGATTCAATACTATATATAGTTATTTTCTAAGCGTAGGTTAGATGTGGCACAAGGCCGAAAGTATGGAGTACCTAGTGATAAATTATTTTCTAAGCGTAACTTAGATGTGGCACATGGCCGAAAGTGTGGAGCACCTAGTGAGGATCGAAATCATTCTTCAGTTATAATTTATCTAACGAGACAAGCTTGCTAAGCATTACACCACGTCGAAGTGCCCTAAACAGTCTATATATATATATATATATGTATGTATGTATGTATGTATGTATGTATGTTGCGGCATTCACCCTGGATCGGTTAAGCCGACTCCTTCCAAGGAATTCACTGCGTCCGGAACGAAGGCCGACCAAGCACGGCGATCCGTCGCCATTGCTGAAACGAGCGACAGCCATTCCCGATTCCAACGGCGGTGAATTCTTGAAACGGAGTAACAAGGGAGTTTGAACTTCACACGCGGTCTCCACAGAGGAATATGCTATCCCACGGAGGAATATGCTATCCCAGGGAGGAATATGCTCTTACTCTTACGCAGAATTTCCACAGACGCAGAGGAATATGCTCTTACTCTTACGCAGAATTTCCACAGACGCAGAGGCAGGAGTAACCAGGAGGCCGCCGGATGCCGGTGCAGACGCCGAATGGTTTTGAATTCAGAGTTGACCTTCTCCTAGACCAGTTGCCATCCAAGGCTATAGAACCTAGTCTGTCCTGCTATTTACCCAGGATTCACGTAAGTGGATATAACAGATTCGACTGGAATTCGAAATCGGCTCTACGATTCCTCAATCCGAGCCGTTATCCATTACTCCACCGTGCCTCCTAACCTAAAAATTATGAACTCAATGATTATTTAAAAAGATTTTTGGCTTACCACTCTTGCACTCTTCTTAACAAAATTTAAATAATTATTGACTTCATAATTTTTCTTTATTTTTATTTTCAATTTTTTATTTTTAATTGTTTTTGTTTTCATCATCAAAATTAAGTAATTATATCAGTAACATAAATAAGCTTCACTTGAGTATTTGAACCCGTTTTCTTTTAGTTTTTTCAACTTAAAGATTTTCATGCTGCCATATTGAACGGGTAGGTGTTGGACCAGGTTATATTTCTATAGCCTCCAGCAAGGATCGAGTATAACACTGTACACCCACGAATTTGGCCTGGTGTCATAATTATTTACCCGCTGCCCCACGCAGCAAGATGTGGTACAAGGCCGAGTTTTAAAGTATCCGAGCCCGTAGGCTCAGGCAAAAATTCCCTATAGAGCACGTAAAAACGGAGTCAGTTTCCCGAGACAAGACTCTGCCCTTCGGCAGAGCCTCGTCTGGGGGATAGCCTGGTGTCATTATACTCCCATTGAATTTTCACCCTGAATATCCTCTCTAGATGATAGTAGAGGCTGCTTCTTTTTCGTGGTGAGAAGAAATGATACAAAAAGAACGTTAGACACCATTAATCAAGGTCCGCCATTTTTATAATTTCGTATCGTTCATACAACCGGAAATTCACTTTCTACTTTGTATGATCTAATGCGTCTTAATTCTGCTGCGGTAATTAATTTCATTTCTGTTGTCTCCGGCATCAAATGAAACACAGAAATACATTAATACGCGAAAAAATATGATCTCACAACATTTTCACGATTTAAATCTGCTGCAACTTTCATTGTCGCACACAGGAAAAATAAATATTATAATAATTAGCAAAGTAATTAGATAAATCTTAGTTGCTAATTTACAACTGCTCGTTACAGCGTTTTTGTTCGCACGGGGTTTTTTTTTATTTTACTCAGCTCTTTTCTGGCTGTGACAGAGAAATACTTTGTGCGTTCTGTTCATATACTCAGTGTTCTCTCTGCTTCAGGGACGGACAAATTTTGACGTTGTTTTCAAAATCATAATATTTTTTTTTACACCCGTGTCCGTGATCGCTTCTGAGCTCAAATAAATGCCACGAATTTGAATGTTGATTATCACAGCAGATAGATCTTCCTCACTCTATGAATTGGCGGAACATAATCTATGTTATTCAATTTGGTCGTGATATTGAATAAATTAGCCAAATTGAATCTTACCTTATCGCACTGAAATCTTCTTTATTCGTACGACACTTACGCTTTTTTAGCTAGGATCAAAGGGTATTATCGGTGTCCGATCCCCTACAAAAAAAGACAGGTGTGACTGGAGGAAAATAACACACACACACACACACACACACACACACACATTTTCCACTAACTTGAAGTGGAGCGACTACATCAAATCAATTGCTGCATCTACTGCAAGTATAGTTGAGTCACTCTGTAGTGCCAGAAAAAATTTTCTCGTCAGAATCCATTTTGCACGTTTACAAATGTACCAATGCGTCCGTGTAGTGAATACTGTTGCCATATCTGATCTGGTGATCCTGCTGTACATCTTGAGATTCTTGACAAAATTCAAAGAAGGGTTTTTAATATAATCAATCCTGAGCAGGCAGGTCGACTTCAGTCACTTTCTCACCGACATAACATGTTTTCCCTCTGTTTTTTTTCTACAAATATTTTCATGACAATTGTTCTGATGAGCTTTTTTCCCAGTGTCCCGCGTACATGAATTTAAGCGTAAGATTGGGATCATTTTGGTTTTCTCTGAAAAAAAAATGAAAAGAGGGGCATAGGGCCTGCAAGATGTAGTAATAGAACGAACGCTAATTAGAATTACAAAAAATAGGAAGTTGTGCAGAGCCAAGATCGAAGGGTAACGGACCGTAAAAGAAGAAGACTTGATCAAATCTGCCACAAAACCATCATATTACAAGCTGTAACAGCAACTGTCAAAAGTATTCTCGTTTGTGAAACTAGCACAACGGCTCCAAAGCAAAACTGCTTTCATTTCACAACCATAGTATGACAGACGCGGGCTCCTCGGCGTGGTGTAATGGTTAGCAGGCTTGTCTCGCTAAAACAGTTATGACTGAATAGTGAGTTCGATCCTCACTGGGTGCCCCATACTTTCGGCCTTGTGCCACATAAAAGCTACGCTTAGAAAATCAATAGTATGACAGACGCTAGACTCCACGAGAGCAACACAAATCTACCATTCGTCTGTGCCTTGAATACTGGTGCCATAACTGATTTTGTGTTCTTGTTGTACAACTAGAGTTTCTTGACAAAGTATCTGTAATGTAATAGATCCTGGCCAGATATCTCGACTTCAGTCGCTTTCTCGCCGACGTGACGTGGCTTTCCTCTGTATTTTCTACAAATATTTTCTTGGCAACTGCTCTGACGAGCTTCTTTTCCCTAGAGCCTCTAGATTGGCTACTAAGCTGACATCTAGATCCCACGCTTTTACTGTTGAAATAACTAAATGCAACCGTTACTTCTACTGAAACAGTTTCTTTTACTTCCTTTTACTTGCTTCCCTGATAATTACAATCTCCAAAAATTTAAATGCATCATCAATAGCCATCTTTTGTCTTCTTGAATCCCGTTTGTATTTTGTCCTTTCCTCAATTCTCCCTATTCTCAGCCTTCTTTTTCACTTTCACTCCCGGTAACCCCCTGCGTTCTAGTGGCATTCCCGCCTTGCTTGGGGTGAAATGATTTTCAGAAAAAGGTGGTATGAAGTGACTATTATGAGGATATGTAGGATAGATAATAGTTAACCCTAGCCTTGAAGGGGTTAATATTGTAATGGTCAGGGAAACATCCTCTTGGCAGTCTGCCCAACAACGTAACAGTTCCAAGGAGGAAGATGCCTGAATGGAAATTTCTCTTTACCAAAGGAACCTGAAGGGAATGAGGATGATTTTCCACCGTGAATATGGCATAATGGGTCCTAGGTGTGAAGGTCTGAACTAGTGGGACTAAAGAATATAATTCGCTTGAATATTTGCCATAGGGGCCTTCAGCATTTCGTCTGTGGAATAAGGATTGTAGGGTGGAGATTTATTTCTTACAATAAAACTAACCTGGCCGTTAATCTCGAAAATGACCTCCAATCAGTTGTAGGCTAGGGAAGGAATTGGCTGGTTAACTTTAATACCTCAAAAACAAAACTGCTCTCTATTACTCACCACAGGGAACCATCCTCGCCGCCTATTAGAATGTCTGATGCTCAACTCCACGAGAGCACCTGTCCGCTGACCTGAGATGGAACAACTACATTGAATCAATAGCTTCATTCACCACAAGGAAAGTTGGTTCGCTGTGTCGCGCCAAAAAGTTTCTCTCGCTTGAGTCCATCCTTCAAATCTACAAATCAACCATTCGCCCTTGCATAGAATACTGCTGCCATATATGGTCTGGTTCACCCGCTGTCCGCCTTAAGGTTCTTGACACGATCCAGAGACGGATAAGCAATGTGTTTGGTCCTGATCTGGCATCTCGTCTCCCACAGACGTGCCGTCGCCTCCATCTGTCTTTTCTACAAATACTTTCACGGTAACTGTTCCGACGAGCTACTCTCGCTAGTTCCCAGACTACATGAATTTACTCTACTAGGCTGGCATCACGGTCCCACCCTTTCACTGTCGATGTGAAAAGGTTTTCGGTGAACTCTTCAATCTGGTTTTCACCATCAAGCGTTTTGCAATGATCAAAAAAATGTAATAATCGGTTAGTTCAAGGTCAGGTGAATATGGCATTTCACAAGGGGTTAGAGTGTGGGAGCAAGAGTAAAGAGACGTGATAGAGGAAAGGATGAAGAGAAGGGCGGGGAATAGATCAAGGCATCTGGAGATGTCGATTGACATTGCATTTGAATATATGGAGATTATAGCTATCAGGGAAGCAAGTAAGAGGAAGGGAGTTCCACACACCGGAAGTGCGAGACACGAAGCTATTGGAGTGAAAGAGACGGCTACATTTAACCGTTTCGACAGTGAAAGGGTGGGACTGACATGTCAACCTAGTAGCACATTTAAATTCATGGAGTTTGGGAAACAGCGAAAGTAGCTCGTCGGTGCAGTTACCGTGAAAGTACAGTGCTGTTCGATAAAAGTGACTCACCTGATTTTTTTTTACTTAAAAATTTTTTCGCCTATTGTTTTTGGGGTCAAACTAATTTTTAATCTTACTAATATAAAGACCTCTTCCCGACCACCTAGTAAAAAAGTTTACTCACCCTAAGGTATTAGCTACTGATAATTATATTTTGGTTATAAATAAGATTTAGGGAAAAGTGACTCGCTTATTTCCTGCAACTAGTAATCAATAGAAACATAACCGAACAGCTTTAAATAAAGAATAATACAGGTATAATTTATTTATAATAGGTAATATAGTTCGAAATATTTAATAATATATGGGTCCTCCTTTATTTTGAATAACCTTTTCTACCCTTTTTGGCTTTGACTTGATTGGGTTCAGGCAAATCTCATCTCCAAGCATTGAATTCCATTCGGATATGAAATTTACAATCAAATCCTCTTTGTTGCTCAAATGCTTTCTCGAAAGCCTGTACTTTATAATGCTCCGTAAGTTTTCTATGGGGTTGAGGTCAGGAGATTGGGGCGGCCATGTCATAACACTCACCTGCTTCTCATCAAAGTATTCCTTCATCAATATTGATTCGTGACAGGGAGCATTATATCCTGCATAAAAATGAGCTAAATTCAAAGGATAAGCGACCTAAAATCCGAAGAAGAAGCTTTGAAAGCTCTCTGAATTTAGCAGTAAGTCGGGGTCGATTTGCAGCCTTTCAGCAGAAGGGAGCAGACAAGACTCTAAAATTCTCTTGTACTGCTCGCTCTTGAGGGTCTTTTCAATAGGTTTTAAGAAACCAGTTCCATGAAAAGAAAAGCATCCCCAGAACATTATACTGAACGGATGCTTGACAGTACTTACTGCTAAATTCAAAGAGCTTTCAAAGCTTCTTCTTCGGATTTTAGATCGCTTATCCTTTGAATTTAGCTCAACTTTCGTTTCATCGGAGAAGAGAACATTTAGTATAAAAAAATCAGGTGAGTCGCATTTATCGAACAGCACTGTATTTGTAGAAAAGACAGGGGGAATCGACGGCAAGTCTGTGAGAGTGCGACTGTAGATGAGATGCCAGATCAGGGTCAATCACATTGCATATCACGATTTTGTTGAGAAACTTAAGACGAACAGCGGGGGCTCCAGACCATTTTATTGACGAGCGCGGCGTACGGGCATATCACATTGAAACACCGGTCACCGAAGTTAAGCAATGTTGAGCCTGGTTATTATTTATTTACATCTACCGGCCTAAGTATTCGAGAAATCTTGTTAGAAAAATATGCCGGAGGACGCATATTTTTCTAACAAGATTTCTCGAATACTCAGGCCGGTAGATGTAAATAAATATCAGTCAGTTATGTGACATGCTTGATACACGCTTAGGCGATCATGTATCTATCGATACATGACTGACGAGGTAGATATTTTTCCCGCTGTAGGTGGCCATTTCTTTCAAGGCTACAGAACCCAGCCTGTCCTGCTATTTACCCATGAGGTAGAAGAAAAGGATTCATGCCTTTCCCAAGGGTATTAGCACGTAAGTGAATGTTAGGGATCCGACTGGAATTCGAACTCGACTCTCCGATTCCTCAATCCGAGTCGCTATCCATTACTCCACCGTACCGTGTAAATAATCTGCTTACTAAATAAGATGGGTGACTGCGTGGGTATACCAGGTGCTGTAAGGCTGGATTTGCGTGTGATGTAATGGATAATTGCTCGAAATTGTTAATTCTACTTGGGTTCCTTATATTCACTTACACTTACTTATTCACTATATTCACTTACGCGCTAATACCTTGGGGAAAGTTATGAATCAACATCTCCACCAGCTATTTCTTAATTAGTAGGTCTTGTATCACTAAATCAGAAAATGGCTTGTACATTTTAACGCCTCCAAAACAAAACTACATTCATTTAACAACCATAGAAAACCTTTTCTGTCTACTATCAGCATGTCTGACGCTAAACTTCTGGAGAGCAACGCACTTCGCCTTCTTCGCTTTGTTCACCTCACGTTTTCCATTGACTTAAAGTGAAGTGACTACATCGTATCAATAACTGCATCTATTGCAAGGAAATTTGGGTCACTGTGACCTGCCAGAATTTTTTTTCTCGTCAGGATCCATCTTGCACTTTTACAAATCTACCATTCGTCCGTGCATTAAATACTGCTGCCATATCTGGTCTGATGCTCTTGCTATTCATCTCGAGTCCAAAAGAAGGATCTGCAATGTAAACGATCCTGGCTTGGCATCTCAACTTCAGTCATTTTCTCAGACTTTTCGTGGCTTACCTCTCTCTTTTCTACAAATATTTTCATGGCAACTGCTCTCATGAGCTTTTTTCCTTCGTGGCTCCGCTCCATGAATTTGACATCTAGGGTTCCCATGTTTACTGTTGAAATAGCTAAATCCAACCGCCACTTCTATTCCAACAGTTTCTTTTCTCGCACTTTCCTCCTGTGGAACTCTTTTGTCCTTTTTCTTAATCCTCCCTATACTCAGTCTTTTCTCTTATTTTCATTCCCTGTAAACCCCCCCCCCCCGCCCTGTGTATTAGTGGCATTTCCGTCTTCCTTGCGGGTGGGGAATGATTTTAAAAAATTAATTAAAAATTCAAAACTAAAATAAATTCTCAAAATCTAAAAATATTTTCCCACTTTAAATAACCTGCATAGGGTTGATAAACCGTAGAAAACGTATCAATCAATCAATATTGACGAGCGCAGAACGCTTTTCTGTAAAATCGTTATGGACGCAATGCAGCTGCTGGATGTATAAATGTGCATTTAATCTGTCATTGCCTTTTAAGAACTCTAAAGGAAAAACGCTTCAACGATCCAACGACCCGCGCGATATTACCTTTCTTTCAAGAAGATTAGCTTTTGTAGACAGTTGTGGAGATTCATCCTTGACAATCCACTGGCTTTTGCATTGAACGGTATTTTACCTCTTAAAAACAAAGATTCCTCTAGGTTTTGTAATCTTTGTCCCACTTGATTGAACTCGGTTAACACTTAAAACAGATTGGCGGGAACATAGCGCAATCAAGTCAAAACCAATCATTAGTTACTTGTTTATTAATCTCATATTCTTTTCTGTAGTTAGAGGGGCCTCGGCTTGGGATAATCATTAAAGACAGGCATGTATGCTCGCTTCGTAGAAGCTTCTTGGCTGGTTTCTTCGCCATGTGTAAGTTGCTTCTCTCACTTCATCATCACTACAAAACCGCTGCCTATACCGAGAGTCTCATTAATGGACCCAGATAGATGAACGTAGGAAGGTACCAAGTTAGAACGTTTAGGGTGGATGAAGCAGGGACGTCTAGTCATGAGCCATGATTGCTTAAAATATCAATCAAGTGTTAACAGGTGGTAAAATTAACGAAACTTAATCAGTAGTTGTTGTACTAACCCAGGTAAAATTTTGAGCGCTCATTTTTCAGAAAATTGATGTAACATAATCTTAAATATTCCGAATTTCGTGAATGACCTGATGGGGTCATAATGGTTTTAGCTAAATAAATACTGAGACGAAATTAGTGGTGGTTGTAGTATATGTTAGGGTCCCAGATAATGGGGAAATTGTGAAACCCCTAAACAAAACACTATGAAAGTTTAAAAATGTATTTTCATAGTACAATTACCAGCAATACCAAGCTGGGAATTGTATGTGACTCTCTCTCTCTCTCTCTCTCTCTCTCTCTTCTCTCTCTCTCTCTCTCTCTCTCTCTCTCTCTCTCTCTCTCTCTCTCTCTTCGTGTGTCATGGTTGGAATGTTTCTGTGTGTTTGTACATTTACCTTTCAGCATTCTATCCTCGGTTGGGTTCTGTTTCTGCAGTGTTTGATGATGCCATAAGTAAAAGAATTGTCATTGCTGCCTCTGTGTGATTGTAGATTGGTATGTGCAGGAAGTATGTTGAATGGCCAGCAATATATGTATCAGCAAGTTGTATTTTATGTATTTTAAAATCTTGTATGAATTTCAGCATTCCACCACAAAAGTTCAATTGACCCCGCACCCGTATTTATTTACCCACTTCTGACTACCAGTCATTTCTTCATCCATTGAATAGTCCCATCAACCCCCAGGGGTTGATATTGACTACTTTGGAGACCCCTGCACTAGAACATTGCTGGCAAAAAATTATCAACAATACCTATCTATAGCAAAATTACCAACAATACATTTTTATCTGTAGCTGAAGGCATACAACTGCGTTCAAAATATATTTAATTTAAGTCATAAAATTGTGTTCAAATTATTCAGATTTCGGCATTACATAATCTCTAGAGGTTGATATACCACTAACCAAGATCAACCAACCAATCGAAACTAGTGGTGTTGTTTCATTCTCTTTTTATGTTATTTATTGAGATTCTGAGATTAAATAGTTTCGGAATTACAAGCATTTTAAATATTTTTCTCAGTTTTGTTGCTTTTAATTATTGATGTTTTTTGTTTTTGTTTTTAGCCGATTCTGCCTTCAAACATTATCTTTTTCTAGCTGAATTATTTATTTAAGATATTTTTCCATGCATGACGAGTATTGAATGCGAGTCCAAATTTCAACTGAGGCTGTTTCTTTATTCCGAATGGACGCAGTTTAATTAAAGAACCAGAGAATGTATCAACTGAAGAATGGCTTGATAGAATAGCAACAACAAAAACACGAAGAAACTTGTCAAACGAAGCTAACCGTTAACCCAATAAAATCATTAATATTGACAACAATATAACTTCGTTGGGTAAGACGATTTCGTATTTTTCAATTGCGCTAGCGGTCGATTTTCCAAAGCAAACAGAATTCCGGATTTCAAACGTTGGTTTTGACAGAGAAAGGCTTCTTTTTTTTCAGAAGGCTTAAGGCTATATCCCGTTGAAAGACAGGTTATCGTACGATAAGCAACGTTGAGCCTGGTTAATACATAGATGGATGACCGCTTGGGAATACTAGGTGTTGTAAGCTTGGATGTGTAAGTGGTATAATTGATAACGGCTCTGAAGTGGAAATTGGAGGGCCGATTTCCAATTCAAGTCGAGTTCATTATATTCACTTACGCAAAAATAGCATTGGGAAAGGTATGAATCCACTTCTTCTACTCCCCAGCTACAGGTTAATTAATAGACTTGTATCAGTAAATCATCATTATCTCCCAAAAACTTCTTACAATCTAAAAATATTTTCTGGCCTTAAATCATCTACAAAAGTTTGATCAGCCGCAAAATAAAACAATCTATAATGGAAAAAGAACGCCGAATATAAACTTGAACTTTATTCAACAAAACTGAATCGTTAGTATTTAAACGGGGCTTTATGCAGTGTAGTTAGTATTGAAATGTGTAGAATGGGATAGGTACATTATTACCATACACTAATTAAATGGAAGATTGACACAATGTAATCTTCATCCGCCCCAAATTTGTTCTGTGACAATCAAAGTGTTATAGCATACCTATGGACGATAATGGGTATGTCCCCATTCACATAAATACAGTATTAAATACTGTATGTTGGTCTGCAGTTGTTAGATGCGTCTACAGCTGTGCTGATCAAACTCTCAAAGAGGATCCCCTGACGAGGCTTTGTCGAAGGGCAGTCTCGTCTCGGGATTCAGCTACCCGATCCCGTTTTATACGGGAATTATTGGCCGAGCCTACGAGCTCGGATACCCCACATTGTGCCTTGTGCCACATCTGACCGCGTGGGGCGGTTGGTAGATAGATATACTGCAGCTGGAGATTCGTCTCCAGCTGTGCTGGTCAAACTCTCTGCCTCCGGACAGAGAGGATGCCCAGACGAGGCTATATCGAAGGGCAGAGACTTGTCTCGGGAAACAGCTACGGGCTCGGATACCCCATATTAAAATCGGCTTTGTCGAGGACTCATTTATTATTGTCTTTTACCAAGACTAAAGAATCGTTGGTAGAATGGAAATAACAGAAAGTTGAAAAATTAAATAAAAGACTTACTTAAAATTTGATTAGATGCACGTTTAGCTGGAGCTGCCCAGAATAGAAACCAGCCATCAAATTTAATCCAATTAAATTCTTGTGCGTAACTACAGAAAGAAAAAACCTGAAACAAAATTCCAACTTTTGATGCAATACACTGATAGCGAAGATTCTTTTTATTCTCACGACAATGTGATGATCTCGCAAGCAGTTATTCTTTCCTTGGAATTACGCGACAGAGGTTTAATACTCCCGCTGCTGCGAACGTACATATACGCCATCACAAAACTTATATAACCTTCTGTCGACGTATATATACATTTTCAAGACATCGTGTAATATCAGAAATCTTGTAAAACATTGATCACTTTGATTTTGGGAAGAACAAGCAGGAAACAGCCTGTATGCAAGGACAAGTCAAGGTGATAAAAGGTACAGTCCAAGCAATTTAGTATGTGGTATTTAGAGGTCAATTTTATATAGCAGTGATAAAATGAATTTTTAGCGAACATGCAGGAACCATCCTCTATCCAAGGACAAGTTACGTAGATAAAGATACCTTACAAGCAATCTAGTAGTTGGGTTTTTAGATGTCAATTTTATATAGCAGTGATCAATTTAATTGTTGGAAAAATGACAGGAAACATCCTCTACCAAAATGTTTGTGTTCTAAACTAACTTGAGCTTTATGCTATTCCCAAACCAGCGAGGATCTACAGTAGCGTACAATGCGACGTGCGTTTTGTGATGTATTTTTATTATGTTCCGTGTTGGGATGTTGTTTACTCTGGTCTCTATCGCAGAGTACTGATCAAAACTAAAATGGCGCCGCCCATGAGAAATTACCATCAGCATCATTTATTTCAAGTAAATGGAAATTTCATATTTTTCTAAAAATGGGCGATCACAACCAGCCAAAAATACTATAACAATGCAGCATTGAAAATAGCTATTTACCTGTTCAGATTATGAGTGCGTGGCCGAGTGGTTAGGACGTTAATGTTCCTCCCAGGTTCGAATCACGCCATGGTCGATTTGTCAAACTGTTGATATCGGTCTTGGGAAATGATCCCACTATCTAGCATTATTGGGTAGTACCTTAAAACCATACCATATATTGATTTGGATACTGCCCGGAAACCGTCAATGATTCTGTTAACACGAAGTTACACGTCATCGTGACGGAGGGTATGAGCGTATTGGCTTTATTCAGCCACTAATCATAACTAGTAATTAATGTCTACTCAGCGTACATGCAGTATAAACCACTGTGAGTATTGAAGAAAACACAAATGTGCCCGAGCAGATGCCAGGAACAGGGATTAGCTAGCTACTGTAGTAGACGAGAAGCTTGTCTCTATGTCTGCTCAGTTTGAGAATTCGTCATGGGCAAGATATTTGGTTGTTCGAAAAATAATGTCCGATTTTAGAACCAACTTTTATTCGTGAATTAATGTATTTAAACGGTGTTTAAATCAGTCAGAATAGGATACTTGAACATCTATACATTTCTGCTATCGAGTTACAAGATTTTTATGCCTTTACAATAAAACTCTAATGGTTTAGACGCCAAGAAATCTTTAAATGTCGTTTCTGCATCTACTTTGCATCGAAATGTCTTTTGGCTGAAAATATTGTCAAGATGTCAGTGCGCGAGAGACCAAGGGAATATGGTGGGTGTGGTGAAGTTTCATAGCCCTAGTCGGTGAGCTTCTGCAGTCACATGCTAAGAACATGTGGCCGAGCATTGTCATAAAGCAGAATTAGACTTCGTCGATTAACCAGTGTTGGTCACATTTTTGCTTAACAGAATGTGCATTTCATCCAGTTGCTGGCAGTGATTTTCTGGTTAAATTCCAGAAAGCAGTAATCGATAACGCCAATGGCGGACGACCAGACAGTCACCATAATCTTTTGTTGGTGCAATTTCAGTTTTGGAAGTTGTTTGGATCTTTCGTCGTGATCAAGCAATTGAGCCAATCTCTGTCTATATCTCTGAGATGAGTCATTAGGATTACTTACATTATTTACATTATTCGGACTGTTATCCTCATCTACACTGCCATATTCACAACGTTTCGACCGTTGTACGGTCCAGCCTTCTTCAGGTGATTGGAACTTCGAACAGAATCCTTTATTTCGTCCAACAGGGTAGATTTTTCTAGTTCCACGTGCCATGCCTCCAAGTTTTTGGTTCAACACTGTTGCAGCCTGATATTGAACTCACAACTCTTTGGGTCTAGTCACTGGATCTAACCAACGCCTTTATCCACTGGGCCGTTGTGAATATGTCAATGAAGAGAAGGATAACAGTCCGAATAATTGAGCCAACCGTTTACGATTTCATAAAAGTCACATTTCAAATCACAAAATCACTGTTCGATCAAGAAATCGATCATCCGAATTTCACAGCTGTATCATAGAATACACTCCAAAACGTCGAACTCTCTGGCGCAACGTGATACCCTCTTGAAGCTTAACATCAGCCATGGTGCTGGAAGGCAGAAATGGGTCTCTCCGGTGATTAATAGAGAGCAGAATAGTTTTAGAGGCGTTAAAATTAACAAGTCATCATTTGCCCCAGTTAACAACAGACTAAAGGTCTTTTCGACATCACCCGCCATTTTGATCTTATCGGACTGATCAGACTTATTATCGAGACAGAATTAAATGGTTGTAACATCAGCATAGATACTAAGTTGAGATCTGATGCTATCAAGAAGATCGTTAATGAAAATTAAAATTAAAGAAGAACAAGGATAGAGCCCTGAGAGACATCTGGATTAGTACGAAAGGACCTAGAGGAGTTGCCGTTTAAGATAACTTTCATTTCACGATTTGATAAAGAAAGAATGAATCAGGTCAAAAATTTGACAGGAGACACCGTAACTTTTTATCTTCTGAAGAAGACCTGTGTGCCAAACAATGTCGAAAGGTTTCAAGATATCCAAAGCAACATCCCGAGATTCACCATTCTTACCTAGAGCTTGATAGAATCTTTCCGCAATTATCATCAATACATCAGCAGTTGTTTAAATTAATATCAGCTCGAGCACCAGGTTTGCGAACAGTATTTCTCCTTCGGTGGAAGGCTAGGTTCATTACCTAGCGCCCGAGGTGTCCCTAAAAAGGGAAGTGCCAAGGGAGCTTGAGCATTTTTTTTTTTTGCACGGTTGATCGAAATCTCACTTTAGAATTCGACTTTGTATCCTCTTCTGTGTGAGTTGGAGCATAGATAAATATCTATACTATACACCGATACCACACAATGCTTACTGTGGGTAATTTACAGAACCATTAGCATATAATAGCTTATAATGTATCGACCAATATCTATGTTTATACAGCGTTTTTTTTTTACATCCTTTTGCATACTGAGGGACTGAGAAGCAAACGTCAGTTTATCTTATTTTTAACGTTGTCTTAAAAAGCGTATTTTTTCTCCTCTTATTTTCGATTAGCTATCTGTCGGGATTCTATTTCCTTTCAGTTATCAGCTTTTTCTCCGCAACACTATTGCTGTCCCCTAATTTGGTTCGACTGATCGAGAAAATATAACCAAAAAAATCCCTAAAGCCGATTAGTTATTTTGTTTCTGCCTGGGAGAAATGTTATTTTAGCATTTGTCGAAGCTTGCAAAAATAAAAGTAATAATCATTTTTAGACGAAACAGTCTGTAACTTACAAGCAAAAAAATGTAAATTTGGTTATTCAACTTTTATTTCTTTGCCTACGTGTTGTCGGTGTTTGTTTGCTTGCTTTTTCTTCATAAAAACTATTTGCAACGTTTTCGAATATGTACTAAAAATAAAAAAAAACTGTTGTGTGGGTTTTAATAATTTATTACTGAGTAGATTTTAATAATCTAAATTCATAATTGCGTAGATTTTAATAGGGGGTCTCTGGATAGAGGTTGTACCTTTCATGTCTGGCACGCTGCACCTTTGGGTGGACCAGCATCAGTGGTTCTCAACCATCTCATAAATCTCTCACATGATGGCTCCAAGTTGCCATGGCCCTGTAAACCGTTTCAACTGGCGGGCTAAACTCACGTATTTGGGTGGTATTAATACGGCACCAATGGGCAAAGGACATCTTCGATGCAGGTTACCTGCCAGAACGGAAGGCTTCCTCAGATGAACTACAACGGCCACCTGTTCGCGACCAAAGGTTGAAACGCCCAAGACACGTCACGTGATGAAGAAACCGGGGAACCATTCGCGGAGACCCAGACTATGGCACACGATTGTGACAGATGGAAGAGAATGGTGGACAGCTCAGCATGTCGGCGTTCCAACGACCCCTTATGGGGGTTAAAGGCAAAAGAAGAAGAATATTATGCCATTTTTGTGTGAATATTTATAATTTTAATTCATAATTGCGTAGATTTTAATATTATGTTATTGTTGTGTAGATTTTAATATCTCTTTTTCTATGTTTTCTGAAGTCAACGTTATGGCTGCAGTACGAGCGGGATAACGGAAGTCAGTGCGAAAAGTGAAGTGACCGCGCGGAAAGTGAGGTGTCCGCGTGGACAGTGAGGTGCCTGTATGGAAAGCGAAGTGCCCGCGCGGAAAGCGAAGTGCCCGCGCGGAAAGTGAGGTGCCCCCGCGGAAAGCGAAGTGCCCGCGCGGAAAGCGAAGTGCCCGCGCGGAAAGCGAAGTGCCCGCGCAGAGTCAAGTTCAAATTCCGCACCAGTCTGTTGCATTCACATTCGCACAAATGTTCTTTTTGGAAGGCATGAACCCCCCAAACCCCAGACAGGTATGAGTTAAATAGCAGAATCGACTGGATTTGCGAGGCAACCAGTCTGAGAGAAAGGAAATCCTGAATACCAAGCCGTAAAGATACAATAGAAATTCACTCCACTATCAAGATGTCATGGCAATTCCCAAATAATTAAAGGGAAAAGAATCTTTGAAAGGCCATGATTGCCTACGTCCTGGAGTGACCTGGCATAAAGAATTAGAGACAAAAAAAATTTTGAACAAAGAAAGCCAGAAAAAAGTATAGCCAGAGAGAAGAAAAAGAGGAAGAGATGATGATGATGATGATGATGATGATGATGATGATGATGATGGTTGGATTAATAATACGTTCCCGGGAGACAGCACACAAGCTTTGCCTCTTCAAGTCTACATTCAACCCTTATCTTTACTACATATCCTCATCCTCTGCACTTCTTACCATCCTCTGCACTTACCTTGCTTAACCCTCTACCGTCAGCATCTCTTGGGTTTTGTATTGGATGATCAATTAGTAAACAAATGGATATTAATCGCAATTTTTCGGACAAAAGAATTTAAAGCCTTTTACAATTCCCAAATAGCCTGCTTGGAATAACGTTAACCTTTTCAAGTCCACATTCACGTAATTGATGTATACAGCAAGAAATTTCAGTAGACATATCTAAATGACTTTGATTTAGAAAAATAATATTATTCAATGTATTACTATAAATATGGCAATGGGAAACTATATCCGCTTTATCCCATATAAATGCACTTTGGGGACAATATGTCCCAGGGGGCTCGAAAGGGTTAAGGAAAAGAGGTCATAGACGGAGACGCCAAAATCAAGCATGTAGCAAAATTGAAATATCTAGGCAGTGTTTCAATATAGGACGAAAAGCGCGCCACAGAAATCCGTGGGGAGATTGTTCATAACACATTGGACACATAATGAGAAAAGATGTCCTGGGGAATTTTACACTCACAGGACATATTGAAGGCAAGAGGGACAGTGAGAAATAGCGAGTAACCTACCTAGAGAGCTTGTGTACATGGATTGCAGAACAGAGACAGTGAATAATGGTGAAAAGACAAAGCTTACTAAGATCTACAATGGATAGGAAGTTGTGGAGAACCATGATCCCCCACTCCCTGTAATGACACGGCACATCGAAGAAGAAGAAGCCGTTCTCGGTTCTTCATTGGGTTTTCAATTCCTCCAAATTTTTTACATGCTTCTAATGACCGTTCCAAGCAGTGCCATCAAATTCATAATACAGTGTAACCCGGATATAAGAGAGTTGTCGGGACCGGAGAAGAAGTGTCTTATATCCGGGTTTCTCTTATATCCGGGTTTGGTCTATTTTGTTTTATTAACACAGGCTCTAATTTGGGACCAGAGAAAAATCTCTCTTATATCCGGGTTTCTTATATCCGGGTTACACTGTATTTTCTTTTCTCAAGTTTTTGAAATTTTCTCTTTTTTGCTGTTTTGCTATGTAGTCTTGCCGGAACAGCGACATCCACTTTCTGACATATCTCAATTTCTTTGTCGACATTGATTAAATCTGGTTTGCTGGCAATTTATCAAAGATACAGGGGCAGTTTTCTTGTCGTGCATATACCACAGGTTTGCATTGTCAGATCCCAAACATTTTCCAAATTCCCAGTGGATAACCTTTCCTGTCCAATCATATCAATCTTTTCCACTCCGAAGCTAATTTCAGCTTTATATGATAATGTTTTATAAGGATATTTATATATTCCTTTATTTTTAATATTTCCCATGGTTAAAGGACTCTTAAATAAGTGTTGTTGTTTTTTGCGGAGAAAATAAAAATGTGAACATCGACATAATCTTATCAAGTTATAGAAAAAAGTTGAGTTGCATTTGTTTATTTAGAAGTGCTTCGAACTAAGAAAGTTACGTTTAATCTTTGCTGACTGCAGAGAATATTAGTTATTAAATTTGGCAGTTACTTTTTTTTTTAATTAGTTCTACGTCCAAGAGGAAAAAAATGAAATGCAGTTTGGGTCTATTAGCTGTGTATTTCGTTTTTGCTTTTTTCTGTGAACTCTGTGGGTGTCTTCGCTACAAAGATAGATTGCAGTGAACGCAAAGAAAAGGCAACCCAAACCAATTTCTTGTGTCCTCCTCCTCCTTCCTACGTGTCAAAAAAAAGTTCAGGTTTATACGCACCTAACTTTCAATTATTCCAAAACGAGTAGGCGTCTTCCAGTCTGATATGGCTCCTGTCAGTTTGACTAGGTAGTTCTTAGTCAATTTAGTTCTTCTAAAATGCGATTACTCAAACAACTGAACGTCTTCCGGTCTGTCAGTTTGAACTCTTGTCTCTTACGTTCTTCAGTTTTCCAAAATGAGATTTCTCAAATTACTGGGCGTCTTCCGGTCTGTTATCGCTTATTTCAGTTTGACTGTTTACCTCTTTCTCTCTTCAGTTTTTTTCCAAAATGAAATTGCTCAAACTTTTTCCGTTCTGTTATCGCTTTTGGTCTATCATTGTTTTCAGTTCCCACAAAATGGGAAGGCACATATAATTAGACGACTTCTGGTCTATTATCACTTTTGGTCTATCACTCAGGCTCTGTAGTAGAATTAGGTAGTAGTAACACTATATGGAAATATACACTTTCCTTTTCACTCTCTCTCTCTCTCACTCTCTGTCTCTCACTCTCTCTCTCTCTCTCACACACACTCTCTCTCTCTCTCTCTCATACAAATACTTCATTTCCCTTCCTTCTATTGTTCCTATCCTCGGTAACTGACAGAACCCGGACATAGCTTATGTGGGTCAGTGAACGTCATAAAAAATCAACCAACCACAACACGTCCCGCCAAAAATCAAACTGAAAACACGGATGTGTCAGGCCAACTCAAAAGAAGAAAAAAAACACGTGCACAGCAGAAAAAGTAGGAAATTGATTCAATGTAGCAGTTCGAGAGGCTAGGGTTGAAAATTAATCGGCTGTGAGTTTGACCTGACATACAACTCTAGAAGAAAAAGAAGAAAGGATGAATTCAACGAATTAATTTCTGTCAACCAAAAACACAATGACCCTGTATGAACTCTTAAATCACAATAGGACTAGGGCGATAGTCACCCACTTTAACCACTGTAACCACATGGAGTCAGTAATAAAAATGGTACTATAGGCAGTAAATTTGGCCTTTACTTATGTATTCATCTCTATATACCATAGCACATATAAGTGGATGACTTCCAGTCAGTTATCACTTTTGGTCTACCACTCTCCTCACTTCCTACAAAATGAGAAGGCTCATATAACTGGACGACTTCTGGTCTTTTATCGCTTTTGTCAATTTGTCTGCGTGCCTATTGGTCTCTTCAGTTCTTCCAAAGTACGATTGCTCAAATGACTAGGCATTTTCCGATTTGCTATCGCTACTGTCTATCTGACTTGTTGCCTCTTAGTCCCATCGGTTTTTCCCAAATTCACATAAGCAAACTTATACATATAATATCCAAATTATTTATGTACGTTCGCACATACACGTTGATATATATATATATATATATATATATATAGAGAGAGAGAGAGAGAGAGAGAGAGAGAGGGAGAGGGAGAGAGTGAGTGAGAGAGAGAGAGAGAAAAAGAGAAAGAGAGAGAGAGAGAAGAAATCTAATCCCGTCCTGGGCATGACGATAATCTACATCCAACAACAAAGCCTCTGATCAGGAGGCTTTGAAGAGCATGAAACCACCTCTTAATTGCTGGTGTTCCCAGGCCCACCTTGACCCGGGGTAGTAGCACCTGTTAGGGTCCCGACTATGGGCAAATAGTTAACCCCAAACTGTGGTCAACACACTATGAAAGTGTAAAAATATATTTTAATACCAGCAATACATTTTTGAAAAAAATATTACCAGCAATAAAAAAAAAAAATTGGCGGCATTAAATAACCCATTGAGGTTGATATGCCGTAAAACAAAACAAACCAAACAAAATCTAATGTGTCAGAAGATTAGCGTCAATTACCTATTAATGTATAGAGCTTTTTCTTCACCTGACTAACAACGTCAAGCAATCACCTACAATCAGAAATATGTTTTACCTTTAATTAACACTCAAATGATTAATAAGCCGTAAAAAAAATCAATCAACCAAATCGACTACGAAGTGCTGTCTATCTCTATTATTGCTCGTTTCAGATATATGCACATCTAAGGTATATTTTCTGGGTGTGGTATTTAGAGAAATCCACAGCATAGCTCATACGTGCTCGTTGGGGTTTAATGCTGGCGAGCACCGAGGCCTATAGAGCATCTGAAAATAAGCCGAGTATTTCTTGAACCAGTTTCATGTGACCTACGCACGACGTTGGTGGGAGTTATATTGATTCTTGTTTAAGCAAAACTTGGAAGCACAGCAAACATAAACGGATGCAAATTATCTGCAAGAAACAAATTCCAGTTTCAGTGGCGGTTCTTACAAAAACCAACGCAACCTGCTCAACAGCATTACAGAACCATCACGAATTTGTATAGCACCAATCTAACAGGCTCGAGTCATAGCCTGATGTGTTTCCCTCCGCACTCTGTCGTCGCTCCGAAAAATCTGGAAATATGACTCGTCCGACCAAATGACATGGAGACAGTCTTCCACGATCCATTGTCTCTTTGAACAGGTGAAGCGCAGTAACCAACGTCGGTTTATGTACCCTTTTTTGATCGACGATTGAAAAAAAGTCATGGAGTGCATTGTATGCTGTACTGTGCGTCGACTGATGGGTTCAGCGGCACTGGCGTTGAACAGAGATGTGATTTGATGCAAAGAAAAATAGTACAGTCATCACGTTGGAGATAGGTTGATACATTTGTTTTTACTTCAACAATCATTCCGCGTCCAAACAGTGTTAAATTATGTTTTTTCCCATAGCTGACACTGCTATACTGCCACAGCTACGCAACCTCAGTACCTGTTACGCCACGGATGAGTCAAAAATGTTTTCTTGTTGTGTCATAGGGTCTACAATGTGCTGGAGTGTGCTGTAAGCAACCTCCTACAATCAGAAATATGTTTCGGTTTCAAATAAAAATAAAAATGATTTTCTAATAAATATACAAATGCTACTACTGTTTATATAAGGGCGCAAGAATAAACCCGACTAATTTCTACTTATATAGCCACAAGTATAAAAACGACTAATCTATAACTATAAACCCAAGTATAAACTTGGCCTGTGTTTACATATATAGACTCAAGTATTAACACATCCAATATTTACCTATAGGCGTAAGTATAAACCCGACCAATCTTTACCTATAGACACAAGTATAACCCCTACTAATGTCTACCTATAACGAGGCAGGTATACAAGTGACCAATACAGAGAATCAATTTTAAATACTGCAAATGTTTACCTACATAGACACACTTTTCTTGAAACTTCGGATGTAAACGTCGTCTCTCCTTGAACTCTGAAAGACACAAATTATAATAACGTTAGCGTAAAGGGTCGGGTTGCACAGGAAACATGATTTACCAGTGAAAATCAAAGAACACAAAAGTAAAAATACCAGAATTTCTTTCTTCTTTTTCTCCATATCTCATTCTCTGGCGAAGCTTTAATATTTTAAATATAAAATAAATTTAAATTATTTAATATTTTTTTATTTGTTCTTTATCTTATCATAGACACAATTATAAACTCGAGCAATGATGCTGGCATTGGTTTCGGATTTTATAATAACCGCTTTTTTTTTTTTTTTGGCGGACGTTTTCTGTTGACATGCAAACTCCATTTTTTTATCAAGTAACAATGCGATGCCAAAAATGAAAGGTTCGCATTTCTGGTTAAAAGACTGTTGCAGATGGTGGAATGTTGTGTTTCGTTCCCATGAGTAACCATTCAGCTAAGTCGATTTCTATAAATGGGTAAGGCGAAACTTTCAAGTGTGTGTCGATGTCTGTAAATTTTGGCACTTCAGTACCATATGAAAAGAAACAATTTATACAGTGGATAAAAAGACAAAAAAAAAGCGAGAATGATATGAGATACGCGAAAGAAAAGAGACAGACATATATGAAGCGAAAACGTAAAAAACGAAATTAAAAAAAGCAATCGTGCTCATTTATAAGTGACCATCGACACAGGGAAGTAATTAAATGTACCGGATAAATAGCCACCTGGCATCTATTGACCCGCTAGGTGCAGTCGTTTCTGTGTTGGTCTTGGCTGGACAGCCTTCTTTTTCGATGCACGCACCTATTCACTTAGAAAATCGAGATTACTCTGCTGCTGTTTTTAAACACTTTAGAAACCACCGACACCCAAAGGAGGCCTATTAAATGAAAAATAACTAAAAAAAAATATATACATTACATTTGTAAAGTATGGCAAAAATAACAAATCTAGCACTCACATCCCAATAGTAATTTCCTTTTCATTCAAAGCTTTGATACCAAGTGTTCAAAGAAATACGACTCAAGATAAATCTTTCCAAAACAGAAACTATTATCTGGAATTGGAATGAAAGCTGTGATGGCATGTACCCTACATTCATCATAAAAATTCGGAGTGTAGAATTAAACACTTAAAATACTTTTATGACTTAACGCATTTCGTTTAGGAGGTAAGAAATTATACATAGGATAAGTTGCGTTATGGTTAGTTTCACACAAAACCGCAAGTTGCTACAATACCAAAACGTTAACTTTAAAAACTCGAGTAATTTTCCGAAATAACCTCGTCAGATGGATGTCATACATGCGTTCAGAAATATCTAAACTGTTAGGTGTATAAGGTCTTAGCGATGAGCGTCCTTCTTCGAATATCGTAGAATGGTGCTACAGAATCATAAACAAAGAACCTTGCAAAGAAAGAAACTTTCAGCAAGAGCAATGACTAAAATGGACAGCACATGTAACACGAAAAGAAAATAATAGCATAATCAAGATGTTGATCTTCCACACTATTTCAAACAAAAGGTGAGGAAGGAAACTGCCATCAATACTAGAAAGAGCGATAACATTTACTGAACTCATTTTCCTTCTTTTTCTTTTTTTTTTCTTTTTTTTTAAGCTTTTCACCCCAAGCAAGGCTGGAAGCCACTAGCACGCAAGGGGTTACAGAAGGTTTGGGGGAAGAGCAGATAGGAGTGGTAAAGGAAAGGATGTGGAGAAAGATAGTGGATCGATCAAGGCAAGGGGGTTACAGAAGATTTGGAGCGAGAGCAGATAGGAATGAAAGGTGAAAGGATGTGGAGAAGGGAAGTGGATAGATCAAGGCAACTGGAGATGTCGATTGACGTTACACTTAAATAGTTGGAGATTATATTTGTCAGGGAAACAGGAATAAGGAAGGGGGTTCCACAGGCGAGATGTGAGAGACATGAAGCTATTGAAGTAGAAGAGACGTCTACATCTAACAGTTTCAACAGTGAAGGGGTGGGAACGGGATCCCAGCCTCGTAGGACGCTTAAATTCATGAGGCCTGGGAGCCAGAGAAAGCAGCTCATCGGAGCGATTACCGTGAAAGTATTTGTAAAAAAGACAGAGCGAGGCAACGACGCGTCTGTGAGAGAGCGACTGCAGACGAGATGACAGATCGGGGCTAATTACATTACATATCCGTCTCTGGATCTTATCAAGAACCCTGAGGCAAACAGCAGGGGCTCCAGACCATATATGGCAGCAATACTCCATGCAAGGGCGAATGGCTGATTTATAGATTTGGAGGATCGATTCCTGGAAGAAAAATTTCCTGGCCCGGCACAAGGAGCCAACTTTCCTTGCGGTGGATGAAGCAATTGACTCGATGTATTTGTTCCATCTCAGGTCAGCGGACAGCGTGAGACCGAGCAGCCGCAGAGAGGAGCTCTCGAGAAGTTGGTCTTCAGACATTCTAATGGGATGCAAGGATGGATCCCTGTGGTGGTTAATAAAGAGCAGTTTTGTTTTAGAGGCGTTAAAGTTAACCAACCAATTCTTGCCCCAATTCACAACCGATTGTAGGTTCTTTTCGAGACGAACTGCAAGGTTAACTTTGTCAGCATCACTAGATTTGTTTTTGAGGCAGAAGTAAATTGTGGTGTCATCTGAAATATTATTTTAATAGAAAGATTTTATAAATGTCAACCGACAGCAACACAGTCTGCATGTTCAATGAATGCCGAATGTTTCTTTATAAGGAAACACCTAATATTATCGTTATCATTATCACAGTTTTCATTCATTATAGTACATCGGGAGATTGACGGTTTTGAAAAGCGAGGAACCACTTCTTCATTGATGTTATTTTAGCGATCCAGCCTGACCTACGGTTGCAGCACCTGTTAGTGTCCTAGCTTGTGAGTAAATAGTCAACTCTCAAACAAATACAAAACACTATCAAAGTATAAAAAATATTTTTATAGTAAAACTATCAACAATACCAATTTATAGTAAAATTACCAACAGCACCAAATTATAGTAAAATTACCAACAATCCATATTTATAATAAAATTATCAACAATAGTAAAATTACCACCAATATATACTTATAGTAAAATTACCAACAATAGTAAAATTACCAATAATCCCTATTTATAGTAAAATTACCAACAATAATAACATTACCAACAGTACCTATTTATAGTAAAGTCAGCAAATATCCCCATTTATAGTAGAATTACCAAGAATACATTTTCTATCAATGTGACCAACAATACATTTTATCTGTAATTGAGAGTATACAATTGCATTCAAAATATTTAGAGTTCGGCATTAAATAACCCATAAAGGTTTTGATATGCCGCTAAATAAATTCAACCAACAAATTTTCATTATAGATATATACAATCTGACAGAGGATTCGTCCAATTGACTCAAACCAGACAAGTAAATTCTAAGAAAAGCTGCAGAAGATGGATGTGCATGCGGTGTAGTGATTTGCGTCTCGGAATAAATAATGGACAAGTTCGAATTCTAGTCGATTTCGTTGCATTCACTTTTGTAATTTTTGAAAGGATCTTTATCCGGCTTTTCTTACCATAAACAGAATAAATAATGGACAAGTTCGAATTCTAGTTGATTTCGTTGCATTCACTTTTGTAATTTTTGAAAGGATTTTTATCCGGCTTTTTAGCGGGCACACGTGTTTGAGGTTTTATCCCTGATTTTTTTTGTGGGAGCTATATATTTTATTAAACAGTGAAAATAATGACAACTGGACTAGATCGAGAAATCCTACTAAAGAAACCATTTCTTAGGTCGTTTTATATTAATCAGAAATAATATCGGATAAAAAATCCTTTCAAAAATGACTGTAGTTTACGTTTTGGGTACAAAACTGAAGATAGAAGATATAGATTCGCTGAAATCTCAACAAGAAAAACATCTTTTTAAACAAGTAATTCTGACTTTGCCCTGTCAGTCAGTACTCCTTGGCCGAACTGGTAAAGGCACGTGTCAGCTTAAGCTTAAGTCTGGCTGTTAATTAACTTCACTGTCTAATAAAATAAAATAAAAACAAGGCTAACAACTCAATCATGTGTACCCACTAAAAATAACGTTTATAGTAGAAATTCATTTTTGTGCAAATACTCTTAGAAAAATCATGAATCTGTCGCTTCTCTTCCGAGAACTGACTAAAGACGCCCAGTTGTTTGATCACCTACGCGAGTGTTTGTGTGTTTGTTTAATGACTGCGATATTTGTTTATAGTTCACTGATTCCACTGTCTGCTAGTTGGGCCAGTGTAAAAATCCGAACTTTGAAAACAGATTGTTCCATAGCAGACAGGCCCTTTTTACTTTTCATGTCAATACATTTTTCCTACCCTTCTTTTGCCGGACTAAAAAATGTTCAATAAATGTCCTCTTTTCCTTTTCACTAAAAGAGTGACAAAGAAAACTCTCTCTCTCTCACTCTCTCTCTCTCTCTCTCTCTCTCTCTCTCTCTCTCTCTCTCTCTCTCTCTCTCTCTCTCTCTCTCTCTCTCGTTAAAACACTTAAGTCTGTTAAAACAATTGAGTAACTTTTTCGGATTTGAAAATCTAATTAAAGGTAGAATAATTAATTAAAGCAATAAAAAGAACATAATTATAAGGGGGAAGGGCAAACGACAACTACAGTAGTTGGCAATAGGAAATCAGAAGATAGCAAAAAAAAAAGAAAACGAGACAAGCAAAAATTATACTGAACATAACAACCGGTTATCACTCCTCACTCGTCAGAACTCGATCGAAGAATATAAAATTTGAATAATAAATGAACATTAACAAGACGCATCGAAGACAAGAGAAGCAGAAGTAAACTGCAGGCAATCTAATTGGAAAGTCTGAGCAAATTAATGGATGAACGATAAACAGTAACTCCCTAGATTACGTCAGTCTCGACCTACGACGATTCATCGTTACGACACAGTCTCCATAAATCTTTTTTCGATTTACGCCGTTTGCCTTGTATAAACCCGACTAATATTTACTTATATAGCGTGTATAAAAACGACTAATCTATAACTATAAACACAAGTATAAACTTGATCTGTATTTTCATATATAGACTCAAGTATTAACACATCCAATATTTACCTATAGGCGTAAGTATAAACCCGACCAATCTTTACCTAGAGACACAAGTATAACCCCTACTAATGTCTACCTATAACGAGACAGGTATACAAGTGACCAATACAGAGAATCAATTTTAAATACTGCAAATGTTTACCTACATAGACACAATTTTCTTGAAACTTCGGATGTAAACGTCGTCTCTCCTTGAACTCTGAAAGACACAAATTATAATAACGTTAGTCTAAAGAGTCGGATGCACGGGAAACATGATTTACCAGTGAAAATCAATGAACACAAAAGTAAAAAATACCAGAATTTCTTTCTTCTTTTTCTCCATATCTCATTCTCTGGTGAAGCTTTAATATTTTAAATATAAAATAAATTTAAATTATATTTTTTATTTGTTCTTTATCTTATCATAGACACGGTTATAAACGCAAGAAATGATTCTGGCAGTGGTTTCGGATTTTATAATAACCACTCTCTATTCGGGAGGCCTTTTCTGTTGACATGCAAACTCCATTTTTTTATCAAGTAACAATGCGATGCCGAAAATGAAAGGTTCGCATTTCTGGTTAAAAGACTGTTGCAGATGGTGGAATGTTGCGTTCCGTTCCTATGAATAACCATCCAGCTAAGTCGAATGGTGCAGCTGAAGAATACCTTAAAACATGTACATATGTGTATATATATTGAGTTTCGTTGGAAGAGATAAGGGCATTTCCTTGTTAGGCTACGTGTTTGTGAATTCCCGAAAATAGAAAAAAAAACACACGTTTGTTTTTCTTTCTTCCCCAGATTTGCTACTGCTTCCAATTGCTGCAACAGAGAGCAACAGAGATAAGATTTTCTGCTTCGTCATTTCATCTACCGAGAGCCAATGACATCACTGGCAATAAATATACAAGCAGCTTAAAGCTGTTTCATTTTATTGTTTGTATTATATTTATGTCCTCTGTCTGTTGTTTCCTTATGTTAATATATGTCATAGAAATGTATTGTTATGTCCTAGATTATTACTTTACTATTGCATTTGCATAGGTGAGTGGCGCAAGTTCTTATTCACGGAAAATCGCGTTACAACGCATCGTAGGAACGGAACTCCGTCGTAAATCTTTATACTATAATAGAACCGATTCTCTGTCTATTCTACACTGTTTGCGTGTCACTTAGCGTGTGCTTATGTAACGATGGCGTTTAAATGAAATACAAGAATTAGTTATGTGCCATGCGTGATACACGCTTAGGCGATCATGTATCTTTCGATACATGACAGACGTGGCAGATTTTACCAGCGGTAGATTGCCATGTCTTTCTGCCCTAGACAAGTTGCCATCCAAGTCTATAGAACCAGGTCAGTCCTGCTATTTACTCATAGCTGGGGGGGGTAGAGGATTCATACCTTTCCATGTGTATTAGCACGTAAGTGAATGTAATGGAATCGACTGAAATTCGAACTCGGCTCTCCGATTCCTCAATGTGAGCCGCTATCCATTACTCTACCGTGCCTCCTCCATATACAAATGTATGATTTATAAATATGCGCATACTTTGACTAAGTTTGAAATAAAATAGCGGAAAAAATACATTCCCTTCCCACTTTGTCTGAATAACCTCTCCCCCGGGATGAGCAATAACATGATAAAAACTGAAGAAAAGAAAAATCTTCAGTTTCTAAACCCTAAAAAATCAGATAATTTTATTGACCTTTTGAAAAATTATTTAGTAGTAAATAATTATTTTTCAAGATTTTTTGTTTGCCTTCTTAGAAATTTTGTCATTGAATTAAAACATACAGTTGCACACGCAATCTTGTATACACACTATTTGAATGAAATTAAAATTAACATCTGTGTCGCAAGGGTTAAATTTATTTTCTATCTTGCAACAACTCTGGGTAACAGGAAAAGCGTACAAACCAAAATCTGTGGCTCTTTGAAATCAGTTTGCTAATTTCTTCTATACTTAAACTGGATATATTCTCTAACAATTGTATTATTTTAAATAGACGATGATTTTAGATCTGAAATCTGACCATCTTGATGTCAGCAAAGTGACAGGTACCGAATTAATTAATGCAAGGACCAGGAGATGTTGTAAATAGACAAAATATACTAAAGGCAACCAAAAAGGAAGCTCTGAAAAATGTTGATTCCCCCACGCTCCGAAGGAACACATAAGTTAAAAACAACACCAAGAGAGAGAGAGAGAGATTGTATCAGGTAGCAGATAGAACCAAAAGAATTCGTTTAATGGACACAGCAGGTGACAGAAAAGGAATAAATTGAAACATGTTTGCAAAAACAAGTCCCCAGACATCGTTGGTTGCAGGGCAAAAATGGGAAAACTTTTGCGTTTTGTAATCAAACTCTTATCAGAAAATTGCTTTGGCACTCTTAATTTGTAAAGTGTTCCGGACAAAATGAGACATTGTAAAAAAAATTGTATCGAAGAATACGAAAAACATAGAAATCTAAAGAAAATAGTTTGTCTATTTATATCTTGCTCACACCAAAAACCATTAATGACTGTATTTTACTATAGACATAAGGTTACAAGAAGTCATTATCAAAACCTGACTATCAAGCAAATTACCTAAGTATGTACTTATAAAAGTAGATAGATAGATAGATAGATAGATAGATGCTGAACAGACGCAGATAAATACATAATGATAGATAGATAGATAGATAGATAGATAGATAGATAGATAGATAGATAGATAGATAGATAGATAGATAGATAGATAGATTATGAAGCGATTCGGTTCGGTTCGGTTAGATAGATAGATAGATAGATAGATAGATAGATAGATAGATAGATAGATAGATAGATAGATAGATAATGAACAACCTCAGATAAATACGTAGGTAAATACTGAACAGATTGAGATAAATACATGATGAAAAAATGTTGACAGACAGATACATACATATATACATACATACATACTGAATAGATGCAGATGAATACATAATGAAAATATTTTGATAGGTAGACAGACAGATACTGAACAAACTCAGATAAATACATAATAAAAAGTAAGATAGATAGATAGATAGATAGATAGATAGATAATGAACAGATTCAGATAAATACATAATGAAAAAGTTAGAGAATGTTTACTTACTACTCCCTATAAAGAACGATAACTCATAATATAATGAGTTACGTCCCCTGTCCGCGACACTTCCAAATTCGACATAGTGATAAGCTGACACGCATGTAGAAGTCATGGTTCAAATCCAAACAAATCCTTGCTGCTCTGAGTAAATGAAATAAAGTTATTTTATTATGTGTTAAAATACACTTGTCTTTCATTTTCATTCGTTTTTGTTCATCTCAACATCCTGGGATATAACAGATAGATAGATAAATAGATAGATAGATAAATAGATAGATAGGTAGATAGATGTCTTTGCCTATTTATATCAATTTGCGCAAGTCTATTTCCCTGCATTCCCCGACCTTATCACGCTTCGATTTAATCAGACCACTGGAAAAATTTATAGTAAGAAAGAAATCTGTTTAAAATTATAATACGGATTTTTCCGTCTCGAATCTCAGATCCTTTCAATAAGAAATAAAACTATTAAATTCGTAGTAGACTGTCATTGCTACTTCAACTACTACTAATAATAATGATGATAATAATAATGAATTTAATAATAACAATAAATGGCCTGATGCTGCACCAGACATGGTTCTCATGGCTTCTGATTTTAATTGATTCGAGCTGTTAACATGTAGATATTTTGTTTTGATGAATTAAATAACAGTAAATCATCCCCGTTCAGTACCACAGATTTGAGTGTTCGGTTACCTGAACTTAATCAGTTGATCCGATACAAACATACATCTCTGTTCACGAGAGGTTTTCGAGACAGTGTGTGTTTGTAATTTGAAGGATAAGGCAACCAGTGTGATTAGGGAGGCATATCTAAGTATTTAACAACACCCTCAGTCGTAGAAGGTTACCCAACCTGAAGTCTAACTGGACCCGACCTGCAAGCTTATGCACTACTTTTATCAAAATTTCTCACTATATTGCGCACATTTGCCTTTGGTGCGTGTGTTTGGTATACCTATATCAGGCTGATTGTCATTGTGGCTTTATAGGGCTTCGTATATTTGTATAGCAGTATCACAATTTTTGTGTACTACTCCCCCTCGTTCGTTAATAATAATAATAATAATAATAATAATAATAATAATAATAATAATAATAATAAAGAAATACAAGTAAAGCACAATTCACCGACTGAAGCTGCAAAATACTTTTAAAAAAAGAAAGCAAAAGCAAATGCAACCGACCAGATACAGAAACAATGGCAAGATAAACCGCTTCACGGTCAATACTCTGCCCGTACCAAACAAACTGATGTAGACAAACCTCGTGCCCATCAGTGCCTACGTAGTGCGAGGTTGAAAGCTGAAACCAAAGGTTTTATCCTTGCTGCACAGGACTAATGCTTGTTAACTAGAAATCATCAAGCACACATACTAAAAATTTGTGTTAGCCCAAAATTCAGATTCTGTGATAAATATCCAGAAACAATTGATCATCTTGTATCAGGTTGCACGTTATTGGCACCCACTGAATACAAAACCCGACATGACAGAGTGGGCCAATATCTGCACTGGAAAATGTGTAACTTCTACGGGAAGGAAACTGAAAACAATTGGTATGAACACTACCCAGAACACTACCCGGTTTACGGAGATAGGACCTGTTACAATTTTATGGGACTACACAATACTCACAGACAGAACAATCAAAGCTAACTGCTCAAACATTGTTATTAGAGACAACAAACAAAAAAGTGCCTCCTTATTGATATGGCAATCCCTGTAGACTGCAATGTATCTTTGAAGATCTTCAAAAAGCTATCAACATACAAGGACCATGAAATCGAAGCCTCAAAAATGTGGCACATGGAAACATCAGCAATCCCTGTTCGAGTTTGAGCCCTCGGACTGGTTGGAAAAGTTTGAAGTAGACTCATTGAAGGGATTCCTGGAATCACATGCCTTAAAGAAATACAAAATATTGTTCTCGCGAGTACAGCCCACACCTTACGAAGGGCTTTATCTATGTAAAATATGTGAGTTTTTTTTCAATTCGTCAGTGGAAAATGTCATTATGTCATTTGTAACCTTAGGTCTCTGGGCGGGACCCGGAAAGAAATGTGTACACACCGGAAATCAAAGGAAATAAAATAATCATAATAATAATAATATTAAAGGTTAAAAGCTGAAACCAAAGGTTTTATCCTTGCTGCACAGAACCAACGCTTGCTAACTAGAAATTACCAAGCACACATACTGAAAAATTCTGTTAACCCGAAATGCACATTTTGTGATAAATATCCAGTAACAATTGACCATCTTGTATCAGGTTGCACAGTGTTAGCGCACAATGAATATAAAACTCGGCATGATAGAGTGGGCCAATATCTGCATTAGAAAATATGCAACTTTTTCGGAAAGGAAACTGCAAGAAACTAGAGTAATGGATAGCGGCTCGGATTGAGGAATCGGAGAGCCGTGTTCGAATTCCAGTCGAATCCATTACATTCACTTACGTACTATTACCCATGGGAAAGGTATGAATTCTCTTCTTCGTCATCCCCCAGCTATGGGTAAATAGCAGGACAGACCGGATGGCAACTGGTCTACTGCAGAAAGAAAAGGCAACCTACTTTGCGAAAAAAAATCTTCCTCGTCAGTTATGTATCGAAAGATACACATAACTGACTGAATAATTTTATGGGACTTTAAAATACACACGGACAGAACAATCAAAGCTAATTGCTCAGACATCATTAAAGACCACAAGAACAGAGTGTGCTTTCTTAATGATATGGCAATACCTGCAGATTGTAATGTATCTTTGAAGATCTTCAAAAATATATCAAAATATAAAGATCTTCAAGTGAAAACTTTAAAAGTGTGACACATAAGGACATCAAGTTCCGATAGACTCATTGAAGTGATTCCTGGTTGTCTATGCCTTAAAGAAATACAAAAAAAAATGTACTCACAAGCACAGCTTACACATTACAAAGAGTTTTAGCTATGGAAAATGTGGGTAATCTTAGTTATTTATTACAAAAATAATAATAATCAGTGAAAAATATCATGATGCCATTTCCGACCTTAGGTCTCTGTTTGGGACCCGGAAACAAATGTGCGTACAACAAAAATCAAACAAAATAATAACAGCAACAATAATAACAAAATGATTACACACCAATCAGTGAGAAGATAATGGTGAAAGTTTAGAAGAAGAGGAAAGACGTAATCTTAGTCGCTCACAAGCCAGCAATAAAACGAGTCCAAAACATAGTGAACCGAATTATTTTAAGGAAAACTAGTATACAAGAAGCCAAGGAAGAAATCATGAAGCATATAAGGGATGAAGAAGAAGAGAATTCATACCTTTCCCATGGGTATTAGTACGTAAATGAATGTAATGGATTCGACTGGAATTCGAACTCGGCTCTCCCATTCCTCAATCCGAGCCGCTATCCATTACTCCAGTTTCTTGCAGTTTCCTTTCCGAAAAAGTTGCATATTTTCTTATGCAGATATTGGCCCACTCTAATAATTGGATTGATAAGAGAATTCATTGGGAAGTATGTCGTCAATTTGGCTACAGTGTAAAAGAGAAGTGGTATTAACATCAAAGGCAGTCGTAGAAAGTGACAGTCACAAGATCTGAGAGGATTTCTCAGTTCAGATAAATCATATCATCGAAGCACGAAAGCTCGACCTTTTTGTTATAAATAAGGAGAAAAAATAGAAAGTGTTTGCTGTTGGATATGATACAAGAGTGGACTCAAAAAATAAGTGAAAAGATACCAGAATCTTATTATGAAGCTAAAGAAGCTATGGAACATGAATGTACAACTAATTCTTATAGTAATGGGTTGGCTTGGAACACCACCTAGAAAACTGAAAAAAGGCGCTTAGAGAGAATTAAAGATTTTAGACCTCCAGAAAACTGCTATCATTTACTCTGTAAGGATTCTCCGAAATCATATGGAGTTGTGAGACAATGCATGAAAAAGAGAATTTACGTCATGTCAACGTCAATTATTAACATAATAATAATAAAATAATTAAAACAAATTCCTTGAAGCACTAAATGATATGAATTGCTAAAAAATCATACTCATGGATACTTCTCACATCTTGCGTAGATTTCAATCTATGTAGTGATAGCTATTACATTTTTCTCCCAAGTTGCATGATACCGCATCTGTTCGCATCGTCTGATAAAATAGTCTCCTGAAGTCTCTAATTGAAGAAGAAGAAGAAGAAGAAGAAGAAGAAGAAGAAGAAGAAGAAGAAGAAGAAGAAGAAGAAGAAGAAGAAATTGTATTCACAAGTACAGCATACAGCTTACGAAGGGTTTTATTTATGCAATATTTGTGTGTTCTTAGGGGGTTTTTTTTCACTAAAAATGTTCAGTGGAAAATATCATGATACCATTCTTTACTTTAGATGGGGACCCAGAAAGAAGTAAGTATACACCAGAAATCAAAGGAAATAATAATAATAATAATAATAATAATAATAATAATAATAATAATAATAATAAGTAAGATAAACCGCTTCATGGCCAATACTCTGCCTGTACCAAACAAGCTGACGTAGACAAAAACCGTACCCATCAGTGGCTACGTAGTGCAGGGTTGAAAGTTGAAACTGAGGGTGTTATCCTTGCTGCACAGGACCAATGCTTGTAAAGTAGGAATTATCAAGCACATATACTAAAATACTCTGTTAACCCAAAATGCAGATTCTGTGATAAATATTCAGAAACCATTAATCATCTTGTATCGGGTTGCACGTTATTGGCACCCACTGAATATAAAAACCGGCATGACAGAGTGGGCCAATATCTGCACTCGAAAATGTGCAACTTCTACGGGAAGGAAACTGAAAGAAACTGGTACGAACACCACCCAGACCCAGTTACGGAGATAGAACCTGTTACAATTCTATGGGACTACACACTGACAGAACAATCAAAGTCAACCGCCCAGACACTGTTATTAAAGACCACAAACAAAAAAAATGCTTCCTTATTGATATGGCAGTCCCTGCAGACTGCAATGTATCTTTGAAGATATTCGAAAAGCTGTCAAAATACAAGGACCTTGAAATAGAAATCTCAAAAATGTGGCACATGGGAACATCAACAATCTCTGTTGTAGTTGGAGCCTTAGGATTGGTTGGAAAAGATTCCAGTAGACTAATTGAAGGGATCCCTGGAAGTCCATGCCTCAAAGAGATACAAAAAATGATTCTGACAAGTACAGCCCACACTTTACGAAGGGCTTTATCTATGTAGTTTTTTTTTTCAGTGGAAAGTGTCATGATACCATTTCTAACCTTAGGTCCCTGGGCGGGACCCGGGAAGAAATGTGTAAACGGCAGATATCAAAGGAAATAATAATAATAATAATAATAATAATAATAATAATAATAATAATAATAACAACAACAACAAGAGAAAGAAGAAGATGGAATCAAAAATAAAATAAAAAGAACGACAACCAGAAGAGGTGAATCAACAGAACATGAAAGGAAACCAGAAATGGACATAATAAGAATTAACTTGACACAAACCACAGATCATAATGAAAAAAAACTGAGATACACACCAATCAGTGAGAAGATAATGGTGAAAGTTTAGAAGAAGAGGAAAGACGTAATCTTAGTAGCTCACAAGCCTGCAATAAAACGAGTCCAAAACATAGTGAACTGAATTATTTTAAGGAAAACTAGTATACAAGAAGCCAAGGAAGAAATCATGAAGCATATAAATCAGACACAAAATATTGAAATATTGAGGAACGAAAACAACTCCCAAAATTACAACCAGCCTCAGCACTATTAAACTCTACAATGCAGCACTGAGGTTAATTCTGGGTGACGCAGACCCCACACATAAATCTCAACGAAGCAATATATGCATCATCAATAGCAACAACTAGAACATTAAACATCAAAGTAAAAAAAAAAAGAATCAGACTCACTTATATGAAAATCTACCTTAGAAAAGAAAAATAGAGAAAGAAATTGAAAATCATGGAAGTGAATTATCAGTACTCGATGAAGTTGCAAGAGGAACAAATGTAAGGACTAGAAAATGCAGGAGAGTCAAAAGAAAATAGAAAATTAGGTATGAAAATGAAGTCCTATCAGCGAAAAAAAAATAAAGCGAACAATACAACAGAAGGCTCAAATAATCAACACTGTGAAAAAAAGATTCAACAGACAGAACAAGATCTTTCAAACTAATGCGAAGAAATTTTACAGAGAAATAGGCAAACAAAAAATTGAAGTAAGACCCCCCAACTAACAATGGAAGAGGTTATACAGTTCTGGGAAAATATTGGTTTGACCTAAAGAACATAACAAAGAAGAAGATTGGATTACACAAGTGGGAGAACGGATGGAAAATAAACCAGAACAAATATGGACAGGAATCACAGATGTTGAATGTGCATTGAAAAAAAGCACACAACTGGAAATCTCCAAGAATAGATAAAATTCCTAACTTTTGGCTCTATTACCTAAATACAGCACACAAAATACTACCCAAAGAACTTCAAGAAAAGGTCAATAATTCTAATAGAATTCCGGCATGGGTAAGCAAAGGAATTACTTTCCTTCCACAAAAGAATGGTGAAAAAATGTCCTCCAAAAATACAGACCAATTACATGTCTTCCCACTTTTTACAAACAGCTGACATCTATTCTGACAAAACAGACATATTCCTACTTAGAAAAAAAAACATACTACCTCTTGAACAAAAAGGTTGAAAAAGTGGCTCTTATGGATGTAAAGCACAATTACTTATTAATAGAATGATCTTGGAAAACTGCTTCACTACAAAGAAAAATCTCAGTACTGCCTGCATCGCTTATCATAAGGCATTAAATAGTGTACCCCATTCCTGGATTCTTTAAATATGTACATGGTATCAACCGCCGTTCTCAACTTCATCAAACAATGTCGATATGGAAAATAACACCTCACCTCAATCTTATAAATGGAATCTATAAGTCTGGTGAAATAAACATCAACAGAGAAATATTTTATTTCAAGCTTGCTACTTGTCTCCCTTACTATTTTGTCTATCCCTAATAGCATTAACCAGTGAACTTAACAGAACGGAATATGACTATATCTGAAAAGAAAATAAGCTATCCATTTTACATGGATGACTTAAAGTTGTATGCTAGGAATGACGGTGAGCTGGAAGGACTCCTGAAAACAATAAAATATTTTAGTGATGACATTGAAATGGAATTCGGTTTGGATAAATGTGCTAAAGCCAACATTTTACGAGAATCACTACAACAAACCTCCTCTATTGACTTAGACCCTGGGGTAACAATCAAAGATTTAGAATAAGATGCTTATAGGCACATCGATGTAAATGTGGGGGAAAGGATTCACCATAAAAATAAAAGAAATAGCGTGAAAACAGTACTACAAAAGAGTGCGACTGATATTAAAAACTGAAATGAATTCTCAGAACAGAATTATGGCCATTAATAGCCTTGCCACCCCAGTCATTCAATATAGTCTCAACATCTTGAAGTTGACTCTAAATGTCATCGGACGAATGGATTCTAAGACAAGAAAGCTTCTTTCTAAGTATAACATGCATCATCCAAAGGCTGATGCAGACCGTTTATACAGAAGGTGGAAGAGGTCTTATTGCGCTAGAATTGTCATACAAGACAACAGCTATTGGTTTACTAACATACATGGAAACAACAAAGGACTGGATGATACAATTAGTCAAACAACACGAAAACAGAAAGAAAAATATTCAATCATGAAAGAAGGTAGTGAATACAAACGAGATTTACATTTAGTAGATTCTGTAGAAAACCAAAACAGAACCCAAGAACAAACTGTTGCAGCAAAAAATATAAAAAAAGAAAGCCAAGGATGAAGCTCTTGAGCAGATGAAACAACGCTGACAAGACAAGCCTCTACATGGCCCAATACCCAGAAAGTGCTAATAAAGCCGATGTTGATAAAGTTAACACTCATCGTTGGTTACCGGTATCTGGATTTAAAACTGAAACGGAAGTCTTTATTCTTGCAGCGCAAGACCAAAGTCTTTTCACTGTGAATTTTCAGGCAAATATCATACATAATAGTGTGGATCCAAAATTCAGGTTCTCTGGCAAATATCAGGAAATCATAGACCACCTAATCTCAAGATGTTCTATACTCGCTCCAAATGAATATAAAAATTGCTACGATAGAGTGAGGTAATATTTACGCTGGACAATGTGCAAGCACTTTGGAAAAGATGGTTACAAACACTGGTATGAAAATCACCCAACACCGGTTACAGAAATAGAAGACATCACAGTTCTAAGGGATTGCACCATATTTACAGACAAGAAGATTGGAGCAAATAGGCCGGACATAATTGTCAAAAACCGAAAAGAAAAAACTTGCCTACTAAATGATACGGCTTGCCCAGCAGACTGTAACGTAGCAACCAAGGAATTTGAAAAACTATCGAAATATAAAGACCTGGAGATATAAATTAAAAAAATGTGGAAATTGCAAAATAGTACCAGTCAAAGTAGGTGCGCTTGGAATGATAAAACAAGGAACACAAAAATAAATCCCTGGAAATCCCAGCTTAAGGGAAATATAAGAAATTGTCTTAATAAGTACAACCCCCACACTAAGAACTTTGTCCATGTAACGCTAGTGATGTTATGGAAGTTGAAAAAACAAACCATGAAATGTAGCCATAACAACACATTACTACCTGCTTTAGGACTTCCCGCTGACTTGGTAGGTAGTGTGACCATAGCAGAAATCGAAATATAATAATTATATGATATTATTTCCAAATGACTTAGGTCGTTTCTATCTATCGATGATTTGTCAAAATCTATTAATGTTTCTCGGATTATGAACCAGAAAGAAGTTAGTAATTTTTACCAGATTCATTATCGGTGGACGTAACCTTAACAATATACCTTCCGCAGATGAAAATATGTTGAAGGCAGGATATCTACTAACCGTCCCACAATGGTTATTATCTAATAGTAGCTAAGATGTGGCACAAGGTGTTGATTATTTGAGCCTTCTGTTGTATTGTTCGCTTTATTTTTTTGTCGCTGATAAGACTTCATTTTCATACCTAATTTTCTATTTTCTTTTGACTCTCCTGCATTTTCTAGTCCTTACATTTGTTCCTCTTGCAACTTCATCGAGTACTGATAATCCACTTCTATGATTTTTCAATTTCTTTCTCTCTTTTTCTTTTCTAAGGTAGATTTTCATATAAGTGAGACTGCTTTTTTTTTTCTTTGATGTTTAATGTTTTAGTTGTTGCTATTGCTGATGCATATATTGCTTCGTTGAGATTTATGTGTGGGGTCTGCGTCACCCAGAATTAACCTCAGTGCTGCATGGTAGAGTTTAATAGTGCTGAGGCTGGTTGTAATTTTGGGAGTTGTTTTCGTTCCTCAATATTTCAATATTTTGTGTCTGATTTATGTGCTTCATGATTTCTTCCTTGGCTTCTTGTATACTAGTTTTCCTTAAAATAATGGGGCACCTAGTGAGGATCGAACTCCCTTTTCAGTCGTAACTGATCTAGCAATACAAACCTGATAACGATTACACCACGCCGAGGTGCCCAGAGCATAGCTTAGATGCGGCATAAGGACGAAAGTATGAGGCACCCAGTGAGGATGGAACACACTATTGAGTCGTGACTGTTTTAGCGAGACAAGCTTGCTAATCATTACACCACGCCTGGGTGCCCTAATATATTGAAGGTAGATTCAAGAGTAAAACTGCGTTATTAAACATTGTACAGTGAAAACACTGAGCATTAACTGTTAGAAAATAGAATTAAAGTTTAGAAGTAAAAGAGACACAGTGTACGTCCCTTTATCGCCTTGCTTGGGGTGAAATGCGATAAAGCCATTAAGATGCAAGGGGTTACTGAGTGGGTAAGGAACTAAGAAAACATTTTACACTATTTACGTTGCTCGGACAATTGTCCTTATCCTCAATGTCATATTCAAAACGTTTCGGCTGTTGTGCGCTCCAGCCTTCTTCAGGTGTTATACGTTGGGAAATCGAACCCTTTATTTAGCCAAGAAAACTTTATTAAAGAGAGTGGGCAATAAAAAAGCAGAAATCAAGGAAACAGAAAATGCCGATTGGCGTCGCATTTATATTTTTTACGGTCGTAGTTGACAAGAGAGCAAACAGTCGGAAGAGAGTTCCACAGAGGAGAAGTGCTTAAATTCGTAAGTTCCAGGTACCAAGAATGAAAGCTGGGGAAGCTACGTCACGGCGGTGGGAACGTGACTGAAGCTGAGATGCTAAATCAGGTCCGAGAGTACAGACGGTATTAAAAACATTGGTGGTCACACGAAATATTAGATGTTATACTAATGTGGTGAAATGCACGGTTATCTCCCTTGTCAAGAAATGGTATCTGCCCTTCGCTATAAAAACGGAGCATCAATGAGCATGGTGACATTTTAAATTCTACGCGTTAACTAGTTTGGGCGTCAAAGCAAACAGTCAAAGGACTTCCTCTTCTCTTCTTTACCAATCCTGTAATTTAACACATTTAAATTATGCTACAGGCAACATATTCATACTTTTTGGCAAACAGAGTATCACTGCTGTAGAGTTTCGTCACATATAAATACGTTATACCATCTGTTCCTACAGACCCCATTCTCACAGATAAAACGCTGCTAGGCTTAAGCTACTCTGTCGCGAGTTTCATTCCTTAGTACCACAATGTCAGACATTTACAGCCACGCCCAGCATTGCCACATTCAATGAATCAAATCATTCACTCTGTATTCCATTCATAAGGAACGTGTTACACTCAGTCAGCTTCTTCCTCGGAACTTTTACGTCTAGTATCAGACTCCCCAGAGAGTACTTTCCCGATTACTACAATCTCAACCTCTTTCAGTCTAGTCTCAGCTGTTATCTATCCTACTTATCCTCATAATATTCACCCCTCACTCCCTTCACCCATGTACCCCCATTACAAACCCCTCATTCAGTAACGCTCTACATATAAAAATGTTTGATTGAGAAGAAAATAACCGTTTATGAAAATGAAAGTAGTTGACCCGTACACATTTTGGGTCGACCTTCTTCTGTGTGCCGTCTTGCTTCAGCGAATGGGCGAGTCGTGGTTCTCCACAATTTCTTATCGTCTGTAGCTCTTAGCAATGTCTGTCTCTTTTCCTATCCTACACACTCCCTGTTCTGACTTTCATTTACACAAACTCGTCAGGTGGGTCACCGGCTGTATCCCTCTCTCCCTATTACTTTCGAAACGTCCCGTGAGTGTCAAATGTTTGAATCCTTCTTTCCCCATTACGTGTTCCCAACATTTCGACTCTTTCCTTATTTTAAGTGTCATTTTTGTTTCCCTGTTCCGCTTACGGCCATATCACGTTGAAACACCGGTTCTCGTACGATCACAGAAGTTAAGCAACGTCGAGCCTGGTCCATACCAGGTACTATAAGCTTGGATATGCGTGTGGTTTAATAGACAACAGCTCAGAATTAGAGATCGGAGAACCGTGTTCCAATTCCGGTAGGGATATTCATTTATGTGCAAATACCCTTGGCAAAGGTACGAATCCACCTCTTCTTGCCCCCCAGCTATGGATTAATTTGTAAGACCTATCAGTAAATCATTATTATCTCCTAAAGAAACTTACAGTTTAAAAATATTTTCTGGTTTTAAATAACCTGTAAAAGATTGATAAGCCGTAGAACACAAATCAATCATGTTCTCATTTACTTTAAAACATCATCTTTACTTACGCGCTCCGTCCATTATCCATCTATCTATATATGTGTATATCTGTCTCGCTTTGTTTACAGCCACCCAATTCTCATCAGACATTTCAGCATCCTTTCTACGCTAAAAGAAACTGTCATTATTTCACGGGATTACAACGTGCATAGGTTAGCAATTTCCACTGTTCCCGTCGACTCTGACTGCTTTTGTTCGCGGCATATGATCTCTCGGCCTTAAGACGAGACTCGTCCGTGCAGGTTCCGATGAATGACCACTTTTAATTAACTATGTCCTGCCCAGAGGTTCATTCCCAATCGCTAACTTGATTTTCATGTCCTTTAAAAACTGGTTTCAAGGATTGCCGTTCTTTCAACGGGGCTATTCCTCTTAAATACGGAGATATTAATACTTTCGCTGTACATTGAAGCTTAATTCTTCGTACCCGAAGGATAGACAGGAAGTCGTGCACACAAATGGTTATTTGAATAGGAAATTTACAAGAACGGTTGCGATATTTTTTTATCACTTTCTCAATAAGCCATCTTCAAAGTAAATGGTAAATAGGAATCGACAGAAAGAACAATGAGCAGAAATAAAATAATTAGACAAGTCAGTGGTTTCCAGCAAAAGACAAGAATCAACACCCATAGTTTTCCCATTATTAAATCGTAATATCTGTGCGAAATTTTCATAAGTATAAATTTGTCTTCAGTATGGAGCTGTACGTTGCTTTTTTTATTGATTTGTTATTTTACTGCTTATCAACCTTTTACGGTTTATTTAAAGCCAGAAAATATTTGTCGAGTGTATGAATTTTTTAGAGATAATAATAATTTTAGTTTTACAAGTCCTACTAATTATGCCATATCTAGAAGGAAAAGAGGGGGATGTTATACATGTTTAACGTAGTCTGCATGTAGAAACCAACAATGAAACAACACTAATATCTAGTAGCAGCTGTTCAGTAATTCTTAAGGTCTTCCATATCAGAGGTTGGCAGTGAATATTCGGAGAGAGTAGGAAAGCGTAGTTCTTCAGGTCTTTCGTCTGACAGGTTAGCAGTGGATATTCCGAGAAAACAAAATGGCCGCCTTTATACACATCGGATTGAATATTCCAAGTTTTCTGATTGGTTAACCTTCTATTGGTAGACTATAAAACGAGTCAGCTCATTTTGATTGGCTCACTAGTACACCAGGGTACACAAAAATTGTAACAGGGGATTCATACACTTCCCAAGGGTTTTTGCACGTAAGAGAATATAAGGAACCTGACTGTAATTGGAACACCGCTCTCCGATTTCCATTGTCCATTATTCCAACCGTTATCCATTAGACCACTCATCCACGCTTACAGCACCTTGTCTTCCCAAACGGTCACCCAACTAGATATTGCTTAACTTTGTCGATCGTACGAGAACCGGTGTTTAAACTTAACATGGCCGTAAGTACCTGAATGTGCCTAAAACACGTTATGCATGAATGACACGTGGAGGGAGCTGACCAAGTGCTCACCTAAGAAGTAGCTCTACGACTACATCTGGTCTTGGGATGATGATGATGATGATGATGATGATGATGATGATGATGATGATGATGATGATGATGATGGTTATTTTTTCTAGTCTGAACGAGATGGGTTAAGTTTTCTCGTCTACGCGAAATCAGAGAGCTGAGTTCGAATTCCAGCCGAGTTTTTTGCATTCACTTACGTGCAAATACCCTTTGAAATTGTATAAAAACATCTCTTTCCTCCATATAGTTATGGGTTAAATAGTAGAACTTGTATCTAGAAAAATCATTGTTTTCTAAAAACAATTGTTAATGCAATATTCACTCACAAAAAAATATATATATATTCTTACAATCCAAAAATATGTTTTTTACAGTAAAGTCCGCCCTGTACAAGGCCCGGGAACCACTCGAAATAGAAGGTTACGTTAAGGGGTAGTTTATATGGATAAGAGGGGAAGATATTGGTTGACTCTAGACTTTAACAGTTTAAGATTGTAGTGATCGGGGAAACATCCTCTTGAGAGTCTGTTCCATAGAGCAATGGTTTGCGGGAAGATGTTTTTTTCTCGCTGATGGAATACGGAGGGAATGAGGGCGGTTTGTTACTATGTAAGTAGCATGGCGGGTCCTGCAGTTCGTCCGAGCACTTTCCACGGTAGTAGCGACGGAGTAGTGAGAGACTTGCCACATATCGCTTGTGAGAGAAAGGTTCAAATGTGGAAAGTAATTCTTCTCCAACAAGGACTCGGAGACGTTTTTGAATTCTATCAAGACTGGAAAGTGATGTCTGGATAGCTCTCACCCAAATATGGCAACAGTACGCCATTTTCGGTCTGATCTGGCTCTTATAAAGGTAGAGGATAGCATGAGGTGTCAGATACTTACTGAAGCCGAGGGCACCTCGAGGCGGTGTAATGGTTAGCAAGCTTGTTTCGCTAGAACAATTACGACTGAGTAGTGAGTTTGATCCTCATCTGGGTGCCCCATACTTTCGGCCTTGTGCCACATCTAAACTACGCTTGGAAAATCACTATATCATGGCAGGAATAGCTGTGTTCAAGGGAGTGCTAAAAATTCTGATGATTGGTCAGATTTTGGGAAGTGGGTTAGACCAATACCTTTTCAGCATGTCCCCAGATTTCCTACCACCACCAGTCATTAGTGTTGAATTCCAGATAAAAGCTAGGATTTTGAATGCTGATTTTTAAGGCAAACCTTTTCCAGTTGGAAGATTAGTGCAACACAATCTTCCATTTCTCTTTCGTCTATGGTGTAGTACTTTCTTAGTCAATCTCTAGAAACATAAGAAAATATAAAATGAATATGCACTCAGCGAAATTCTCTCTTCTGGAACTCTGGCATTAATACCGACTTTAATTAGCAGGTAACAGGGAGGGTGGAAGAGGAAGATACAACATAATATACAATTTTTGATTATAACTTCTCATGTAAAAGGAAATGGGATATAAATGTAATTTTATAGTAGACTGATTCTTTTATAATGGTTATGAAGCATAAAACCTTTCAAGGATGCATTTGCTAAAAACTGAAGCCGTATAGGGAGCCGATCGTTTTACCTGCATCCTTAGCTATGGATCGTATATAAGAATTCCACATGAGGTCGGGTGTGAGTTTGAAGCACATTATTCTCTCAAACCACAGTCAATCAATCGATCCCGTCTACACAATTTGTTTAAACATGAAAGAATTAAGTAGTGATTGTCATGAGTTGTCAAGAAGTTAAAATGGATTCGTATTTTTTTCATGTGGAATTTGTTTCAGTTATCCCATTATAGGGCTCTAGACACTGCTGGCAAAGGCAAAACTTTTACTCTAACGCAGTAGAAAGAGACATGGCAGTTCGTTCATATACGGAATGATTTGGGCAACTTGACGGGGTGTAATGGTTAGCAAACTTGTCGCGCTAGGACAGTTATGACTGAGTAGTGAGTTCGATCCTCATTGAGTGCCCTATACTTTCGACTTTGTGCCACGTCTAAGCTATGCTTAGAAAATCACCGGAGTGATTTTAAGACAATTTCACGTGTTATGTGATCCATTGAAATACGGACAATACTGAACAAACTTTAACTTTTCAGCTTACTAAAGATTTAAGAACTTCTGAAGGGTTCGATGATTTTTCGCATTTTCGCAGAGATATAATATATTCTAGAATCTGTTTCTTGGATTTACAATGTAACAAGGGAATAAGAGACAACGGATTGAGTTGCAATATTCTCCTCTAGTGTTCAAGTTTATCAGAATCTAAGCGTATGTAAGAATACCGCTCAATATTTCTCAATGGCAATGAATCATGTATGCTTCGGGTTAACCCTTCCTTATCCGAGGAAGATATAATTGACTTTTCTGTCTTTATTGGTTTGGGTTCCGGTGAAAATAAAGAAAAAATGTCAGCAAAACAAAAAATAGGGAAAGGTTTCCTCTCTGTGAGAAAAAAATGATATATTTGCCGTATTTGGCATTGAAAGCAGAGAAATGTAAACCCGAACACGAAATAAAATCTACGTGATGTTTATTTATTGTTTGATTGATTAATTCGTTTTCTACGGCTTAACAACCATTTTGCAGGTTATTTAAAGCCAGAAAATATTTTTTAAACTGTAAGATTTTTTTTTCGAGACAATAATGATTTAGTAATGCAAATCGTTTTAATTAACCCATACCTGGACAGAGAAGAGATGGATTCATACCTTTCCCAATGGTATTTGCACGTAAATGACGAACCCAACTGGAATTGGAACTCGGCTCTCCGATTAACACTTCCGAGCCATTATCCATTACACCACCCGCCTATCCAAGCCTACAGCACCTGGTATTCTCAAGCCGTCACCTATCTTGGTCCTGACCTTACAATTTATTGATTTTGGCGGCCGTCTGTACTAAGTGGCAGTTCAAAACCAGGTCGACGGATGATCGGAATATTTACTTGACCAATGTGCCTAAGATCAAAGCACTACCAACACGTCTTGTCAAATGTATGCAACAGTTCTCCAAAATGACTATCCAGTCTCTCGAAAGCCCTCAAATGGCTCTAATAAAAGAAGCATGCCTGCCTTTGTCTGGCATGAAATCTGCTTGCACTGGACTCTTTCTCTATATTGCAACTTATCGCAATTTAAAACTCGGTTACAATGCACGATAATATCGCAAGATGGCTGAACTCTCCTGGGCATTACGATAAACTATATCTGGTAGCAAGGCCTCTGACCGAGAGTTTTGAGGAGCGTGGAACCACCTTTTAATTGGTGTTGTTCCCAGGTCCAGACTAACCTGTGGTGGCAGCACCTGTTAGCGCCCCAATAGTGAAACAAAAAACAAAAACAAAACGGTATAAAAGTATAAAAATACATTTTTATAGTAAAAATACCTTAAATATATTTTAATGGTAAAATAAATCCTGCAATACATTTTAATATTAAAAAATCCTGCAATAGATTTTAATAGTAAAAAAGTTCTAGGAATAGTTTTTAATAGTAAAAAATATTACAGCAATAAATTTTAATAGTAAACAAATTTCCAGTAATAGATTTTAATAGTAAAAAAGTTCTAGGAATAGTTTTTAATAGTAAAAAATATTACAGCAATAAATTTTAATAGTAAAAAAATTTCCAGTAACAGATTTTAATAGTAAAAAAGTTCTAGGAATAGTTTTTAATAGTAAAAAATATTACAGCAATAAATTTTAATAGTAAACAAATTTCCAGTAACAGATTTTAATAGTAAAAAAGTTCTAGGAATAGTTTTTAATAGTAAAAAATATTACAGCAATAAATTTTAATAGTAAACAAATTTCCAGTAATAGATTTTAATAGTAAAAATAAAAAATTCAGCAATAGATTTTAACAGTAGAAAAAATTCTAGAAATAGATTTTAATAATAAAAAAATACCAAACCTTAAAAGAAAATTAAATTACGGCATTAAATGACCCATAAGGAGTTGATATGCCGTTAGACAAACAAACCAAACCAAGCCAATACGACTAAAGAAAATTTTGTCACAATATCTGCTAAGCGCTAGCCTTGCACATACTAAACCTGGGTTAAAGAGTGCGAGTGTTTCAATGTTATTTTTCGTCAGTGTATTTCTTATTTCCTCCAATGTTTGGAGCCTATGAATTGACGTTTATAAATGACAAATCATATGAAATTAGTGAAAACTAGCCTGATAAATATCCAGTCTGCAAAGTGGCCCCGTTTCCAATGTCATGATACCGAAACCAAATTGGAGAGCGGAATACGCAGCATTCATTTCGATTAAACGCGTTACTTAGAACAATTGCTTCATTACTTATATAAACGTAACAGCACAGTCTTACTTAGCAAAGATATTTTTGACAGATGGCTATAAAACGGTAATGTTGATTATTTAAGGCTAATTTGTTTAAATAAATCATTGACTATTGTTTGCGTCACGTGGCATTAATTGTAATTAATATGATGCGCTAAAATAAGTAACTAAGTAATCGTTTTAAGTTCTCTAAATATCGGTGCCATTGTAAAGCACTTGGTATTTATGCTTATGTAAAATAGTATATTTTTTATCACTTACTCTCGCTCTCTCTCTCTCTCTCTCTCTCTCTCTCACACACACACACACAAACAAACAAACATTACACAAACACATGCACATGCACATACATATATTTAGATAGATAAAGACAATGACAAAGTAAAAAAAAATTGTGAGACGCGTTTCGCCATTTAGGAATTTGTCAGATTAAAGTGATCTACTTATTGATTTTTTTTTTCAACTTATCAACATTTTGTAGGTTATCTAAAGCTAGAAAATATTTTTAGTTTCTAACAATCTTTTAGGGGGACAGAGTATTTGCGCATAAATGAATATAATGAACACGACTGGAATTAGAAATCGGTTCTCAGACTTTCAATTCCGAACATTTATTCATTTCATCACGCGCAATTCACAAACGGTCATCGATTAGGTACTGACCGGGCTCAACGTTACTAAACTTAGATGATCGTACGAGAACCGGTGTTTCAACGTGATTTCGTTGTAAGTTAAAGGGATGTTTATGTTGATGAAACTATCCCTGCGTAGGAATAAGAGTGGACGATGACATTTTTAAACTTTAGATTTCTTTTTTTTTTAATCTGATTTGGCATATAGTCCAGCCAATTTTGTTTCGTTTATTTATATATATACCAGGTGTAACAGCAAAATTGTCCAAATCGTATAGCAGCAAAATTGTCCAATTGTTAGATTAAGCTCTGAACTATCGCAGAAATGATTTAAAATATCTTACTGGAATTCTCCGAATTTTTTATAACACTATTGGACTCTACTTTCAACAATAAAAATGTATGATTAATCTCTAAGCTGAACAGAAATATCGGGATGAAATCGATCATAAACGAAAATGACATGTTCATCATTAGTTAAACATAGCTAAGTATCGGAAGCGCATAAAATACTGAAATAAGTTCAAATATATATTTATTATTCCAACTTATTTAAGATGATCTTCACCCCCCCCCTAACCTTCTAACTTTCTATCCTGGAAAAAACAAGTTGCCTCACAGGTTTCACGTACGATTTCATTTTCAAGTCTTTTTTTTTTCACTGCTCTGAGCTGAAACTCCTCTCTCATGTACCAAACGTCTTATAAATTGAGTTCTCTTTATGATAGAATATTGATATCTTTAGCTCAAAGTTCAAATGATCATCCCTCTTCCTGTTGTGGCCCCCGATCCAGTTTTTCTCTCTACTGTGCCCTCTTTTTTAAATTTTATTCACCGTTCTCCTGATGGTTCTTGAATTAAATTTGAAGATGGGAATCAGAGTGTGAATATTGGTACCATTACTAAAGAACTGAATGATCTTTTTTCTCTCGCCATTGCTCAGTTCGGTCTGCTCTTTTTAGCTGAATAACTCAAAGGGTTTTTCAGTTATTCTTACGAAAAATTGTGTCAAGATGGCTAAACATCTTATCTGAAATCCCGAAAAAAGAAACTCAACTAGTTTAGTGTTTTTGTCGATATTAAACATTTTGTACGATGGATAATTATGCTGTTACACGATTTGGACACTTTTACTGTTACACCCGGTATATATATATGGTGGACTTTCCTATCGTGAACGATAAATGAGGGTCAGCATTGGATGATGCCTTTCATTTTACACTTAGGCATGCTAGCAGGGACTATTGTGTAGAAAATCAGGTAAGGGATAAAATACTATCCGAGAATTGGTGCGGGCGACAAAGCCACACTGACAGATAGATAAGTTAAGGCAGGATTTTGATGACGTCTCTGCTTCAGAGCTTGACGAAGCTGTTCACGGTGCTTCAGTCTACTGTCTTCAAAACCCTTTAACTTAATGAAACATGTCTTACGCCACTCCTTTCACCATATATATATATATATATATATATATATATATATATATATTATAGATGAACTGATTTAAAATATGTTTTTCGCTACACAGTAATAACCATGTTTCAAAAATGGAAGCTAAAAACTTCAAATTTAATTTTGTAATTAAATTAAAAATATTAGTTCCATTTCATCTTCAAGCGAATATTGCAGTAACTTATTTTTTAAATTTACTGAATTTTAAACGCACACAAAAATTCATAATTCACTGTTTCCAAGGATACAGAGAAATCCAATCATTCAGACAAGGGGTGATAGCGTGTTCATTTTTATTAACTTTTGTTGCATCAGTTATTAGTTACGTTCGAAAAAGGGGTTAAGTTTAGGGAGGGTAGGGATGTATTTTTCAACGAATTCTGGTATCCGTTAAATGCATGTCGTCTCAGGTTTTTTTTAATTTAAAAATTCTTTCGACATTTTTTCCTACTTGTATACTTAAAGATTTTGGGGGGATGTTTAGGTTAGATTACGTTTTATTTAACTACAATTTTAAAATATTTTCACTCTTAATTATTAATAGACTATATTTCTTTTTAAAACAAGTAATTGTAATAGAATTATTACATTATATAAAATTATTTTTCATATCAAATATAAGTATGCATATTACCAGCCCGCATTTTTTTAAATTTATTTTTAAATATTATTTAAGGAAAATTTTTGACAATGACGGCAAAAATAGCTATTTCATTTCTCTGATTCAGACAATTTTTATTTTTCATAAACTTAGTAATATATAGTTTCTCATGTATGCACAAAGGACATGGGTCATTTAATGACCTACATATTCTCGCTTTATTATTAATTTCCATTTTACTGTAGGTGTTTTATTGGATTCTTTTATGTGCCAGAAGTACTTCGAGAGAGATGTTTGATTTCTATATTTATTTATCCTAAATGAACTTTGATGTTGATTGTACCGTTTTTTGAACTCATGGCTTGTGCAATCTATATAATTTTTTATGTTTTCAGGATTTTCAATAGAAGAGATATTGCATTGGTATACTAATGATTCCGTGCGACATTTATTTTGTAGAGGACAGTTATGAGGGTTTCTACAGTGACATAAATTTTGTTTATCTTCATCTCTTTTTATTTTTATTTTTATATTGTCTAAATTTTTTGCTTTTGGTATAAGTGTTTATTTAAGATATTAGCATTATGTTTCTTAATAATTTTTTCTAAGTTTTCAGTACAGCTGTAACTTAATTTTAGTGTATTTTTATTGAAAATTGTACTTGACTATTAATGCGAGGAATTTTTGTCCTAATTTGTTCTTTACCATTTGGTTGTATAGGGGTGTATACCAAATTATTTTTCTACTCCTGTTTTTTCCATGCATTCCATTTTCATTTTTTATATAAGTTACTTTTGGGGGTTTGTAGCCACTATCTTTTACAGCTTTATTATAGAAATTAATATGTTCATTGAAAATCTTGTCATTTGCTGAATTTGTACTTGTTCTTTTTCGGATAGATAAAGGTATATGCTTAATTATAGATGGGGGTGATTTGATTTAGGGTGTATATATAAAGGATTGGTATTGGGTTTTTTATAAGGTGTGTATTTTTCCTTAAATCTAATGTTATATCAAGGAAGTTAACTTTTTTTTTAATTTAGTGCTTACCGTAATTTTTAAATCCATGCTTTTAAATTCTTTATATAATATCTTTCTAATTTTGTCGATTTTATGCTCTGTAAATTTACATTGAGCACTATTTTGTAAAAATAAATATAAAAAATATCAATAAGAACACCGTATTATATAACTTACTGTTCTTTCTTTTTATATATATATATATATATATCTTACGCCATATATATATATATGTGTATATATATATATATATATATATAGAGAGAGAGAGAGAGAGAGAGAGAGAGAGAGCGGAGAAGAGAGGATGAGAGAGAGTGAGAAAGAAAGAAAGAAAGAAAGAAAGAAAGAAAGAAAGAAAGAAAGAAAGAGCCGTAGTATCGATCAACATGAACAAGAGAAAATGCTAGAAAGATAGGGAGAAGGGAAAATATAAATATGTATTTACAGAACCTAATTTGAAACACCCTCACAAATGTGGGGGGTAGCATTGAGACAGAAATATAGAGATAGAAAAACAAACGGATAAGAGTTGGATCAACATTTCAAGAAAAGGACGTTCGTCTATTATTATATTATTACAGTGTAACCCGGATATAAGAGATTTGCCGGGACCGGAGACGAAGTCTCTTATATCCGGGTTTCTCTTATATCCGGGTTTGGTTTATTATATATACATTAACACAGGCTCTAATTTGGGACCAGAGAAAATCTATCTTATATCCGGGTTTCTCTTATATCCGGGTCTCTTATATCCGGGTTACACTGTATTATAATTCAGTGTCACTCATTATTCCGACGAGTATCCTCATCCTTGCTATTTTTATCACTATGTTTCGGCTACTGTATTCTTTGCATTTCTTCTAGTTGGTTTTGTTTTGTATTTTTTAAACTGTATTCTTTTTCTTTAACAAATAGCAGGGGTCCCTAAACAGAGCGATAATATGACGGAAAACTAAAAATCCGGCTAAACAGATGAACACGACCACCAGTCTTCCTGGGTCTAACGCGAAATCGCTGACGATTTCATTTATAGCTCGCCCCTATGAATGCCTTGCTTTACTAAGCAGTCTACATAGTGGCCAATTCTAAGAGGATTGTTTTTTTTTCGGGCTCCTGTACATTACCATGTGTCCTCATGAATTGACAGAGTTTAGATAGATAGATAGATAGATAGATAGATAGATAGATAGATAGATAGATAGCTAGATAGATAATGAACAGAAGTGGGTAGATAAGAGCTAAATAAGATAGATAGATAGATAGATAGATAGATAGATAATGAACAGAAGTGGGTAGATAAGAGCTGAATAAGATAGAT